>KE598623.1:1189738-1326856 GCA_000444155.1 Cladonia macilenta KoLRI003786
AACCCCCCTCCTCCCCCAATCCCCAACCTCTCCATCTCCAACCCCTCCTCCGCCAGAACGTCCCTCTCAATCCACTTTTGAAAAACGCCAAAGCTTTTCACTGTCCTCTCTGTCTCCGCTAATTCTTCCCAAGCCTGCTCTAACCTCGCTTCTGTGACAACTGCTTTCGCGAACGTCTCCATCAAGTTAGTTTTATCGTTATCTCCCTTCCCGTCTTTTCTGGTATTATTTAATTTATGGCTAAAACTAACAGCCCACCGTTCCCCTTTGCTCTTACACCAGAACTTCGGATCTCCCTCATACCCTCTCGCTTTCCACACAATTCCCTCCCCCACCCCCCTCACGCCAAACCCCTTTGCAAACGGACAAACACACACCACACGCTCCGTCATCTCCTCCATCATCCCCTCACTACCGCTCCCATCCCCCAAATCAACCACAAGTTCAAACCACCCCCCTTTCGCTACATGGAAAATCCGCAACTTCTCCATTTCGTTATCATCTTCACCCGACGCGAATAAGGATGCGTACGCGCGATCAGAAACCCACGTCCCATGCACACAGATCGATACGATAACAAACATCCTCGCTAGTTGATTGATAGCAACGCCTTTCTGGATCCCGGTGCCGCACCATTCACCAGCTAGGATTATTTCTCGCACCTCGGCTTCTGAGCGATCAGGATTCAATCCCGCCCATCTTTGCACAATTCTCTCTCTTAGTGCCCAAAGGTTCTCTTGAGGAAGAGCCGCCACGAAGGCAGCGAAGCCATTATTATCATTTTTGCCGGGAAGTAGCAAGGTTTTATTACGGGATTGGGCGCGGATTTCGATGTTGTTTGCCGTTTCATTGTTGGTGGTGGTGGGGCTACTGCAGAAGACGATGTCGGCGTGGGTGCCGTGGAGTTTTGTCGTGCCGGTTAGGTGGATGGTGGTAGTTGTAGGGGGGAGGAGAGGGCGGATGTGGTGGAGGAGGTCGGAGAGTTTGTGGATTTTGGGGTAGAGTGTTGTTGGTGGTGGTGGGGGGTTTGAGGGTTGGGTTATGGTAGTGGGGGTGGGTGGGGGGAGGGGGCTTGAGGGGGAGAGGGAGAGGACGGATAGGTCATTCGTTAGAGGGCCCGACATTGTGGTGGTTGGTTGGGCTGGTGATGGTTTTGTTCTTTTGGTAGTGGGTGAGGATGAGCGCGAGGATGAGCTAGACATGATAGGAAGACAATTGTGCTACGGGGTCTAAGTTGGTGTTATAGCTTTGCTGCTCTGACTCGTACCGCAGTGATTCAAAGTAGGCAAAAAGGTTCTTCGAAACGGGGGAGAGTTACTGGCTCATTGTGATGACTCAGCGAGAATTGGCATATGAGAACTTGGGTTCGTTTTGATTGGCTTGTTTTGAGAAAGACGAAATGAGCACTTGCATCTTCTCATTGCGAGGTGGTTGGTTGCTTCATTATGTAGATGAAAGGGTCTGGTGTGCGTGTGGTGGTGCTGGACGCCCGAGTCTTGAAGCGCCCGATTGGATATGGATAAGGCGTTGCAGCACCATCTCATACAGGACTTGTGTGTAGCCTGAATGTAGGTATGATTACTCGTCCGTCGAAAATGCAGCTTCCTTGTTCACTTTGGTCCCTCAAAGCTATTCCTCCTGCCCCATTTCCTAGGCTGGCGTTTCAAAAAGGCTCCTACGGAGCCCAGATAGCCTTCATGCCGTAGGAAATGCGCCTTTTTGTTGCCGTTGGACCAGAATTTGATGGCGAAAGCTAAAGTACTCATCGTCTGTCGATGACCGCGGATGAAGGACCCACCAAAGTAGATGTGCTCGAGCTTGTGCTTTTCGCACTGCAGATATGCAATCTGTCCAATGTTGTTACTCACAGCATAAAGCAAACTCCGGCTTATATCTTCAGGAGCAAAAGCTCGCTCTGAAGTAGAGGCCCCGTCGGCTTGCCGCGAATCCCCATTCGATAGTCCACTGCCGTCTTCGGCTTCGCTTTCACCCTGCCTCTTCATCTTGAAGACCTTGCCAAAGCTGCTGGCAATCGTGGTAGTTTTCAGACCGATCTTGCTATAGTCAGTCCCATAGATGTCTCCTACTAGCATGTCGACTTTTGTGTTGTCACCCCTGTCAGCCATTGCGAGCATGTCGTCGAAAGACCTTGCACCGGTCAACAGTGAAAGCAGGCCCCACAATGTGCCGCCGCCGAGTGAGGTACCACCAATACGTTCATACTGTCTCGGACCCGAGACTTTGACCATGGAGACACCGGAGCCGATGTTGACGAGAAGGTACGGATAGATGTCTAGACGCGGCTCTTCGAAATGCATAGGGTCTTCTTCGTCATGAGTGAAGACTTCGCGGGGAATTTCAGTAATGAAAAAATCAAGGCCTATGATCAAACATTCCATCTCATCTTCTCGGAGTACTTCCACTCCAAGGATCTTTTTCATGTCATCATAGTACTTGTAAGCGCCTCCACCAGTTGCCATTACACATAATTCGCCTGGCTTAGAGCCATCAAGTGCTTGCTGCTTCTTTTGCAGCTCCAGTATGARTTCAAAACACTGATCTATCTGGTCTGCCTCAAATCTCAGGAAGTTCAGTCTGCCTCCGAGTTCTTTGGAATGGGCTTCGCGGGAGAAGTAAACAAGCTTTGTCAAGGAACCGCCAATATCGACGGCGACATGACTGACTACGGCTGTATGATGGGGTAGCCGTATACCTTTGGTGTCATGTTGGGCGCCATCCTCGCTTTGGTTGTCTCCCTGACGTTCCAGCTCATCCACTATGAATGCTCCTTGGACGTTGATCTTGACAGCACCCGGGGCAAGTATGGCCTCGTCCAGTCGGGAAGGTCTTCGCTGCTGCTGCTGCAACGGACGGTTAGAGCTTGAAGCAGTGCTCGACATAGTGGTACTTGAACACGGATGAAGGGTACTCGTGATTAGTCGATCAAGCTGCTGACCCGGGTCTGAATCCCTCTTCGGCCACCATCACCATTGCTGTCACTGCATTCCTCATTGTAAGACGAGCAGGCTAATTCCATAGTGCTGTTCCATCAATATGGTCTTCTTTGGTAAGATCAATTTTCGCACGCATGGAAGCTAGAGAAGTAGCTGCGAACGGTACTGTAACAACGGAAAAGCGATGGTGGGGCTCCGGACTTGAATAATGACGGGCGCATGGCCTTCTATTACCTAGTGTCTACTATACACAAAGTCGGTCTTGGTAGTCACTGAAACAGTCCATACTTATGTATGGATTATCGGCACTGTGGCATGAATAGTGCACATCACCAGATATGGACTATTCCTGGCTTTGCGATCGGATATGACGGCATGCGAACATCTAAGGGTGTTCTTGGGATGCCATTTAGCCGAGGAAGTGTTCACAAAGCTCGACCATTATAGTACACGTACGCATCATTAGTTGGTACTCAGCTTGCACTACTGCACTACTGCACCACCTGATACGTTAGAGCGGAAGGTCTCTGCTGGTGTATGCATCCGCCTATGCAGGATGATGGACATAAGCCGTTCCCAACACCCCTTACCCCTTACCCCCATTGTATCTCCGTTTACCGACGCCATCGACTTTAGCAGCGGGACTATAATAGCCGCCTAGGCCGCGCCTCCGTTTGGTGGCGACGATCATTATCTGTGACGGCGTTCTGTTGAATTTTCGGTCCACTGTCTGACCTCATGCCGAATTGCCGTTGTCCTCATACAAAAGCCCATCGTCGCCGTGCACCATTTCTCACAATGGCATCCTATCATACTTCTCTTGCTACATCTTGGGAATTAAAACTCCAACATCATATCATCAACTGGACAATCCCTTAACAGCACCCACATCTAGATTACACCAGCTGGTAGTAATCTCGTGAAGCTTGCCGGAACCAACAAACATGCCTGAGTTGGAGCCTAGTAATTCAGCGCCAGCAGAACGCCCGCCGCCTAGCACATCCCAGATAAGCCGAGTAAGGACTCGAAGAAGTACAACCAGTCATCCGCCCTTGGAGCATGCTTTCTCCTTTCAGCATCTCGACGATGTCTCCAATTATCACGCCGATCGGCACGATTACACTGAAGACGACGATAATAGCGAAGATTTAGATGATGTGGAGAAAGTGAGAAGAGAAGATGAAGAAGAAGCAGCACTAAGTGGGGAAGAGGAGGTAGCCGAGGTACAGATGGGAGTTCGCGATACCCATGATTTAGAGGCAAACCTAGAGAAGATCAAAACTACGAGGAGTCGGAGGAGCTCAAGATCGGCCAAGGATCCCAATCTGGTATAACTTTTTCCTCTTCGTTACTAAAGGAACAGGTCTAGATGGCTAACATCAACAAGGTCTCTTGGGAAGGCCCTGACGATCCAGAGAACCCGAAGAACTGGAGTTTCAAACGAAAATGGGCTGCCACCATCGTCGTTTCATCCTTTACTTTCATATCTCCAGTCTCCTCCTCAATGGTTGCTCCAGCCCTCTCAACAATCGCGGCGGAATTCGGTATCACCAATGAAGTCGAATCGCAATTGGTCTTGTCTATCTTCGTAAGCTGTCAATTTTTCGACTTTTAATATCCGACTAATGCGGTAAAAGGTCCTAGCATATGCCATTGGGCCGCTATTTCTTGGCCCTCTTTCAGAAATTTACGGGCGTGTACCCGTATTGCAGCTTGCGAATTTGGTATATTTAATCTTCAACATTGCATGCGGAGCCGCCAGAAATAAGGGAGAGATGATTGCATTCCGTTTTTTGTCCGGATTGGGAGGCAGTGCGCCTTTAGCGGTATGTCAGAAATTTTCCTATTTCTGATTTTGACTAATTGTCGATAGCTCGGTGGAGGCGTTTTGAGTGACTGTTGGAGAGCAGAGGAGCGTGGMAAGGCGATCAGTATATACAGCCTTGCGCCGCTCCTTGGCCCTGCGATAGGTCCCATAGCAGGCGGTAAGTTTACCCGACATTAGGCCCATCACTGGATCCAATAGCTATTCAACAAGCTGACAACCACCAGGATTCATCACCGAAAACACCACTTGGCGATGGGCTTTCTGGGCAACATCCATAGCCGACGGCATCATCCAGATCTCCGGTCTCTTCTTCCTACGAGAAACCTACCCCCCCAAACTCCTCCACGCCAAAGCCTCCAAACTCCGCAAACAAACCGGCAACACCGCCCTCCACACCGAATTCGAGCACCCCGACCGCTCCTTCCTAAATACCATGGAACGCAGCCTCATCCGCCCCTTCAAACTCCTCTTCACCCAACCCATAGTCCAAGCCCTAGCCCTCTACATGGCCTACCTCTACGGCCTCATGTATCTCGTAATCTCCAGCTTCCCCACCCTCTGGGAAAGCCAGTACCACGAATCCATCGGCATCGGAGGTCTAAACTACATCTCCTTGGGTGTCGGCTTCTTCCTCGGCACACAGATCTGCGCAAGGATAAATGATAAATTATACCGTCGCCTCAAGAAACAAAACAATAATGTCGGCCAGCCGGAATTCCGTATCCCCTTGATGTTCGTGGGGAGTATATTCGTCCCTGCGGGTCTCTTCATCTATGGCTGGACAGCGCAGTATAAAACTCACTGGATCGCACCAAATATAGGCACCGCCATCTTCGCGTTCGGTGTCATAACAGGTTTCCAGTGCATTCAGACCTACATCGTCGACTCGTACACGCGTTATGCGGCATCGGCGATCGGTGCGGCTACGGTACTGAGGAGTATGGCGGGATTCGGGTTTCCGTTGTTTGCGCCGTATATGTATAATGCTTTGCAGTATGGGTGGGGTAACAGTCTTTTGGGGTTTATTGCTGTGGGGTTGGGTGTGCCGGCTCCCTTTCTGTTATGGTTTTTCGGGAAGAAGTTGAGGGAGAGAAGTCCGTTTGCTGCTGGTGGTGACTAATTGAACTGTTGCTGCGCGTTATTATATAAATGGGGTACGGGGACTATACTGTTTATAATAAGAGTTCGGATGGCTTGTTTGCAAAGTATAGCGGGATATTTTTTTGGCGGTAAGGCATATGCATATACATCTTAGAAACAAAAACTACTAAAGTGCATTTCATACATGAAAACAGGTCCTCAGCTCGCTCCAGCATTTCCCTGATCGTCCAAGCTACGTAGAGAGCTCTATGAGACATTTATCGCAATATACATCACCCCAAATGTGTACTGCCTAGGTAAGTAAGTAGCCGCCTCTCCCTTTAGTTCAACAGAGAATTAAAGAGGGGTTTTGCACGTTCTTTCGTTTCGAATTTCACTGTTCATATATCTCACCTTCTCCTGATTCCCAAGATGAATAATAAGATAAAGTCGCGGATTTATATATAAAGTTATTTTCAGAAAGTGGTCTTATAGATGAAGGGATAGAGCGAGTGGCGATAGAGGAGTGAGATTAGATGAGAGGAGGGGGATGTGATTCTTTTTGGGCGAGGGGGAGGGGAGTCGGTATGGTATGCTATGGTTAGGAAGGGAAAGTAGAGTGGTCGATGAGGATGCTGAGGTATATAAGAGGTTGGTTATTCGCTGGGTAAATACGAGATGTTGGGATGTAATTTTCCTGTTACTTGAGTGCGATTTAGCCACCTGGTTTAGCTGGCTGACTGGCTGGGATTCGGTGAGCGGCTTCCTGGGGGATATAACAGGTATGTATGTTTCAGGGGCATATATGTATGTCCTCGTATGCGCCCTGGCGGTTGAGAGTATAACCCTGATGCTCACTGTGATCCAAGTGGCGCGTCCTATGGGGAAGGGGTGGTGTTTGTGTGGCGAGAGAGGGTGGTGTCAGTATATGGGTGATCCCATACTAGACTACCCAGGGAGGGATCCGGAACGATTCTGTTAATGTCGAGTTTTGAGATTCACAAACACTCAAATCCCCTCCCTCACCCCACTTCCCTCAACTCCTCATCATCCATCCAACCCCCTCCTTCCCCCACCCTCCCCCCCCCTCCCCCTCCCTCAACAACTCCGTCACACTAACAACCCTCCACCCCCTCTTCCCCATCTCCTTCAACACCCTCCCCAACATCGGCGCCGTCCACCCCCTCCGATCATGACAAATAACAATCCCCCCCTTCCTCAGCATACTCAGCACATGTCTTGCATTAACCCTCCAATACGGTATCTGCGCGTCGTAAGGGTATATACTTCCCAACACGAGTTGGTAATCTAATTCTGAGAGGAGGGCTAGCATTCGTGCATTAAAGAAGCCGGAGCCGGGGCGGAAATATTTGGGGGGGGAGAGCGTGGGGAAAGGGGCGTAGGCCCGGCGGAGGAGGGTTTCGACGGTGTGGATTTGCGAGGTGAGTTCCTCGTTGGTGAGGAAGCGGGAGGGGGAATCATGCATAGCGTGATTTGCTAATTCATGTCCGTTGCCCACTAGCTCCCTTAAAATCTCCATCTCCTCATCCCCCTTGACCTGATCGCCAATAACGAAGAATGTAGCTGTGGCGTTGTTTTGTTTTAGGATGTGCATGATTTCGCGGGTGTGCTGGGAAGGACAATCGTCGATGGTGAGGGCAATGGTTTTTGAAGGGGTGGAGACGCGGAAGAGGACGGTGGGGAAGCGGTGGTGGAGGTAGAGGAGGAGGAGGGAGGGGGGTTTGTAGATTACGTAGATGGGGGTGAGGAGCGTGAGGAGGACGAGGAGGAGGAGGAGCATGGTGGGGAGGCGGGAGCGGCGGGCTCGACGGCGGAGTTTGGAGGGCCATCGGCAGAGGTAGGCGATGTGGGGCATGAGAGGGTTAATGGGCCATTGTTGTGAGTGATGGGTTTGATCGAGGAGCTGAATTCAAAGGTAGCGATTGGCTGGTGTCGATCATAGGGTTAGGGCTGTTTCCGCAAGTCTCGTGCGCCTTAGCAGCAATCCAATGCTTGTCACCCACCCAAACAATCACATTCATAAGATACTTATATAGTATGTACATCGAACTATATCCCACTAGATACACTATTAAATATTAGGATATTACTGCACCGCTCATTACCTCACAGGCCCATATGTACATCAAATCCCCAAATGCAATGCCCTCCCAAAACCAAACCATCCATCCATAAAAGAACCCCCTCAAGCCCTTAATCCCTCACAACCTACCCTTCCCCAACCTCAACGGCCCCACGGCCTCCACCCCTCCCCCTCCCTCCCTCCCGTCACCGTCCCTCCTCCTCCCATCCCTTCCCCCTTCCCCTTCATCCCTCACCAAATTACTACCAAATCTCCCCCAAGGCCTTCCCACTGGATCATCATCATCCGCCTTACTTCCCTCACCCTCATCAGAAAAGCCCCCGGTGTCCTTGAAGCGTCTGTAGCGTTCTTCAATCTCCCCACTATGCCTATCACTATGTAGTCTCCTCGTTTCCCCGCGCCCACGACTACTTCCATACCATCTCCCCCCTTGCCGATTCCTGATGGCGTCATCAGTCGTGCTGGTGGGTGATGTTAATGGCGTAGATCTTGTTCCTGTTCTTGATGTTGTAGTTGTAGAAGTAGACGTAGCAGCATCATCCCTCGTCTTCTTCTGACTACCCAATTCCGGCGTCCTCCCCCCCACAGTCCCGGCATCCGTCGTCCCTGCATCTGTAGTCCCAGCCTCACTTCCCACGAGGAGAGCGGCTAGTGCGGCGGGGTTTTGATGGGAACTGAGGTTTAGAGGGGAGGTGGCGTTTTGGATGCGGGATGTGAGGAAGTTGGCGTAGGTGGAGTTGACGAGGGGCCGGGAGGAGGAGGTGGAGGTGGGGGGCCGGAGGGTGGGTTGGGGTTGGGAGTGTGAGTGTGGGTAGGCGGGGGTGGTAGAGGTAGGGTTCTTGTAGCCGAGAGTGGCTTGCGAGTGGTGGTCAGCGATGTCGGTGCTTAGGTCTGTGGTGTCGCTTGTTAGGGGTAAGGCGAGGGGTTGGAGGAGGGATGGATCGATTTCGGGGGGTTTGGTCTGAGGGAGAGCGGGGGAGGAGGCGGGGTGGCGGAGGGCCGGGTGGTCTTGGTTTTGATGGGGTTGACGGGTTGGGAGGATGTCCCGATCGGAGAGGGGGGAGCGGAGAGTCCGGTTCGGCTGGGGATTGTAGGTTGAGGTGGGAGGCGGCGTGGTGCTGCTGCTTGAGAAGAGATTGCGGAGGGTCTTGTGAGAGGTGGGGTTGCGGAGTGGGCTGTTTGAGGTTGTGGTTCGTTTTGCAGCCGAATGAGACTGTTGGGGTGGAGGTGAGGGGGTGTTCGACGCTGACCGTGTTGCCGCTGTTGTGCCCGATAGACTGGCGTAGGTGCGCGGTGGTGTGTATAGCGCAGCGTTGGTGTTTACTGGCGTCGCTTTCCGAACCGGAGGCAGCTTAGATGGAGTGGGGGGTAATGGTCGCACTGGTTCGCTCGTAGGAACCGTGAACATTGTTGCCGTCGATGATGTACCCGGTAGAGGCTGCGTTGTCCGAGTGGTGCCACTGGTCGCGCCACCTTGTACTGGAGCCTTGGAATTGGCGGTTCCCGGTCCCTGTTGCCCATAGTTTCGGCGTTGCGTGGTGTGTAGCTCTTGCGATCTTACCGCTACATTCTCTACTTCCCTCCATGGCCGTGGAGCTCGAGCACTTTCCGGCAGGTTTGGCCTTTTTGACTGAAACCATGAAGCTGGGCGGTAGGTAGTTCGGCCTGTAGAAATGGTGGTGGCCGGACTTGGAGCGCGTCTGAAAGGTCCAAGTCTGTTGCGATACAGAATATAAATGACTATAAATATAACAATTACGAGGATGACCGCCAAAGCAACTGTGGTGGAGACAGTAACAGTGGCAGTGGACCGTCGTTGAATGACCGCCATTGTAGACCTGTGTTCCTATCAGTCAAGACCAGTCAGCTGGATCTCGTTCTGGGGCGTTAGCTGTTGCCTTGAGATAGCGGTGGTCGATGCTATCTATTTATATGTAGAGGAAACTGAAGGCCGTAATGGAAAAGTTGAAAGCAGGTCCAGYAGGACCACCTTTGGTTTAAGTATCCAAACAAGATCCGACATCCTCACGTCGTTCAAACGTCATTCGATCAGCTGCTTATCTGGTCCCACGTGTGTGACCTCCGGGTAAGTTGGGCGGTGAATGGCAAAAGACTGCCCGCACGCTTTTGCCCCTGCGTACGAGAACGGCTTACAAACTTGACAACGGAAAGCACGGAAACAATACGACAGGATTAAATAGACGAAAAAGGAATGCTTTGCGGCGATTGAATGACTTTGACAAATACCAATAAAGAGTAAATAGCTCGACAATACGAAGATACCAAAACTCCTAGGAAACCGTACCATATTAGTCGGAATTATCAGTCCGCCCAATTTTCTCATTCACACTAGCCTTTCGCTCCTCACCCAAAGTATCACTGCTTCCACCGCTGTTAGTACGCATCACGTTGTGTGCTCTCCCGGCATCGCCCGGCTGTCCTCCGTCTTTCCGGGCCTCATGCTGCTTCTTTAACTCTCTCTCCAGCGTCGCAGTGAGCCTCTCAAGCACCCACTCCGCTTCCTCGGTTTCTCCCATCAAGGGACTTCGACTACCTAGCCAACTCCACTCCTTCATATGTTCATCTTCTCCTTTACCAGCTACTTCGCCCCCAATATCTGGATCCTTGTTGCGAGCGTTCTTTACCCTGACAGGTGCTCGCCTGTGAGACTCGGGGTTTGACTCATCTTCACCCATGAGCTTGAGGAACCAAGCCCACTCTTTATAGGTGTATTTCCGAGGCGGAGACTCGCTGATATGCTTGATGACATTGCGGACTTCTTGGGCCAGCAGGTAGTGATATTCGTGAATATCCTCGCCAACCGTATCGCCTCGTAGTCTTGCTTCTCCAGCCTCAGTGAGTTCTTCCTTTTCCACTCCCTCAGCCTCGGCCTCCCCCATATAAGCGCCACTATGGGTAGGGGCTTGTTCAGCATCAACCTCTTTCTTATCTCCTCGCAGGCCGCCTGCTTGACCCTTGGATTTAGTACCCTTTGGTAAAACCCTTTTCGGCGTAGCCCGGCCTAGAATTTGCTTCAATCGACGACGAACACCTTCTTCACCTGGCAAAACAGTAATCTCTCCAAGCCATAGAGTAAGGTCACGGATGCCTTTAATGACTGTATCCCCCATATTGCTGATGAGGATTGTAAGAGTGGGCACAGCGAGCAGCGACCAGAAAACGAAGAACGCTTTTCCGGAATTGCTGAAAGGTTTGTAATCACCATACCCAATAGTCAACAGCGTAGTGTACGAGAAATATAGCGAACCAAAATAGGACCAGCCCTGTTCATACTCTGCGAAATAGAATATCAGTGCGCCAATGAACCAGAGAAAGAGCCAAGCGCTGCCGGATATCAGAAGCGCCTGCCATTTTTGGTTTGCCGAGGCTTTATCTTGAATCCTGCGCATAACCTGGAATTCTTCTTCTCGTCTCTGCTGTTCCGACATGCCCATTTCACGGGCCTGTTCTTTGCTTTCGATAGGAGTGAGATGATGTGCCTTGTTTTTCATCAATTTCTCGAGGTGTGCTCGCCGTTCCTTCTCAAGTATTCGACTGCCAATCTTCTTCTTCCCACGTTCTAGGACCAAGGTACGAATTGAACCAATGACAAGACCTAGGATGATGATTCCACCAATAGCGTACGGAAATAGCAACCCCCTCCCTAAATGCGTAGAGGGTGAATAATCACCGATACCGACAGTCAAGAGCGTGTAATTGGTGAAGTACAAAGCATCGAGGAACATCCATCCCTCGATCTTCGCATAGATACCAGCACCACCAACCATGTAGATCATGAAACTTATAGTCTGTAACATGAGCGTTCGCTGACTCATTGAAAGTTTGAACTCCTTTGAGTAATGACCCTTCCAAGCCCCGTAAACCGTGTACACCATAAGTGAAGCAATGATGAAATATAAAGCACAAGCAAATATAGCATAATAGAAAGCTTGTGTCAAAGCTCTTCTTTCACCCGGTGCTTTGACGATGTGTATTATAGCCGTGATATCTCCTAGGAGAAGTATGGACGCGAGGTACCAGCCGATGATTGTGATAGGTTGAGCGATCGAGAAGGCAAGGCGGCGAGCCATGTTTAGGAGGAGAGCAAAGTTGGCAACGATAGCGAAGGCCAACGAGAGCCCGTTGATGGCCAGCAGCCTAGTATTCTAGTCAACATAAGAAGGCTCTTCGTAGTGGAGAGGCGGGCATGAGCATTTTCTGCTTACCACGCGGGATCCCGAACATCAATTCCATGCGACTCATTCGCCCCCAGCCCAGGTGGGATATCCACTCTCCAATGCTCGATCAGGGCGCAAATGTTGAAAGCGGTGGCCATGGGGCCAAAGGTCCCCTAGGTAACCATCTTAGCTAGGATATTCTCAGGATAAGTAGACTTGTGTGAACCTACTGCGAGTAGTGGAAAGGCCGTAGACGCGAACCACCAGCGACTGAATTCCGTTGTGAGTTTTCTACTGGCTCAGCCGAGGCGAAGTACTGTACCTGGGGTCGAGGAAAGCCTGCTCCTCTTCCTTATGTATATCTTCTCCATCTTCTGGTCCTTCTATCTCACCCTCAACCTTATTGGCGCTGTTCTCAATCGGATCATCGAGCCCAGGGTCGTTCATATTTGGCAAGGATCCCTGGGGTTAGAAGTATTGGGTTGGGGCTCGCGAGACGAATAGACGACTTGTTTACACTGATGCATACCCTGTGGAGCGGCAAATCACTTTGAAACAGAGACAAAGCAATGCAGATTGGGTGACCAATTTCTAAGAAGAGGGTAAACAGTATATCAAAGATACGAAGTACTCGCGGATTTCACAGGTGATCTGTTTTAGCGCATCATCTGCAGGTTAAAAAATTGGTCAACAAGCCCAGCCAATCAGGCGTGCAGGGTGCACATAAACGGTAAGCTTCCGGGATAAGCTGCAACTTTATCTGCCAAGATCGTCGCTACGTCATAAGCGAGGCCGACCAGTCCAGAGCCCGTCCTCCGCATGTGTCGGGTATCAGAGACAGCAAAGGCTGGCGAATACAGAATTTTACACTGAGGAATGGAGCAGGTGAACCTCGAGGAGCGTGCATGTTCAGTGCGTCTGTCTTCATACATACACCCATGGTCTCTTAATTACAATCTACCCAGGAAATATAGAGATACGCTCAGCGTACTACCCTTGATACCTGCCTGACCTTGCAAACATCTTGCAAAAGCGCCAATGAGCGCCAATGCTGATAGATACACGTTGAAGAGAGTAATAAAACATCGGGGTATTGGGTATGGGCACGTAAGAGAAATGACTCATGATGCAACGCCTCTCTCCAACACCGTTCCATTGAACCTCCAAACATGGTGACGATCAATTGGACCATATCTGCGTATTGACATCGCCAATAAAGCCTCCATCTCTTCTCGCTTTTTTATTCAACCTGCTTGTCCTCCACCCTTCATACCAGAGTTCACGGCTAGCCTGTCTTAAGTCGGTCCTCCAATCTGCGAAGACCGTCTCCTTCAACTTCACGAAATCGCAATGCTCAGAATTCATTGGGTCTGCGAAGCCCCAAGGAAACTTCCGTCMCATCACCTCTGGCTCGTAGATATCGGGAGAGATAATGGACAAGGGCAATGCTGGAAGCTCTGCTGGTGGTGGGGAGGAGATGGCCGGAGTGGATGGATTGCGCGATGGAGATGGTTTTACGGGTTTGCCTGGCTTTGCCAAATCATAATCACCAGCTGAGAATTCTGAACTAGTGTCCGAGGCAGAGTCCAGAACCGAGTTTTGTGAGAACATGTCTTCTTTAGCCTTTGCTGCATCTTCTTCTCGCTCGTCGAACCCATTCCTATGACCATTTCTCCCATCGTCTACTGAGGTGTTTTCCGAATTGTCATCGTCCTCCGGGCCTAATGCTTCCAGAATGTCGAGGCCGTTCTTCTTGAGAGAATCCCATACGGCGCGTTTGAGATACGCCATGTGTTTAGAAGTGATAGTGTCAGCTTTAGCTATGATGGGTACGACGGTTGTTTTGCCTTTTAGACCGCGTAGAACACTTAAGTCGAAATTCTCATCAAGACCGCTTGGTGAGAGTCCTGGGTGACCTTTGACAAATGAATTCGCTTGTGCTTTAACGCCGTTGATCTCGCTGGCTTTCCGACTGGCAGCAATCGTCGCATCAAGACGGCTGGGATCCAGTAGAAGGAATACGCAGTGGATATGTGTGTCACGAAAGCCAGGAGCACGGGCTACCTTGCTTTCTTCGTTAAAAGTATCTTCAAATTTGCTCTCGATAAATGTTGTCAGATCTTGTATCTGGATATCAACGACATTTGATTCAAGACCTTCAGAATCCCAGAGCGTGACACCAATGCGTTCATTCTCGACTTCCGTCTCTACGTATTGGGAGGTGAAGGTGGGAAATGCCATAGCCGAGAATGCAGAGACATTGTTGTAGTCATCTTCAGGTGGCTGTTGGTGCCGTTGCTTCCACGCTGGTAGAGCAAGTGAAGTACGGAGGAAGTTGAGAAACGAGGTTTTGCCCGAATTGCGAGCTCCGACAACGAGAATGCTGCATCTGTAGTCAGTAGCAATCCTATGGGATGACAGATGTGATGGTGACATACTTGAAGGGCGTTGGATCTTTTCTACGGCGGATCTTCCTTGGGCTATTAATTGTACTGATAGCACTGCTCGCGTAACTAGCCCGACCACGATTTGCCATGCTCTCAGTCCTAGCATATTGATCATATGGGCTTGTAGGTATTGACGTAACGCCCGGGATTGATGGTATTGGTGGGACTGGTGGGCCTGACATTCCTCGGTACATATCCGAACCCATAGCCTCCTGTGATGTCTTTTGCGCTAGTCTGTACTGGAATGAGCCTCCTGCTCGATTTGACATGATGCCTAAATTATCAGGGCGTCCTGCATCTCCACCAAAAGTCTGTATATCTGGTGGGTGTGGAACAATTGGTATCCGTGGAGGCGCTGAAGGAATCTGCTGCTGCAACATTTCCTGGTCCCGTCTCCTCGAGCGCTCCTTTTTGCTCAGCTTCCGTTGGGGTGTGCTTTTTGCAGATACCGATCGCTCACGAGACTTGCTGCGGCGAAGGAAATTGAAAGAGCCTTTACGATGTAGAGAACCATTATCTGCACCTGAGGTGTCTTTTGGCTCCGGGKAAAGTGGTTGGCTCACAGTACGGTACTGCTGTTGGGCACTTGTCGAGCGTAGCATGGTGGCAGGTGGGTGAGCTTAGCTTATGTACTTGGCGCGTATTGTTTGGGAAGAGCAAGTCGCGATGTCCGGTTGTGCTTGCGGACTCGCGCAAAAGGTAAGTAGCGGTAGGGAATGATTTGGTAGCTAACACGTCCGACGAAGCTACACTAGCTGTATGACCATATATTTCGGAAGCAGTGCTCTCTGCGGTCTGCGGATGTCMTGTTCCGCCAGGAATATGCTTCAATGCGTAGTTCAATATTCCTATGTACACAGCTGTTGTACATAAATCAATGTTCGCGTGACATGTCTTCGATTCTGAGTGCTGAATTGGGAGCGTTAATGACGGTTGGAGGAATGACAGTGAAGTCGACCTACGGGTCAATTGTAAGTAACGGCAAAAGCACCGAGCAACACTTTCGCGATCATCAAAAGAGAAGTGATGAAGGCATCCAGACCTATCCATTAACACGGTCATCATATTTAGGGGCCCCATGCATGCAGGGGTTGCCGCGGCGGAGGCTGATGATTGAACTCTAAATGCCTCGGCTTCCCCGGGGTTCTTGACTAAGGTGATTTACGGCTTGACAAGGCACTTCTTAGGTCACGAATTATTAACAAAGTCATTGTAGGCGATCCATAGAAGAGCTTCAAAGGACTCTTTCGACGTGACATGCATTTTGCTATCAAGCATTCACTCTCAACGAGCTACCGAGCAATTTCATATTCATACATGAATGCTAATTAAACTCTGTTTTCATCTCCCCCTTTGGTAATTCCTTACGGGCCCAGCTTTGTGTGAATCTCACAGATGTACTCGTTAGACGTCGGGCACACCTTAGTGCGATTGAGTTGTTTGTCTTCCGGACCGGTAGGGCCACCGCTATATCTCGCTGTAGCAGAGACACCGGGTATAATTTCATGCTGCCTTGGATCCGAATTTGGGTATTGTTCATCGCCCCATGCCCCAAGGAATAACAGCCAATTTGAAGGATAAGACGGATCGTAAGGAGTATAGGTATTGTCGCTGGGATTATAGCTGTAGAAATAGGCGCTCAGCAAGGGATCCCAGAGCGTTCCTTGGTCTGTGAAATCCGTGAGAAAGCCGTCGTCGCCCAGAGGCAAGTTTGGAATGGTATGATCATGGTCTCCGGCAATCGCATAGTTGGCGTGAGACCCGTTGCCAGAGTATGTGACTGGTCGTACACCTTGCTTCTCTAAGCAGTCGTAGGTGAAGGCCTCACCGAAGCTGTGTTGGCTGAACCAGACCTCTGAAGGTGTCCCATTTTGGAAACGGATCATGTTGTGCTCCCAGTCCTAGGATGACTGAGTTACTCGCAATCTGGGTACTCGTAAAGGAGGGTAGCACTTACTCCGACATGATCATCCACATCCTCGTCGAAGACAATGCCACCCCAGTTGAAAGGGTAAAAGTACATATAGAAAGCGTCGACTTCACCATTTCCGCGATCGTTGACAATGACAAATGTACTGGTAGCCCCCTCTGTTTTCCCTGTACTGTCAGGCTTCACTCCATTAAGCCACGCAGGATTTGTAGTGATGTCAACAGTCGAAGTAAGATAGACCTGGGTACCGTTGTAGGCATTTAGCTCGGCAAGATTGTTGAGCGTTAAGGGCGTTGTATAGCCGTTTATGGGTTTATAATTGATCTCGGGTACAGTGTTGGTAAGCTGGGCGGCAAGGTCGCCCGGAAAGTATGTCTCGCCAGAGTAGAGCCAAACAACGGGTGCTGCAAAGTATCAGGCTTGTACAGCAGGACCATCATGATGAGATTGCTGCATACCGTAAGTGATAACATAATCAGGAACAGTAGATGCCTGTCGCTCTTCAAGGAGAGGTTCTAGGAGAGGAGCTGGAAATCTATCAGCCTGTGCAAGATTATAGTGTGGTAAGACTGTTAGGAGACATAGCAGGGCCTTGAACGAAGGAGACATGGTGAGAGGAAAAGATGGTACTTCTGCAAATAGAAAGCTTTGCATTCACAGATAATATATTGCAGCAGGTCTTGTTCTTTTATACATTTGTAGCGTTGTCACGAGAACAGAATGCAGGAGCGACGCTTGAACGGAGTATATGCTATATGAAGAATAGATACAGTCTGAAGTGGAATGGTTCGGAGTGAGTAGTTAGCCATGGGCAACACAAGCTCGAACACTACTCATGGGTTGGAGCAGGTCAGATCAGCTTTATGTTAGTATGCTGCAAATGATGTAAAGGAGGCGAATGAGCTGCTTCATGATGCTACACATCCGAAGCGTGGGGTCCAAGGTTTATTGTTGTGTGGACCAACGTGCCATGAATCGTATCAAAGGATTGGGCGAGGGGGAAGTTTCCGTCCATTGACTATGCAGGCACGACTTTGGCGACCTCCCTTTCAAGGTCACGCGGGATGATCCCCGTGGTCATTAAAATTCTCTACAAGCAATGCATCAAGATGAGAATCAAACCAACCTTAGGGTCTATTGACCCCGCGGTTGAACAAATAACCCGCCGCTTGCACATGGTCTGCATAGGGGCTTTCTGCTTAAGGCAACTCGTCGCCGTTGCTCGGTGATAGCCCCTGCCCACTGAGCCTTGAACTATCAACCGCAGGATGTTCAGCAGGTTGTAACGATTGGTATCGGCTACTCATATCATGTCTCAATATTGTACTTGACGACAGCGCGCGATTCCTGCCTCCATGTGAGGCTCCGTGGATGAGGTGAACGGCGTTGAAAAGCCTTAGCTGCGGATCGGTTCCTCGGGAACGATGTGAGTGCTCCAGATGGCTCAGCAGTCCGTGGTGGAGGAGGCAAGCTAACGAGCTGTATCCGTCACAGCACCCAATGCTATACAACATCGTATACGATGAAGAGCATAAAATTGTTTGGGCTGGACSCCTGAGCCGAGTCTTGTCTTGGCATAGCGCGTGAGAATGCCCCGCGTTGAGCTGAAACCCGCTCTGTCAGCTCAGCAAACGTTGGGCGAAAAGCTTTCATGAACAACTGCCAGAGAGTCAAGCCATTGACCTCCAAATAAATTGCTTTCTTCTGAGCAATGTCTCTCAGAGTCGATGATGGACGGTCTAGACACCGCTCTAAATCGCCTGGCCGTAAAGATGAACGCTCTCGATCACGCGATGCTCGTGCCCCTGCGCCAGAAGTTATAATAAAGATGTCTTCCTCCTCGAAGAAGTATGAGAGCGATGACAGCGACTCAGATTCAAGGTCTAGGAAGAAGTCATCTAAGAAATACTATAAAGAGGAGTCGGAGTCCGAGAGCGACTCGGATTCCAGGTACAAGAAGAAGCACTCCAAGAAGCGGCATGATAGCGACGACAGCGATTCTGAGTCCCCCAGATCCAAGAAGAAGTCTTCAAGAAGGCACCATGAGGAGAGTGATTCCGATAGCAAGAGCAGGCGAAAATCACATAGAAAGCACCACAGTCAYAGCGATTCTGATGACAAGAAAAAGAAGAAGCCTTCCAAGAAACATCGTGAGAGCGACTCCAGCTCAAGTTCTAGCGAAGATGATAGGAAGACGAAGCACAAGAGTTCAACAACTCTGGTTCGTACGGACAGGGGTGAATATGTAGAAGTATCAAAGTCTAGGTCGAAGTATGAGCGTGAAGAGCATGGCCATGGTAAAAGGCATATGAGCAATAGCAGTGTCGAGGGCGGAGAAAAGTATCGTCAGCTATCAATGCCAGGGGGCTTTGCYGGTGGACATTCGCCGCATCCTCAGTATGGAACCTACGGAATTGCTGCGATTAAGATAGTGTAACAACTGACGATTATACAGATATGCCCAGCCACAAGTCATTGCTCGACCAGAGAGCCAGCGGACCCACTCTGGCTCACTCAGCTCGCGTGGGCCTGAATATGCCGAATATAAATATGCAGAACGGGGAAATTATGCATCAGATGCCAGGAAGCCTTCGTACACCTACAGTGCCGAACCCCAGTTCGCCCACGGTAACCATATTGCCCCACCATCCCCACCCAAGCTGCATCGTCTCTCAGTCTCAGGCGGAGCCACGTCTGGAGCCACGTTAGGTTTGATAGCCCCAGGGCAAGCCCACGGCCATATGCAAGGAGGTCTCCCACCGGGGAGCCCACTTCTTGAAGCCTACCGTGGTACTTACCAATCAATCTCACCTATGCCATCTCCCATGATGCTAGCTCATAACGATGACGATCTCTCCGATCTTGACCCTCTTGATGAAGATTCGGATGATTCTCGGGGCTATTCAAGATCTACTCTTAAGAAGAAGAGCGTGAAGACTGTCTCCTTTTATGACCCTGAACCCGATGCACTCGCCTTGGCAGCGGCTTTGAAACATTCCACTCCCGAGGTCAAGCCTATCATCAAGATTTTACCTCAGCTTTCAGATGATCACGTCCTGATGTTGAGGACCGAGTACAAGAAACACATGAAATCTCAAGGAAAAGGGGTTAACATCGCTAAACACATTAAGATGAAACTGGGATCCACAAGCCTTGGCAAGGTTGCATACGTAACGGCCTTGGGTAGGTGGGAAAGCGAAGCCCACTGGGCAAATTTCTGGTATAATTCGAACAGTTCTCGTCGAGAACTTCTGATCGAGAGTCTCATGGGCCGTTCGAACAGTGAAATTGTGAAGATCAAAGATGCCTTCAGCGATCAAAGGTACAACAACAGCTTAGAGAAATGCATGCAGACTGAACTGAAGAAGGACAAATTCCGCAACGCTGTCCTCCTGGCTTTAGAGGAACGGCGGATGGCGGAAAACGAGAAACTTTCCATTGATCTGGTCCGCAAGGATGCCCAGGATCTCTACCGTGCACTAACGTCCAAGGAGGGAGGCGAAACAGCAATGATCAATATCATCGTTGTGAGGAGTGACAAACATCTTGCAGAGGTCCTACGCATTTTCGAAGGCCAGTACCACAAGAACTTCGCCCGGGAGATGATCAAGAAATCCCCGAATCTAGTCGTAAGTTTGTTATAGTAATTCTGAGCCAGATATGTAAAACTAATTCTGATATCACAGGGCGAAACACTCGCACATATAATCAACGGTGTCCTCAATCGCCCCGTCCGCGACGCTCTGCTCTTACATCAATCCTTGGCCGAGTCGTCCAAAGACCGCACCGACTTGCTCATCAGTCGCTTGGTGCGATTCCACTGGGAGCCAAGGCACATGGAACGGATCAAGATTGCGTATAAGCAGAAATACGATGTTCGCTTGGAACGTGCTATTGAAGACGGGACGAAGGGCGATTTTGCGACTTTCTGTGTTGGCTTGTGCAAGGTTGAGGTGTAGAGTTGGGGGGTGAGGTCTGGATACAGATTGTTTGGGGGTAAAGGGCAGCTGTTGCAACCAAACTTTTTGGATATTTAGTTTGAATATACGACGCAAACGATCAAAAGATCTTGTTATTGCCCCCGCGTTTTAATAGACACTTCTGAACCGTCTCTTTCCCTTTCTTACCCCTCAACCATATTACCAAACCTCCCATGCTGCGCCGTCGAACGTTGTGGATAGAATTCGCCACCCTACTGATTCCTTCGAGTGTCGTCGTCTCAACCTCATCTCTGGTAAAAAACAATCTCAGATAGGTATAGTGTCTGCTCATTGTGTTCCATTGTGATGACCTGAAATGCCGGTGCTTGCTTATTAGTCAATGTCAGATTGTTATCGTGGTGATAGGGGCAAAGGAAAGGCCTTATCGATTAGAGGAGGATGTGTTGAGTGAGGTGGGGTGGTGGGTGTGGAGGGGTTTGAGGGTCTATCTATTGGGGATGGTGGAGGATGATTTATGCGAAGGGAGGGAAGTGCAATGGTGTTGAATTGGAATAGGGGGTCGATGATGAGGTAGGTAATCACAGCTCATAAAAATTACAAAACTCTGAGGAGTGTGGTATTTTCGTGACTTCAAGCAAATTGAAAGCTACAGCAAAGGTTGTGCCCTAGCCATCAGACAGACATTTGTATTAACGCTGTAGCAAGCGTGGGAGGGTTCTGGAACCCAGTTTGTAAGGACTATGTGGCATTGCTATCACTGAGGTAGGCACAGGTATGATACATCTGGGACCTAGTGAAACAGATCTATCTACCTTTCGCGCTGTCATCTAGGCCATCTAACTCGACCACCCTCCAGGATCCGCTACCTGAATCTGAGGCGCCTCCAAAGCCCCCCTACATGGTGACCCAACCGGCTCACTCCCTTCTATTAGTACAAAACTGGGTCCTGTATGCATCTACCTTACGAACCAAATCTCGGACTTTTCCATGCGTCAAGATCGCTAAAACAACAACAGCGCTCGAGCGCACCAATCACAGTGCGCTTAGTTCTAAGATATTTTGGCCAAGTCCGCATATCTATTGATCTTGCCGCCAGCCCCCTTCATTTCGGAACTTCGAATCTTTCTCCGAGTATCATCGCATGCCTGAGATGGACAAGCGTACCTGTTGATGACGGAGTCGAAGAGCTCGGGGGCTAAATTGGCAATGGAAGGTTGCTTACCCGCTAGGTATGGTTTCGCAGTCCTGATCGCGCATAGCTTCACGGACTCATGGGGGTTTATTTGGAATGTTAATTGCCGCTGGAGAATATCTGGCTTTCTGTATGGCTTTCGGTATATTTAGGAGTATCCGCCTCGAATGGCGTGGGGCGGAGTTGGAAACATCAGGGCGTGTCTAGCCAAGCTTTTGGGGGATTTCGCAAGGCTTCCATATATTATACTTCCTTATCTCTAAATTGTGGTTGAAGCCGTCAATTCCTTCCTAAGAAAGAAGTTTCTTGTAATTTCAAGAAAGTCCATACACTTCGAGACCTCTTAATCCTGATGACTCGATACCACCAGCAAACATGAAAACCACCCGTGCATATACTCTACTATTATGCATCCTCGCAACAATACCCTTAGCACACAGTCTCGCTTCCTGCATCTCATCCTCCAACGTATCAATCATCGCCCAACGCTGGCTCAACGCCTTCGCAACAGGCGGCCTCCCCACCCTCTCCTCCGCCGTCACTGAAAACGTTTGCCAACCCCCCTCCCTCAAACATCCATCCATCCAGCTAGCTAAAACACATCACAAAAATTAGATCCACATATACGACGAGGGCGCCTCCAACGGCTCCACCATACCTTATATCCAGAACTACACCCAGCTCTACAACACCATCGCATCATCCGCGTACGGAGGCGGCGGCGTCACGAATGTGACGTATGATATTGTTTTCACGTTTCATACATGTGATCAAATAGCGTTGCGGTGGCAGGAAAATGCTTATACGACTGATGATGTCGGGTACGGGAGGTGTGTATATAATACCTTCCATCGTCCCCGGTGAGAGGTTGAGGGTGTTAAGGGCACTGCTGATGATGTAATTTGCTTTGTAGTACTGTGCCAGCGGGAAAATATATTGAATTCAAGGGAACGGATTTATTGACGATTGATTTGGCGAGTGGGAAGGTTATGAATGCAACGACTTCTTCGGATTTGCTGAATTATTACCGGGAGTTGGGATATCCACTGGGGGTTTGGTCCGCGGGTTAATAGGGAGGGTGGAGTGTTGTGATGATATTGTTGCTGGGTTTGGGCAGGTTAGTCGTGGTAACGGCTTGTTGATCTTAGCTGGCGTTTATTAATTGTAGGGGACTGAAGCATAAGTCGTGCATAGCGAGGGTGGGTTCTGGCACGATCTCTGAGTATTAATCAATTTCGAAGGGCTTTGTTTTCCATCGCCCGTTGAGCCCTGGATATTCCATAGCTAGGAACAAGACACCGTCATATATGAGCGGACTTGTAAAATTGCAAGCACAACATCAAAATGTGGACAGCTAAAATCCAAAACCAGGCCTTGAAGGAGTCAGATCTCTGGCGTGTGACGGGTCGCTGCAGTCAGCCCAGTTGCATACTTTGTCTACCACCGAAGGCTTGTGTGCACGTCAACCATGCACGTCAGATAAGACTCCTTGGAACCCTTCGATCCTTGAAATGTCACGATAGTACAGAAGTGCTCGCTTCGAAYCATGACAATACACCGCCAGAGCAGAGTGCAAGGCCTTTCGATGATGAAGTGGGATAGATCTTGGCGGGGCAGCGGTCGTTGTTGCTAAGGGTGCTGAAAGAAATTCTTTAGAGTCCGTTTCGAGGTATAATTAGATGATGAAGTTGGATGTTCTTTCTTCATTGAGGGCCTCATGATTGGTCAACAACGAAATGACAGACGGAGAATCTCAAGCCGAGAAGAATGCTTCCGATAGGTTGAAGAGCAKAATACAATTGAAATATTGCCCTCTATCGTATTTTGGGATTTCGAGCCATGTCAGGCTTTCTTTCTGCTGCCAAATGTTTCTGCCAGATGTGCCACCGACTGCTTCGCTAGAAATAGGCTTGACGAATCTCAGCAATAATGCCATACGAATTTTTCATACCAGCTCAAGGACTATGCACGTAATCGTAAGTTTCAAGATTGGAGCCGATGGCAGCCTACTCCCACTGTCCACCTTTTATAACAGGCCTCGCCGGATCCCAAGGCCCAATRACTACATTCTTATATCTCTGCAAACCAATAAGCCACCAACTACACCCGCCCATACCCACCGCGGTTCCAATACACCAAATGACAGCACCCGCAACAGCTCTCTTCCATCCACCCTCCCACAATGGCTTCTGGCTTAGAGTGGTTCCTAACGCAGCTCCAGCTCCGATGACCAGTGCAAGAGTCAATAAGAGATGCCCACGCCAGCTGAAATGACGTAGATGTCGTCTGAAGACGGGAAAGAGGCCGAATACCTCTATGCTGAATAGGGTCAAGCTGAAGACATGCGTCGTACTTGGTAGTCTAGACGCTAATACCGTGCTAGCCATCAACGCAGCATTGGTGCTTAAAGAGGCAGGAAACTTAACGCCAACGCCACCACTGTAATCGAAGAAGAATATATTTATGCACATAAGCGAGCATGTCATTGACCAGATGGAATCAGAGGATGTAGACCCAGTGAGAGTCTTGAGGATCGGAGAGAGGCCGAGGAGAGCGATGTAGATCAGGATGGCGGATTTGGCTGTTGCGAGGCGGGAGTGGGCGAGGGTAGTGGGGTTTGATGGTGTGGAGGGGCCGTGGAGATGCATTATTGAGGGATGGTGGGAAATAGTTGGAGAGGGGCCCGAGGATATGGAGGTTTGGGAGTAGGAGTGTGAATGGCGTTTTCTAGGGGAGAGGTTGGATGTGGTGAGAGAGAGGCCGAGACCGATGCCAGAGTCGGAATTCTGCGTTAAGGGAGTGAGTGCTATGCTGCTGACGGGAGAACTGGCACCGCTGAGGGCGGAGCCATTCATGAAATCGCCGTAGTTATTACTGGGTTCTGGGATGGTTTTGGAGGTCGCTTCTTGACCAGCCCAGAAATCCCATAATGCCCAGCCAAGGACTGTGCTTGCGCTGCCCCAGCTGACAACTGATACTGGGGAGACGCGCTGTTGGTAGATACCAACGAAAGAACATACAAATATTGCTACCGAGGATATGTGCTGCACTATGACCGTGGAGTCCGCGACTAGTGG
Source organism: Cladonia macilenta KoLRI003786 (assembly GCA_000444155.1). Taxonomy (NCBI): domain Eukaryota; kingdom Fungi; phylum Ascomycota; class Lecanoromycetes; order Lecanorales; family Cladoniaceae; genus Cladonia; species Cladonia macilenta. Next base: position 1,214,470 of record KE598623.1, read on the forward strand.
CCAGAAATCGTAGGGTCGTAGGCGAGGGTTTCGTTGGAGGTGGGAGAGGAATGTTGGAGGGTCGGTGTAATTATCAGGATCTGGAAAAGTAATCAGACTCACTCATGCTAGCTTAATGCCTATATCTCCACATACAATCCTTCTGTTTCACCCATAGTAGCTTCTTCCACACGCCCTTCGCCCTCCGACTCCCACTACGTCCTCTATCCTTTCCCCGCCTGCGACGAGCTGATCCCCCATTCCTTAGGCTTGAGCCATCAGTAGCGACCTCGCCATTCAAGGGTAGATAGTTCTCCGTTTGCCGCTGCCGACGAGGAGGTGAGTGGGCGTAGAATGCATCTTCGGGGGCTAGGCGGTTGGGGTCTGAGAACGGCCTGATGGGGATTGGCGGTTTGTTGTCAGTACTGTAATTGATGTTGGGAGCTGCGGGAAAGGGTTGGGCAGTTGTCATTGATTGTATGACGTTCTGCTTCGAAGCTCCATTACATGCTCTTCATCTGCAATGGCAATTGAATATCTGAGCCTCTATCAAAGAAACGCTGACTAAGCGGATATTTTAGAACTACATCACGCTAGTCGTAGCGTTCAAGACCAAATTTCACCTTCTGGGCATGGAAATATCTATCATGGCTAGTTGTTCAACAGCAACTATTGCCTGCTTCGCAATGTCACCGACTTGGTCAAGAAGGCTAGCGAAACTAAAGACATCAGATGCAGCTATGATAATCTGAAGGGGAGGTTTGAAGCTAGATGTGACCATCAAGTCCGAACAAGCAAGTCTGCTTCTATGTATTCTACAGCCTGGCACGGACCACATGTCCCAACCGTGGCGGCTATGGCGCTCATCTCTCTGGTGATTTCACTTGTCTCCTGATTTGTTTTACATGGTTTGGGCGTGGCCGGGGGTGTCCATTCTTACAGCTAAGTTTTATTTCATAGCGTCGCGAATGGATGCGAGCTGGGCAATTGCCTGAATTGGAGGCTTGATTGGGTCGTTGAGTAGGCGAATTGTGTCTCATCCCACATCCTCAGAAGCAAGTCTTTGAAAGAGGACCAGCCCACAAAGTATGCAAGCAACTAAGTGATCCATCAGAGCACACCAAGTCGATTCCCCAGCGTGTGCTTAACCAGCCGGTTACTGGCTGCCAGCATATCTACCTTTTATATTTGAAAGGAGTCCAGGGCCAAGGTTCTCCCATCTTAGGCTTTCAAATTGACGTTGAGTTAGTATATTTAAAGTCATCAACCACATGTCTGCTTGTTCCGAAACATATATGATCCGAAGCAGCTTGAAACACGATGGCCTAGACGCGCAAGCAGCAATTTGACGTCAAGCCTTGTACCATTCGTCCGGAACTTGGCTGCAAAAAAATTGATCAACGCGAAGATTATCGGTAGAGAGGTTCAGGGCGCCGTAAGATTGACCTTTTGACAGGGTTGCTGAGCAGCTGACATGTCATTTATAGGGTTGCAAGTTAAGCATACTCAATCTTTAAAAGTCTCTTCGAAACGGTTCGAAAAAGCGGAGCGGATGTCTCTGACATCATATGCGTTACTCCTGCTCTCTTTCGCCTGATATAGATCTCTCACCAATCACCCAGACTGATAGCCGAAACAAAAACCACAGCTTATCAATCACCATATCAACACTTTTTACGACTTTGATTCGTCCTATCTGAAGGCTTTGGAGAGTCCAACCAATAACCAAACCTTAAATCGACCCAGGATCTGGAATCTCCCGCCAAGACTTCGCTTATCGCTTCCCACATTCCTATTTGGGTAATACACTTTCTCAACATGGGTCCCGATCCCATGGTAGAGCACTAAACTAAAGTAGGTCGATGCTTACTTCAATGAAGCTGGGACAATCACTTCCTCTCTCTGTTCTTTGCATCGAGTCTGCAGTATACACAGCAGTATTAGAGCTAATTGATACTTGATTGATATATATCATGGCGGAGAAGTACGATCAATCTTCGCCTTCGCTCGAGGGGGATGAGATTCTTGGTGGACCGAGGGGAGAGGGGAGGTATCATGATGCAGATGTCTTTGGACATGAGGAGAATCATGATGTGCGTTGCTCTCTGTTTCTACTCGCCAGCGGTGATTGCAATTGTTCTGGTGTTGATCAACAATGCGGTTTGCTTTCTTTTTTTCTCTTTTGAAAGAAGAAGATATCCTCTACTAACAAAACATCTGCACAAAGATCCGATACAAGACTCTATCATGGCAACTCGTCGCCGTGCTCATGATCGCTGAGATCGTCAGCAATGGCATGCTCTCATTGCCATCTTCGCTTGCGGTTGTGGGTTTGGTGCCAGGTGTTATTCTGATAGTCTTCCTGGGAGTATTCGGACTGTTCACGAGTTGGATATTGATTCAGTTCAAATTAAGACATCCTGAAGGTATGAATGCATTTCCATTCCAAGCCAGGACACTCGTAGACGACATCTCATCCTATGGCCTATTGCGAAACCATTCTCAAACTTTCGGTTTCCAAATACTCACATCCCACAGTCCACAACATGGGCGACGCAGGCCTCATCCTCTTCGGTCCCATCGGCCGCGAAGTCCTCTCCTTCGGCACCGTCGTCTTCGCCGTCTTCGCCACCGGCGGCCAACTCCTCGCCGGCCAAATCGCCCTCGGGTCTCTCTCCAATAGTAAACTCTGCCTCATGCTTTATACGGGCATCTTCGCCATCCCAACCCTCATCTGCTCTCTCCCTCGCACCCTCGACCGCCTCTCCTGGCTCTCCATCCCCAGCGTCTTCAGCATCCTCATCGCCGGTATCGTCGGCATGGTTGGTGCGGGCGTGAGCTTCCCCATTGCGAACGTCGCAGTGACTGTAAATACGAGTTTCGTGACCGCCTTCATCTCGATAACAAACCCTGTCTTTGCTTATGCGGGCCATTTCATGTTTTTCATTCTGATTTCGGAGATGAAACATCCGAGGGATGCGATGAAAGCAGCCTGGGTGCTGCAAACGTTCGCTACAACGTTTTATGTTGTTTTCGCAGTCGTTTTGTATGTTTATGTGGGAAATTCTGTGGCATCGCCAGCATTTAGCTCGCTACCGGATAAATGGCAGAAGGCCGCTTATGGGATTGCGATTCCGAATTTCCTGATTGCAGGAAGCTTGTATTCGCATACTGCAGCCAAATTAATGTTCGTCCGATTCTTCAGAAAAAGSGAACATCTATATACGAACACAATTTTAGGATGGAGTGTGTGGATATTCCTCATCTTCCTAATGAATGCGGCCGCATTCGTATTAGCCGTCGGCGTACCCATCTTCAATTATCTGATTGGGATTGCGGCGAGTTTGTTTGCGAGTTGGTATACATATGGCTTAGCCGGTGCGTTTTGGATCTATGATACTTGGGTTGATAAGGGGGGGATGGCGGCGCTGAAGAGGCATTGGCCTATGACGGGGTTGAGTGTGGCGACGCTGGCGGCGGGAGGGTTTATTTGTGTGGCGGGGACGTATGTTACTATTAAGCAGATTGTGGATGCGTATAAAGCGAATACAGTTAGTGCGCCGTTTAGTTGTTGATAGGGGTTATAAGGGATTTGGGGGGGAATGTATTGAGTAGGATGTGGTGCAGGCAGTGCTTTTGGTATCTGTGCCCTGGAACTATATGATATAACAATCTAGTGGAACGGCGTATCAGTCATGCGTACAGGGGCATAATCTGCAATCGAGTGCTTGATACTCTCTGAACAGAATCAGCCTCTCAGGCGGTTTGCTCTGACACATACCTTCCCAGCGCCCCAGAAGCAGTCAAAACTCTGGGTCCAAGAGCCTATCTTCCCTTATACATGTCTCTTGCCGCTTCAGATCAGAGCGTGAAAACCTGTTTTGGAGAACATTCTCACCTGGGCAAATCCGTTGTCCATTCGCAAATCAGCCTATTTAAGTAGTAAGTTGGCTATATTAATACCTATACTCTAAGCACAGCTACTACCTTGAGAACTTTATCCCTCAAGTAACTAGCATTCACCTTCTCGTCGAAAAAACGCTACAAATATTGATACCCTTCCTAAAACGCCAGTCCTTTTAGCATAAAAGAGACCTATAATAAGTAAACCTACTTAATATCTCAACCCAACCCCCTTAAAATATAAAAATTCTAACCACGTTGAAATTAATCATAGAAATATCTTTATATATAAAGAAGAAGTTATAGGTCTATATAAATCTTAGCTTTAAGCTCCAGGGGTACTAACATCATTACCTATTCCCCGGGAGGGTGGATGTGAGGGATAGGAAGGTAAATAGTGGGAAATGGATCTTGGTTTGGGATTTTAGAGAAGGGGGGGCTAGAGAGGTAGCTAAGTGGTGTTTGGTAGTGGATTTGCAGAAGCGAAAATGAAAGTGGGTGGTTGCAGAACAAGTCGTATGACGGGAATGGGTGGTTGCAGATTCCTCTCTAAAATTCTCTGTAGAATATTAGAATGGTTGGGGCATCATTATTGCTAGTATGGGATACTGAAATTTATATAATTGGGACTTCTTTTCTTTGTCTGTGAATTGGTATGGCTGTGGTGTTAGGTGGATTGCTGATGATGTATAGTGTATGTATATGGGCTCTTTTTGGGGGGGGGTCAAGGGTCATGGGGCTTTTCCAGTACCGTAATGGCGCGCCGAAACGCATAGCAGCATGTCACTAGCTTCTGCCGCGATCGTCTCGTTAGATCTAATGTGTTAGGCTGCCATCGATAGCATAGTGCTCTCAGCCAGATGAAGTAAAACTCACATCACTGATATATATATTGTTGAATCACTAATCTATTAGCTGGTCGGGCTGCTCGCTGAGAATTTGTTCTTTGATGAATCTCGTAAAGCCAAGGGCTTTGTTCTTCTTGGTTGATATCCTGACTCCTTAATAGTATTACTCTTTTTGAACACTCACTTACTGTGGGCCCGCAAATAGTCGTTCTGTGCACTTGATATAGTCCAATGAATCAATGATAATGAGGAGAAACACACCGGCAACTAGCTAAGTCGAGTCATCATAATCCTGAAAGATAATAAATAGGGACTAAGTTGGTTGTTCGAAGCTCCTATCGCATGACAAAGGACGTATACTGTCTGTATCTGGATCTTGCCGAAGTTAAGGTTGCCATGCTGAGGAGTGGTACGTGGTAATCGATCTACCGAAGTAACGTGGCATGGATGACACATCCATAGATTATACAGACTCATCCTCGAGCTCTATCTCTTTCCAAGATGTGACTGGGCCCTTGTCGTCCTCTACCTCTTTCCAAGATGAAACTCCACCCTTGAGTGGTAGAAATTGCTGAGATTCAGAACATGATACAATGAAAGGTTCTTTCCTCAACCATTTGCGCCAGCGCTTTCCTATGATAGTCAATCCGAGGCTCAGTAATAGGTTCCAAGACCGCCGGAGAACTTTGCAGCAGGTCTTTCCAATCATAGTCGATAGTAGAAAATTGCCAAAATGTCTGAGATGATTGAATAGTGCGTCTTCAAGATGGTCTGGAGTATATATGAGTGTTTGGAAGGTGTCCACAGATATAGGGTAGGACTTACCGGAAAAGGCCTCTACGATGGCCAGGCCCGCAAGCATCATCAATAGCAACGGCAAGAATTGCCCAAAAGTCCAATCATACTCGGATGCATCTGCAGGCCAAATGGAGTCATGCATCCATGCACGCATTTTCATGAAATGAACCGTGGTTGTGCCTGCGATCACCCAAGCTGCTATCAAAAGAGGCACACGAGCCAACCACAGCAACGACATGATCCTAGGATGTTTTTTTGGACATACACGTGAATATATGGTCGCCAAGCTGAAACTGAAAAGAGTGAAAGTGACGAGAATAGCGTATTGGGCGAAGCCAGCGACATGCTTTGAGCCCACTAGAATCTTGATATCTTCTTTGACCCAATTCTTGATATTGTCGTTACCCGATACAAAGCATGCAGCTGGGGCGATGAGATTTGGTATCTGTGTTCTATTGGTTGGAGCGTAGTTGGGCTTGCCAGTTGGGAAATGGTGATTGTTGCGTTCTGCGAACATGAATCCAGCAAAGAGAAACGTGAGTCCGATGAGGAGTACTCTTGCTATGCCGAGAAGGATGGCGCGGTGGTGAAGATATGGCGTGATGAAGATGATGGAGCACAGATGTGTGACCACCGACATAAGGACGAGATTGCAGACTATGTTATAGTGGTATGCCGAGATGCTGCAACCTATATAGAACCGCGTCGCTATCAACATAGAAAGGCCGGTGATGATTTGTTGGTCGCTGAAGGAGAGTAGTACAGCTTCTAGTATCTTTCGGCCTTTCCTAACCCAACTATGCACTGTTAGTTATTTTGGCTTGCCCAGACCCCGATACAAGTGTTACCCTTTCTTTTTCTTTGTGTAGGTATCGAGAAAATCGCATATGAGTACCATGGCGGCGACACCTAGTGTAAGAAATGCACTGATCACGAATGCATAACACACCTAACACATATCAGTCTTGTACAAGGAGAAGTACAACCTGGGGCACGTACTCCGATGCCAGCAATGTCAGGGTCGCTCTTGAAGCCCCCAATAGCTGGATAACCATCGCCTGGAGTACTAACATTGCTCGGACAAATCACTGGCTGGTCTACAGCAGCACAGACCTCCACTGACGCCGAACTGCGGCTCAGCTTGTTACCCATTTCGGTTCGAGGTGCGCTGCGATTTAGTTGCACTCCAAGAAAAGCGAAAGGAGGATTCCCAAGCCTAATGATGCTTTGGGATGCAAATCATGTATTTTAAGATAGACAGATTGGAAGGTGGAAATCTCCCGAAAGGGATGGCTACCTCAATTGAAGTAATCGCTTGTCAATGGCTGCTTCATAATGAAATAGATGTTGTCCGCACAGAAACCTGAACAAGCCCCACGCTGGGGGCTAGAAAACCTTCTGATGTCAGACTTGAAACATGAACACCAGCACCGAAAAGCAGCTAATTGCGCCATCTTCCATATGAATTTCTGCTACTGGTCTAAGATAACCATGCAGAAGTTCTTAGGCCTTAGTAGTAAGGCACAGCCCAATGGAATTGCTCCCACATAGTCCGARTCCAATGGAGGCCAAGGGTCTCTAGATGTGTGGTCGCAGTCGTATGCAAGTCTTGCGAGTGAGACCAGTGTACCGCCAGGAGTCGAACATTGGTTTCTCAGCTTGGGCTGAGCATTCTCGTTACAATTATTGGTCATCTAGCAATGAGGCTCTCATGGAGGAATTTGCTTGGGTAATGCGCGTCTGATAAGAGCATTACAATCCCCTATCTTTGAGGCATACCTGGAGTTTGATTGCTAGCTTGCAACAAATTAGGGATCATGCCTGACCCAGAATATGTACTCGACTTTGCAAGACGGGAAGTGCAGACTGGTGACTTGCAATACCAGACTAAAAAGAGAACTGATCAGCAGTTTGAGAGCAACCTCGCAGGATGTACCCCGCCTTAGGGGCGAGACCATTCGCTTGGCTTTCGTTGCTGTGTTCCTATAGGTCAGCCTTGTGGTCAAAATGCAGATATGCTGACACACTGCATATCAGCTGACATGCATGAAACAATATGCATGTTATACTGGTGGTGGTTGGTGGTTGGCGAATTGCTAAGTACCAGTGGCTTACTCCGTACTTACCTGGCCAATAATTGTGCGAAAGGGTCCTGGTTATGATAAATAAGTATTCAGAAACCCTCCCTAGGAACTCCACCGATTTTGTCTTAGTTGCAGGACGATCCGTCCCATTGAATAGCATCTGAAAGCTGTAAGCAAAGTCAAGACCTCCAAAGGGTAAATTCCACAAGCCGCTCGTATTGACAATTGTCCTGTCTCGCACCACGTGCCAATATAGAATAACATGCAGTTAAAAGAAACTGACCTGTCTCCCGCAAGACAATCTCATGGTGACCTATCCCTACCCCTCCTTCTTCACATGCAGGAAAACAATAAACCACGTCAATGTGAAGGAGGTCCCACCCTCAGTAGCCAAGAGCATTCCCATTTTTAGAGCACAAACTGCAGCTGTAGCGACGAAAAACACCACGCCTCACCATCTTTATCCCACGCTTTAAGTGCTTAAACCCAGCGCAGCTCCTCAGTAACAACCACCCAGATCCGCCGGTTCACTTGACTCTGTACACCAGTACTACACCACCTCTCCTCAAGTTACTCGAAACCAATTTCCAATATTACTGCACTCAAGCGCAAATGCAACCGTAGCAAACAAAATCCACCCCAACCTTAAGTGCACAAACCCAGCCCAACCCCTCGGTAACCCATCCAACGACCCAAACCCCCGGGTCCGCACTTACGATCCTTAAGGTACACCACACTAGCACCACGTCACTCACCGAGCCTCCGACATCCCGCTACCACAGGTAAGATTACTTCAAATATAGCCGAAATGTTCCCCGGGTTTCGGTTGTATACTTCAGAATTGTTTATTACCTTAGAGATCGTCAGAGTTCGGGGAATCTACCGTACCTTAGCTGCGGCTCGGATGTTTTGGCACATTTCTCCACCGGGGAATGCTTAAGGTTATGTGCTAATATAAAGATTGCCTCGGCCGGAAGTTAAACGGTTAGGTAGTGAGGGTAGTAAGGTAAGGTAGGGTAAGGTTTGGGGGCCATGTGGCACGGTGACGGTAACAACGGTGACCTGCCTGACCTTATCGATAAGGAGATGAGAGCAGATTGTTTGTGGGGAGAGGGGATATCGCGTGCGTGAAGGCTGCCTTGAGGTATGTTTACTTGGTTGCAATATCCATGTATTTTCAGTGTCAATGTGGTTGCTGTACAGCAAGAGAGAGTCAAGACACTTCTTAGAGAATGCCAATTTTATACATTAGAAATATCTGAATCGTAAGATTACTATAAGGAGCGCGATGTTTTCCAATATAAGGCATGCAGATTGGGTATCCAGCCCATGCATCCCATCCTATCCAAGCCCTGACTATATCCCAGAAGACCAATCCAATCCAATCCACCAGAATCCATCCCATTATAACGCCCAGCCCAGACCAATCCCATATGCATAACCCATAACTCATACCCACGTAATCCCCCCATCCTCACACTCAAAACCCCCTCTCCTCACCACCCCTACTCTTCAACAACTCCCTCTCCGTCTCCCCACTATCCCCCCTCTCCACATCCATACCCCACTCCTTCTGCACCCAAATCCCCCCTTTCTCCTCCCCCATCGGTTCCCATCGTGCCCTATGTCTATCGAAAACCCCTTTCGGCGGCACAGGCGGTGGTGGAGATTCCATTCCCTGATCAGAAGATGCGGATGGCGAGGTGTATGTCGGACTGAACATCATCCTCGCAGGTTTGTTATCTACATACCGCGGCGGTGCGGGTGAGGAGATAGGAATGATGGTATGAGGTGGTGATTTGCTGTCTGGACTGCCGGGCCATTTTCTCATTGGCATCAGATTTCTTTGTCCGGAATCCCGTTTTGCGGAGCCGGATTGCCTTCTCATAGAGTTTCGGGATGTGTAATTGGTCCCCATTTGTGAGGGGCGCATGAACACGGGAATGGAACCGGACATGACTGAGGAGAGCCAGTTCGAGGGTTTGGAGGCGATGACTTTTGTGTAGATGGGTTTGAGGACGGGGAGGCAGGCGTTGATGACTCCGAGGAGAGCTTCGAGACAGGCGAGGAGGGAGACGAGGGAGTAGATTTGTTGAGAGTTGGTGCCGATGTTTTGGATGGTGCGGCGGATGCGGTCGATGGTTATGGCGCAGATGCTGGGATGTCACTGTTAATCTTGTTTCTGGAGCTACTGGGGTAGTTGGGGTTCTTGAAATGGGAAGAGCATACATTATACCCAGTCCAAACATCGAGCTCAGCATCAATTTCTTGTTAAGTGCCATCTGGAGCCCCCATAGCACCGGCATCGGGAGGACAACAAGACAGACATCCAGAAACAGGTTGAAGATACCAAGGTACAGCTCAAGCGACTTCTCGTCCCCACACTTGCCATCTGGAATCATTTTATTCCAATTGTATGCAAATGGCTGGCATATCAACATGGTGCTGAGTATGGTGCTAACGAAGAAGGCAAAATTGAACCCGTGYACCACGTAGCATGTGATACGGAAGGATTTAGTGCGGAAAATCCGAATATACAGGACTAGAATCGATGCTCTGATGAGGAAGACGGCAACCCCCCAGATCAATATGCCGATCATTGTTGTCTGTCATAGCGGTTAATGCATCGCTCTGATCTTCTGAAAGCCTACGTACGTACCTTGAGCTGTATTACGACCATGTTCATTATCGCGTTGGGATTGCCGAGCTGAGTCAGGTTTCCGCCCAGATCCCAGTATATGTTTGCTAGACTGTGTTAAACTGGGTGTCGAAACCGCATGACAATCTATGTTAAGCACTCACAATACATCGTAAAGATTCCTTCTGCTAGAGTCCAGACCTGCTACATGTCAGAATACCGCCTCAGAACGCCACCTGGCGCAATCCGTACCAAGGCCAAAATGATAAGATAGTCGCTCAAGTCCAAACGCATTCTTTGGATCCTCCGTGCCCATAATCGCAGAATGACAGCAAGGACTGCAAGGAATGAGAAGACTGCTATTACAGCGACGTGGGCGACCCTGGTCGGGTCATCAGAAAATGACCCCRACGTCATATTGGGTAGACAATTGATATTCAAGCAGTAGCACTTGTCAACGAATGGTTTCACAGCTGATCAGTTGAAGCAGTAAGCCGTCCACAGACCCGTGGAAACAAAAAGGTAATGAGACAAACAACCAGGTAAAAGGAAACGACGAGACTTAAAACCAAGAGACCGAACAGAAGACTATAAACTTTTAACTGATGGACATCTTTTTAGCATGGAATCGACAGCTCTGTTCCTTGGCGCAAGACTAGGAATCCAGATCATCTGCAGCTGCGGGCTTTTGGCATTTCGGCAGTCCACCCCGCAGCGCAACCTCTTCCCACTTCGTAAAACGGCACTGAAACGAAGCTTCAGCAAGAGAATAGAATTAAGAATAAGAAGCAAGATGTGGCGCCTCCACGATAGACACGGGAGCAACACCGTGCATTGGCCATTTGACCATGCTGACGAATTGTTGTTTGTGCATGGTCAATAAGTGCGGCGTTGTTCGTTGTTCCTGGGGTTAGAGGTTTCGCTCTACTGCTGGATCCTGGTGGGCCGTCCCGAGATGAGCGCCATGGAACCGCACGCAGAAAAGTTTTAGTGACAAATGCATTGCACATCTTGTCCCAACCATGCATCGAATGAGAGATTTTTGATCGCTTGAAGAAGCCAGAGAATGGTAGGTTAAGTTTGAAATCGACAATCCCGTTCCATGACGAGAGCATCCCGACCTGCAGCGCCGCCCACCGATAACACCGTCGGACTTAGCCGAGGCGACCTAAACAAGAAGACTTTGCGTAAACGTGGCACAGACAATGACCTACTTTTAGTCTTTGCGCCATTCATGCAAGTCAATTCTCCCATCGAGTGTCGCCCCACCCACTTCATGTCTTTTGAGCGAACTTCTGAAAGACGCTGAAACGTTAATGCCAACTATAGACGTCAGCACGTAACGCGAAACAAGATGCGCCTCCCCCGAATCGCGGGGTCACACTAATGGCGAATTAATTGCATCAGAACCCGACAATGATCCCGAAGAACGTGCAGTACTGATACCCTCTTTATATAGCTGCTTGCAATCTTTCGTTCACCGAGCTCGTTCACCGATTACTGCATGGATTGTGCATGATCCGTCTATGGACCTATGAACATGTCATTTGTCTCCATGGTGGTCTATTGTAATTAGAAGTGCATGCGTTTGCTACGCAGATGCACCTCCCCTTTCATGTTATAAGGTATAGCTCCAAAAATCGCGCTGACCAACCTATTCACACCCAACGGCTCGCTTTCAGCTTGACTATCTATATCTGGACTCTATCATTAGAACCTCTCCATAAAGTTCCTTCTTACGGTCCACATGCGTGCTCTCTTTCCGTAAATATACATTGGCACCGTCGTTGCCAGACAAATCAGTTGGATCACTCCAATGCCAACAAATGTGTTCTTAGAACCGTCCGAATCAAGCCATTTGTTGAAGAACAGGGAGAACACAAGACCGTGAAAGATATCTAAAGACGAAGGATCAGTTAACGCGCTTATGTCAGCTAATGAAGACTCACTCTTCGAAAAATTCAGGGTGACAAGCGCCTCGCCCGCATATTGGCGGTAGCTATCCACGGCAAAAGTAATGGAGGTAGTACTTCCTAATGCACACCCAAAACTGATGATCCCAAAGAATACGGTGGGCACAATCCACTTGTCTTTCTCCTGTGCGCTCCAGCCGAAACCCATCAGACCAATACAGGTCGAAATAGCGACAGGTATTGCCATGACCAATCGGAACTCAGGTTCATAAATGCCCCCATTGCGGCGGGCCATCCAGCGAACAATAATATCACTTACTTTGCCTGCGACGGCAGTTCCTAGCACACCACCTACAAAGGGTGAAATGTAGATCAGACCTGTTTGTAGTGCTGTGAAATTGTAGGATGCCTTGTTTTCGTAGATCGTGGAAACGGACTCGGAAATTACGATCAGCCAGCCAATACTGAGCGAGTAAACCAATGTACTCCATAAGATCGAAGGATAAGCGAATAGAATGAAAGGCCGGATCGCTACTAGGAGCCAACTCTCATGTCGGAGCCTGCCATTCCAAGGTTTGAGAGTTTCTATGTAAGTCTTCGGTGGTTGATTGCGAAGTAAATGAGTATAGCGCGAGCCTCCAGCCTTCTCGCTAAGTGCTGCGGTGGCAGGCTCTGTATTAGTAGACCCAGGTGTCTCAGGGGTTGCTTCAGCATCCACATGCTCGTTGCTAAGGTAGTCCGAGTTTGACTTCTCTTTAGTCTCATAGAAAGGAGAATTGAAGTTGTGTAGATCTGGAGTCTGGGGTCCTTCGCCTCTTGGCTCAACCGAGGAAGCATGCTCATGGCTCGCAAGTGACAAAGGTCGAGGACTGCCTTGCTCATTACTGGGCGGAGTCAAGTGCAAGACTTTGTCTTCATCTAAGGTTTCTGGCTCGGGTTTGCGTTCGGTCTGCATATCATCACTTGCTACCTCGGCTTCATCAGCGAAACCAACATGTTGCGTATGCTTGTGCATTCTCCTTTCTGCTATCGTCGCGCGGCCTGTCCCGGCGGTGGCGGTGGCAGAATTTCCTATTGCAAGTTTTCTCAAGTCTAGAGAGCCGTCGCCACCCGTATGTGCAGCTTGCTTCTCGTCCTGCGCCTCATGTTGTGAATCATGCGTGAAGATTTTCGAGATGTTCGCCAAAGCCGTTCTTCGGGTCTTTGAACGTGGGCGTGGCGTCCTGTCCCAAAAGGTTTCGGGCACGAACAGGAACATGAGGAAAAAGCAGAATCCGACCACCATAGCGACGATCCTAGGATATCTCAACATTTCACATTTCAACAAGTCAATTCTTCATGAATGCTTACCAGAACACCCACCGCCAGCCCAGTCCTTGGATGATGGCTGCACTGACCAATGGGATCAAATTTTTACCACTGAGGAGCAGTAACGTGTATATACCAAGACGATACGCACGCTCATGTAAGTAGAAGATTTCAGCAACCGTAGCTGATGGTAGACACTCGACTGGGCTCACCGCTAGCCCCATGAAGATTCTAGCGACCACCAAAGAAGCATAATTTGGCGAAAGTGCACACCATATTGCGCTTATTACGAAGAGGATGATTCCCACAAGGTATATAGGTCGTTTCCCATATAATATTGCCGTGGGCGATGCAATAACGGAGCCCAGCCCGAGGCCCATCATGTACAGTCCTGTGGTGAGAGCAACTTTGGGAATAGAAACATCATACGTTGCGGCGACCTTCGAGAAACCAGCTGCAAGTACTGGCGTCATTCCACCACCAACCATGCAGTAGAAACCGAGTGAAAGCAGCGCTACATCTCTTCTCCACGATGGCCAATTTAAAGGATCATTCATTGARTCATCGGGTTGTGGGTCGAGTATCATTTTCCCATCAGCGGTCTTCTTCTTCTCTTCCACTGACTGCGCGGACCGTCGCCTGGACAAAGGAGGTTTTGCGCTGGAAGATCGGGAGCCAGGAGGAAAAGGGGARGGAAGGGAGGAAACAGATGTTCTTGCAGGTGCATTACGTATACCCAGAGGCTCATTGCGATTGGTATTTGACATGAGAAGGACGGAGCCTATACGATCAATACATCAGCATGCTGCAGTCAATGAGATCGTCGCATGTATGAGACCAATCATGCTGCTATCTGCGAGTAGCGAGGTAATGAGAGTATCTGCATTGACATACCGGGCACTTCTTCGGTTTCCTTGTCATTGAGGACCCCCAAGCTCCATTTCTCTGGCTTCGACTTGATATCATCGATTCCATCGGTGGAAGTCCCAGAACTTGCTACTTCGTGCGGTCCTTTCTTTTTACCACCCAAAAACCGCCTCCATGTTGCCCCTTTGACCTCACGGCCGTCGCTTGCTTCCAAGTTAGACTCGGGATCTTTTTCATGATGAGGAGCCGTCTCATTTGGCGGTGCATCTGGGGCCATCCCGGACTTCAGACCGTCCAAATCAATATCGATGGAGTATTCTCAAGTTTTGAAGCTTCTCCGTTTGTAGCCAACCACGGTCTAGTGCGCCTTCAGCGTAGGTCCCAACTAATGTAGCTGAATGGTAAGGAGCGGTAAGGAGCGTAGGGCGTGTTGTAATAGACGTGAGGTTGTAGGGGAATAGGTTCTGTTTGGTGATTGTGATAAAGATGGAATGGCGTAGGTGCGTCTCAAGAACAAAGAGTGGTGACTATTGCCAGGTCACATAAGATATTGGTGGAACGCCGGATGTGGATGGATTACCGGATTTCCATGTTTTAAGCCCCAGTCTGCACCCACAGCGTTGGCAAGCGCTATGGAGCACGAAAAGGATCACATGGTATATGGCTTGTCTTCTCGAAACCGTCCGGCCGACATAGTAAGCATACAAATGCGAGAATGCCAGGGCAGTCCTGCTACCGTCACCCGTCACCAGATCCGAAATGTTCCCAATTTAAGATCGGGGGATGCTCTAGGGCGCTTGGGCCATCCCGGCCGGTTATCTACCCCACGCCAACAAGACCTCCGGGCCCCGTTGTCACCGTTGAGCGAATAGCTTCCTGTGCTTTAAAACTCTCCTACTGTGGCTATGTGGCTATTATGGCCACATAGACTGCGTCCTATTGGCCTTGTGATAGCCTCTCGAGGCGCTGATGTGCTCCAGCATCCTACGGGAGTCGCTTGATCCTGTCACATGCTACTCATTTTACACTCTCCGCAGTTCGAATGAAACTCGGCGGCTGACAAAGGAGTGCGGCTGACCATCGCCGTCGGCAAATGGTGCTGCGGTCGAAACACACATGATGTTATAACCGAGATTGTAACGGAGGCGTTTCATCGGGGTGATGGGACGCTTAAGGTGTTGTCGAGACTCTACCGGTATTGTGTCCCCCGAGCCTCAGAGCTCGGCACCAGCTCAGCAACAGGCGCACAGGTACCTACCATGTAGAATGGGTGCTCAATGTCCATAAGCAAGAGACATGACTACCTAAGGTACCTATATTGCTGTGGGTGGCTGCTGCGCTAGCTTTCTCGTTGAGGTCTATACCTTAGAGATGTAGCCATATTCACATGTTCGGGTCTCCAACCATGTGAAGCACCAGACATGTGCGTTGGGAGAGATTGAAGGTTGCAGGGGTTTACCCAGCTCCTTGGTGCATGATTGGATAGGAGATTGCAGTCTTTTCGCCACGAGCAAGTGGTCGCACAGTGACAGAAGAAGACACCTGCGTCCTGCTTTTCGGTCCAGTCTATCTTCTAGTAGAAACGCTCAGGTGCTTGAGGCTACTCCATGTATTCTGCGATGTTCTCCATGAAATATACAGATTTTTCATCTCCACGGTCTCTTATGTTGACCTAGGACTCGCAAAACGATGGTGACACAGACAATATACACGGATGCCTACATGGTAGTGATTGACATTGGAGCAGTCGCACCAACGGCAGAATGGCTGGAAGAAACTACCTACCTCATCGATTCAGCGGGCCATACCACGGCCATGATTGCGCAGACGGATCAACCAACAGATGGAGTAAGCCTCCAACCAGTGCCTTACACACCAGCACAGGCTCTTCTCACCAACAATGTGCCATCTTCAACTACACCGTCAGCAGGGGCAGCAGCATCAGCAACGAGCCCCACAAGTATTAACCCTACCGCAACTTCCACAACCTCTACGCACAAGCGCGGATCAAGCATGACCTATACTTTGGTTGGAGTCGGAGCAATTCTCGGGGTACTCCTCGCAACCCTGACGGTCTATCTACTGCGTAGGAGGAGCAAGAGGAAACGCTTTAGTGTATATGGCAACGACATTGGCAGCACCGACTCTTCGTCATCACTTAACAGTTTGGAGAAGCTCGTAGAGGGAACAAAGTGGACGCAGGGTGTATTCTCACACCTGTCAAACAGCGAAGAGATGCCATCTTGGGAGGATTTCTTGAAGGAAGTAGAGGACATATACGAAAGGTTCGACAATACCACGATATTATCTAGCAGTAAAGGATCTGATTTCAGATCTGACGGATCTCGCCTCACCATATCAGAACTGCAAGAAAAATACGATGAGATTTGGCGAACCAAGCACAGCCCACCAACACAACGGGACCCCAGTTCCTCCAACGCAGTTGTAGGATCTCCAACATCAAACCTCCCGCCACTTCCTAAGCAAACACTGCGCGAAAAGTCCGAGCTCACAGAGCGCCAAATGAACCCTACACACACCATTGGTCCAGTGTCGATCCTGAGATGGCCCGCGCGTAAGGGTTTCATAGGTGCGGTTCACGATGTCATCAGCAATACGACTGCCGACGCAGCTGAAGCTGACAAAGGGCCCAATCCTGGCCAGAAGCAAGAGCGGAAGGCGAAGAAGGGGGTGAGATTCGGAAACAATGAGATTCGTGAGTTTGGCGCGACACCGCTGCCATCGAGAACAAACAGCATGCTTAGCCGTGAGAGCGGAAATTGGCGGTAGTCTCAAATAGAGTCACAGCATATAGAATGCCAGTCTTTTCAATCGTTTCCAACATCAATATTGTTTGATTCGAATGATTACTAAGCACCATGCCTCTCGGGAAGAAGATTGAAGGCTGATTCAGGCGTCCAACGTCGGGATTTACATCAGCCCATTTGCTCGGCCTCCATGCCTGGTGCATGCAGTCATATGGCGGAGGAGACGGTACAGCATCAGGGATCGCCTGCGCCTGCGCGTTTTGCATCCTATGATTGGCCGAAGGTTACGGAAATATGGTGGAGGTGAGTGCACGAAACTGTATAGCTCATCTGGATCACATAAGGCGTAATGCAATTGTTTGGAGCAGGCCCCACATTGAGCCCACGCTTGTCAGATCAAGCATTTTCATTCGTCCACTCACCAACAACCCTAAAGCTTGGTACAGCCCAAAGGAGTATAGCGCATTATGTCACGTTTACCTTGCAGTGCCAAGTGTTCCCCAAAGAAATTCCAGCCCGGTACTTGAACGCGCCTGAACGCCTGGGGTTGTTGCTTAACAACACCTCCCAATGGTGCTTCGAGGCGGTGTCCATGGCCTCTCCTCTTTGGTCTAGTCCGACTGTGTAATGTTTTCCATATAACATTCGCCTTTACGTTTCTTTGTCTGTCGCGTTTCAAGACATTCCTTTGTGTCTGATTGTTCCCAGCGCTTCATCAAACCCCTAATAATATACGGCCGAAGGATCTCTATACATCACTTACATTTGCTTGCTCTGTACACTACTTGGAACTAATCAAACATGTYAATGTAATTTTAGGTCAGGACAGTCTTGTGACGAGGGGCTTTGTTAACCACGATGGCGTTGGGGCAAGGGGACAAAGCAAGGGGAAATGACTCCGCACAAACCAATTCTTCCCTAGATGAGTCTCACAAAGGTGGCATCGATGGCCCATATAAAGATGCTCGACCGCCTTGGAGGCGACTACTAGCATCACGGATCTGCTGGATCATCACTGTCGTCGCTATGCTGCTACTCGGCCTGGTCCTTGGTCTCAGCATCGGGCTGACAAGAAGCAAAAGTCATCATCCCAGCAATGAGCCTGGCGCTCCCAACCCGTCTCAACCGGGACAACTCCTAGGTGCTGTCGTCGACCTAGGGTATACCAAGTACCAAGGCGACACATACCCTGGTGGTATAAGCCAGTGGCTTGGAATTCGATATGCCCAGCCTCCGGTTGGGGAACTCAGATTTGCAGCACCTCAAAACATCACAGGAAACGGTACTCTGCAGATGGCAACACAGGTATGTCACGAATGTCATTTTCTTGTGCTTTGCCTTGCTAACGTTTGAATAGCGCGGTCACAACTGCATAGGCACGCGTGCAAACGGTGGCAATAGTCCTGTGTTCTCCGGTTCGGGAAATGAAGACTGCTTAAACCTCGATATCTACGCTCCTGGCAACGTTACTGCCACGTCCAATCTCCCAGTCTATTTCTTTATCCAAGGTGGTGGCTTCAATACAGCCTACCCCACCCAGAATGGGAGCGCACTTGTGACAGCCTCTGGTGGTAATATAATAGTTGTATCAGTCAACTACCGCGTCAGCGCATATGGATTTCTTGCCAGTGCGGAAGTCCAAGCGGATGGCAGCTTGAACAACGGCCTTAAAGATCAACGCATGGCGTTGCAATGGGTTCAGGAAAACATTGCCAAGTTTGGAGGAAACCCAAATCATGTGGTGATTGGTGGTCCCTCCGCTGGTGGTGGTAGTGTTGCTTTGCAGCTTGCAGCCTATGGAGGTCGCCAGGACAACCTTTTCGTCGCTTCGGCGGCGGAGTCGCAGTCTTTCAGCTCATTACGCACAGTGAGCGAGTCACAATACCAATACAACGACTTGGTCAACCGTACCCGCTGTTCCGCTCAAGATACGGGCAACAGTGATACGCTCTCCTGCCTACGGGGTCTCGACATTACTGAACTCCAAACTCAGAATATTCCCGATGCATTCCCCGGAACGACTGAAAACCCCCTCTTTGCTTATAACCCCACATACGACCATGATTTTATTCAGGCCTATATGCTTGATCTTTACAACACTGGACGCTACCTGAAGCTACCAGCTATCTGGGGCGACGTAGAGAATGAAGGCACTGTGTTTGCACCCAAGACCATTTCCACGGTCGAAGATAGCAACGCTTTCTTACAAGCGCAATTCCCAGAACTCAACTCGACCCAACTAGACATCATTCAGACTCTCTACCCTCCTGAAAATCAAGATTTTCCGGATATAGGTGCCCACACAGGAAAATACTACCGCTCAACTGCTGACGCCTATGGTCACCAGCGGTACACATGTCCCGGCTACTTCGCGAACAACGTCACCGCGTTCTATAAGTCTAAGAACCCCACAGCCGGTAATTGGAATTATCACTACAATGTCAGCGACCCTAATGACATAGCTGCTGGAATAGGCGTCCCCCATACTGCCGAGCAGAGTGCCATCTGGGCGGAAACCAGTCCATCAAGTTACACGACTACCAACAAGCCCATAATACCGCTCATGCAAGGCTACTGGCTGTCATTCATCAGAACCCTCAATCCCAACACAATGGCTGCTCATGGGGCACCAGTGTGGAATGATTGGGGTGATACTAGTCCAAAGGGTGGCAATCAGCTCCTTATTAATAGTCCCGGCCCAGATGGGAGCTACAGCACCACCGTCAACCAACTTGTCCCCGAAACAGAGAGAGTAAATTGCGGCCAACTACTAGCATGGGGAGTGGCGATCAAGCAGTAATTGTCAGAATATGTAATAAAGTGTACGAGTTTATCACATTGGATTGGATTGGATCGGGGCCTTTCGACCCCCAGATTTTGGACTACAGTACCGTCTATGATACCCATACCCCCGCCAGCGACGGTGTTTTGAGAGAATTCTGGGAACACGTGGGATTTGAGGCATTTTGATTGAGCGAAGCGCATTTATGGATTTACGAATGCATAGCGATACCCACTCGTCTGCCTCGTATGAGGATCGTGACTGATATAGCGGCATATTTCGGTGTATTCATCTTGTTTTGGTATAAGTATGTATATAGCGTTGACATCTCATGCATATAGCGTTAAAATATAAGGTACTGTCTTACTAGACTACCTATTGATAAATTCTCCGGTCTGCGCTAGACTCGTACTCTGACTTTACTAAATACGACATCTCGTGATATAAACGCCGAAGAACTCTCCAGCAAAACACACGTAACTAGTTCGCACGTGCTTCCCTCCAGCAACAAACACGTATCTAGCTCCTACGTGCTTCCCACTACTTACCAGTCCGTCCCAGACAATCCCCACCACAAGACGACACGTTCCTCGCTATAGTCTTGGTCCACCAGTCCATCCCCAATTCACACCACACCACACAACACTACACCCCTCGCTACACATACACTTACCTCTTTTACTCAAAAGCCCAATCCACTCCCCATCCAATGACCACCTTACCTCAGTCCAGTCCAGGCTAGACTCAATCCATTAGTCCCCTTTAGAGTACCATCGACTTAGTATCAAACAATGGGACGCCGGAAAACGAATCCTACGCCAGGATCGTCCCACCATGTTATACTACATAGCCCGACCCGTTGCCACACCTTTCCCTTTCCTTAGTCTTTTCCTTCCCTTTCGCTCGTGGCTTTGTGGCTTTGTAGTTCAGTCTTGGCGACGAACACGTGCGACCAATCATACATCCGTATCCAAGCGAGGCGGATTGGTAAATTGGTAAGGTGGGCACGCCATCTGGACGTCGATGGTGAAATATGAGGATGCGGGTTTTGGGGGCTTAGGGAGGGGGGGGGGATATGAGAATGGGGATGGGAATGGTAATGAGAAGATAGGTGGGTTGGGTCGGGTTGGTGGGTAGGAACGAATACAGCAAAACCACACCCCACAATACCCCTAAACAACACCCCTTACTTTAGCGGTTTCGAACCCTCTAGTATATCATCTCGTACTTAACATATAGGTAAGAAAGGGATTTATTACTTTAAAGAAGTCATATAAGTGGAGAACTTAGCTTAATGGAAGGTGGATTTGGGGATGGATGTGAAGGAAGGAGGGAAGGCAGGGTTGGGGATGGGTTGGGATGGGGTTTGGTTGGAGTTTTGGTGGGGAGGGAAGGCGGTTGTTTGCTGAGGTAGAGTTGCGGAGGGATGCGAGGGAGGGAACGGGGAACGGCGAGGATCGGCTTATGGATCGTGTGCGTGGGCGGGGGTGGGGCTTGTGTTCTGGAGGAAGGAGGGATGGAGGATGGGGCGGGTGTAATCTTGTTATGTTTTAGGAGTGTGGGGATGGAGAGTGGGAGGGGTGGATGAAGGAATAAGGCACTAAGGTACGTGACTCGACTCAAACACTCGCTTTATTTGCTTGTCTCATGCTTGATTCTTTTATGATCTATATATTGTTAAGCTTGATTTAAGTATTATTTGTTTGTTGTTAGGTATATACTCGCGTTATATGTTTGTCTCATGCTTAATTCTCTTAGGATATAGTTATTATTAAGTTAGATTTAAGCATCATTCGTCTGTTAGTAGGAATACTTAAGCATGTATCTGCTTTAATTGATAGGTAGCCAAGTTTCGTTTATTCTATATCTTGACTACGTGGCTTCATAGATGGACTGGTTCTGTTGTATAACTTGAGTGAATTGAGTGGCTTATACAGCAAATGCTCACCTATATAAGTGAATTGATGCTTTTGATTGCGTTAAAATGCTTGTTAGTGTACTCAATAAGATTATGGTTACTCAATGCCTCGCTTTCACGGCTGTCATCTTCCACTATTCCTCACGAGACGGATGATGCTATTGGACACAGTGAGGTGATAATTGGTGACAGTGAGGGTGATGATTAATGAGGATAAGGGATGTGACAATTTCTGGGCGACACTTAATGCAGTCCAGGTGAACCTTTGGCTGATTGAATCAGTGAACCGTTTTCAATGAGAGTCTTAGAAATCATAGCTTCAGAAGTTTTAAACCTTTATTCATAGCTATTTGGTACTCAAGTAATATTCAATAGATAGTACATACTACTTTAAAGGAGCTTGATAGATATAGACACCAACTAAAACCCGTCGCTATGTGTATCACTTTTGCTCTATTCTCTTCCATTTTTGAATAGATGGTCTATGTATGACTAGATAAATGGGATGATTATTTTCCTTCGCGAACCCGACAATCTGAAGACGCTACCAGGTGAACGCTTAGTTATCTTGCTGATATACATACGTTCCCAATCTTCGCTTTAGCTTCTGTACATAGGCAAGACTTGTTTCTTTGCCGATAGCTGGTAACGTTCGCAAATCAGGCTCTTCTCTCCCATGACCCTGAGCTTCTTCGCCCTGGACAATAGACGAAACTTGTCGCAATCGCTGAATCTGCCTCTCAACGACCAAATACAATGCAAAAAGTATGGCAAGTGCGAGGGCGCAAGCTCTGTCGCCATCAAGTGCTGTCCACAGGCTGCTCAAAACCGCGAGGAAGATTTGAGGAATGGCAAACGCATAGACCCAAAGGCCGGACATATACAATTTAGCTTGGCCCTCAGCCGACCGCTCTATCTCATGCGTTAGTTCAAGGTGGTTGTCCGCAATGAGGAACTCACTGTCACGCCTGCCAGATCCATCCAGTCGGAAAAGCACGTCACGTGAAACAAAAAGATAGCAAACGTGGCAAGTCACCAAGCATACGAAGATGTTCAACAATCCAGACCCGACCCAGTGCCACAGATCCACTGGACCAGGAATAGAGTGTTTTTGAAACCGACTGCCCTGGGGTGGGATGGAGGAGCAAAGTCTATCAAAGCTGATTCTCACCGCGAAAGGTGAGAACATCACATTCGGCTCTCCATAGGTATCGGGCGGTTTCCGAACAACGACATCCCTTCGGTCCAAACTTGAATCACTTTGACAAAGATTAGAATTTTGCAGGTCCTGGTGAAATAAGTCTCTGATATGCGAAAGACGCCTTTGATTGACCTAATCACCTGACGATCATGACAATCATCCCATGATTGAAGCTTGTAAGCGTGTTCCGCGAGAGCGTTACCTTTCCTAGTAGTTCGTTTGCCTCTTCACTCAATCGATAGGCTCTGAACGAGAGAATAAGGCCGGCCGAAGCAATAAAAGTCCCTATAATGATTATAACAAGCTCCGATTTCTTTGTTGTGAGCCTCCTAATAAGGCTGTTGTGACTATGGTTTGGGGAGATAGCAGACGCCTCTGGATTGACAGTTGCTGTATTTGCATCCGTGCTTTGCTGCTCACTACACGGGAAACGAGCCATTCAGTAAATTGAAACACCCGTTTGATGCTGATGACTCTACTTACAACACGCTCTCTGAATCCCCAGATCCTGTTCCGGGGCTCGCAGCTGTCTCTCGTAAGGCCGAAGAAAGTCTGCTAGGCAATGCTTCAAGTGGCACATCTTCAATGCCAGCATTATCCACGGGTAAAGCCATCGTTCAGAAATGGACATTCTACAGAGATTATGCTTCAATTTGACTTCATTCTGCACCGGCTGGAAATTGTATGACCAGAAGTATAGTAGAAGATGTTGTGTTTAGATAGGGTTGAGCTTGCGGGGCAGCGGCCTCTAAAATCGATTTGTGCTGTTTCCCTGCACGGCCCCCACCATGCACCATTGCTGGTGCCCCTTTTGCGCCCTGTTTGCTTGCACTAAAGCGGCCACTCTCCCTTCTCGTGCCGTCGAAAGGCGCGCAGGTCAGTGATGGCCAGTAGAGTGCCATAAAGCGCAGCCGATGCTTGATTGGCTCGTGGGKGACAAAATTAGAAGTATTGGCACACCTTAACAAAACGCCACTCCTTCCTGCATGGAGTAGACCTGGGATAAGTCATTTATTCTATAATTTCAACTTAAAAGAATTCAGATATATCAATTCTGACAATGTTTAAGTTAATTAGTAAATTCATTCCTATTACAAAGAGAAATTTTGGACTATGAAGATTGGCTTTAAGCTATAGGGGTGCCAATAATCTTGTTCCCTCGTGATTGGGAACAAGCTCGAATGCCAAGAAGTCGCAAATTTTTCGTAGTTCTACGCTCGCTTGCACTTCGCATCCTCCAACGCTCCATACAATTTTGATTAAGATGGCTTGTCTTGAACACCTCTTTAAGTCAAAGGAACTGGTCTTCGTGA
This sequence comes from Cladonia macilenta KoLRI003786, assembly GCA_000444155.1. Classification (NCBI taxonomy): domain Eukaryota; kingdom Fungi; phylum Ascomycota; class Lecanoromycetes; order Lecanorales; family Cladoniaceae; genus Cladonia; species Cladonia macilenta. Next base: position 1,238,790 of record KE598623.1, read on the forward strand.
CGCAAATAAACCTAAAATCTCTCAGGACTCAAGTGTAATGGCTCGAAGCTTTGAGCTTCTTCACTGGTCCAATGGTCCGTTAACTCGTCAACCCAATGATTCTAGACGTAGACGCTTACCAGCTTGCAGTGACTGCTAAAGCGTCTCCACAATCTGAATTGTCTGACAAGTCGAGAAAATGGCTCACAATGCTTGCTCGTATCAAATTTCAAATCGAGGATGCAGCGCTTGAGGCCTCCCGTTATCAAGCCCGCGACAGAAAAATCCCGTAATTCTACCCACTGCGCGTTGCTGTACTACCGCTAAAATAATGTGCTCAGCGTAAATGAGCTTTTTGGGGAGCGAATACAAGACTTTGAAGCGTGGGCAACTGCCACTAATGAAAGAAGTACACGGAACCGATCTGTAGCCGAGGAAGAGGCATGGGATTTCATCCTCAGATCTGATGGACTTTGGATCTGGCGAATTGTCTGCAATACGCTGGCATCGGACATGTCAAAAACCACYAATATTGGTTCCTTCTTTTTGGTCCAAACCAGAGCCTCAATTTTTATCCAGCTGGGTAGACAATTATCAGAAACCGCGTATCAATTCGATTACGCAGACACTCAAAAGCTCTGGGAAATCTTCGCTGCTGTTCAGATTCAGCTGCGTCTGCTTGACAATTTTACCCTCGTCTACAGAGCAAAATACGGCCAGGCGCACGAGCAGGACGTGACCCATTCCTGGGGCTACAATCTTCAGGAACGAGTCTCAGTTGCTGAAAAAGCTACCGAAATACAAAAAGGTGGCCCTTCAAGGTCGCCTTCACAGCTTTTACAAGATAATCTGATCCTCCAAACAGTCGTAGGTCTCGTCATCCTCTCATGCATTTATCCCTTGGTCTTAGCCATTCAGCGCTCACCGTCATCGGCCGGCTCGGCATCCGATGCAGACTTCTGGTCACAAATAATAAGCAGTATCGTGGGACTCGCTGGCTTCTTTACCATGCTCTTACCAATATACCGAGAAACAGTAGCCAAAGAATGGATAGGAACTTGGATTCTAACAGTACTGGGCTGCATTTCGGCTATAATTGCCATAGCTATTTACCCAACGGCCTCCGTTTCTGGTGCCGTATTTTGCTCGTATCTGGCAGCGTCGTGTCAGTTGCTTGTCCTCTTGCAGGTGTCACTTATTGCTGGGTTTAAACGTGATGACCGTGCCAAGGCGGACTGAAAAGAACGGACTGGAAAGGAAAGGGCAAAATGATACAATTTCTTTGACCATTTAGCTGCAATTTCTATCATGGCTTCGATGTTGCATGCTGTCGCAATGTAGGGGCCAGTTCATTGGATAGGCACTGCAATACCTGTCTGAATAGGATCTATGGAAGGCCTCCTATTATATACATGAGGTCCTGCGATGTAGCGGCCATGGAATAGGGGCAGAAGGTGCTAGAACAGTCAAAGGATGTGGCTGCTTCTAAGATGGCTAAGATAGCTAAGCGAGCGATGGAATGGGAGCAGCAGTCTCGTGCTACATCCTTTTGATTGATTTATTGGCAAATGCTACACTTACGTCTACAAACATTTTCCTACCCAGATACTCTGATATATCGGCTACATCATCGCAGAAGGGGAAGGTTACGGGGCGTTTGAGAGACTGGTGGGTATGTATGCGAAGGAGTGGGTGCAATGGCATATGATTTTCGCACCATGCAGTGGCAACCGCTGGATGTGAGAAATCCAGTTCGCTTCGCTTACATGCCGTGTGGGTGGTCACTTATGGATTTATGATGTACAGTGGGATCTGAGTGTAAGGAGACAAAGGTGTGTGACATACAGAGGAAGCTCCGGGCGTTGATTCCGTAGTCTTGGGGATAACTTCCAGGGTAGTCTTAGGGCTCATTAACAAGCTTCTAGGCTTCAAACCTACCCTCTGTTCAAGAAGGGGATATGTTAGGAGTGGTTGAACCCTTCCATTTGGTTATACCCTCCGTTGACAATTTGCCCGGCGAACTCTCTATACGTTTATCTGTAGTGTTCTCCCCACCGATTACGAGAACCGAGGTCCTCAACCCTACTTTCCAGCCACTTAGGCCTTGCCGCATTTCCTTTCTATTGGCCAGCTCCAATAATAACATGCAGGTGGTCTATAGGCACGAGGTTTTGCGCCCTATTCGGCAAAGGTTGCTGCAGATCTGATCAGCAGCGTGCGTTATGGATGACCGCGAGTGATTGGCGGGCTCGCACGTACGGCGGCTGTCTCACCTGGACTTGTCCGGCATTCACTCTCCTTCACATGATACCCCGCCCAGAAAGCCGGGTTTCTCAAGATTGCAACCTTCGGAGATGAAGTTGTTGCAACAACCACATCTATGTACCCCATTATTCCTTCTCTCTGAGGGCTATTGATTTGACGCCTCTATTGTATGAGAAAATGGCACCAAAAGCTGATGCTGGTGCGGAGGGGTACAAGGAATGGAAATACAGGTACTGTCCACTGTTTAGGGAGGTCACAAGAAATGCTGACACGACTAATCAGCATATACCTGGTTGGTTTCCCTGCTTCTGCTGGGCACTCTGATATCGAGGCCAAAGTCACTCTGGTGACCGAGATGATAAGACATCTCGTCCCAGAGGCCCGCGTCTTTGCGCCTCATGGCTCTCGGGGCTATAAAGCTTTGGATTTACCAGATCTATCTATCGAGGATGACGATGGTCCAGTTGGAAACGCGACAGAAGTTCCTGTCAAGGAGATCGAGCCGCCATTAACGGAAGACAAGGACACGGTTGGGGATATAGTATCTGAAACCAGCTTGGCAGTCCATCAATTCTCCGCCGATTGGATCGAGGAGGAAGCCTTGACTCTCCTCAAGTCTATTCATGAAAATGACCCGGCATGGGGTACTTCACGCCGGAGCAAGCTTCTGCTTGCTGGATACGGGTTTGGTGGCATCGTGGTCAAACAGGTACTAGTGATTTCTCTCAATGAGCTTGCTCTCTGACTCTCTTGAGGCCGTTCTCATCGCGAACACAAATCCTAACTACTACGATGTCGCTCTTAATATCTCTAATCTGGTGAGCCGGCGCTCCCTTCAATCTCTATTCGCAAGCTCTTTTGAGATATTCTAGGTGTTCTTTGCAACACCCCACCGCTCAACTGACCGGCTAGCCTGGGAAGAGATCTTGCTGGACTTAAATAAGGCAACAAAGACAAGTTACGGTGGTTCGCTGATACGTGCCCACCAAATGCTCGCGAATACAGTATCTCAGCTTTCGCATAATTTCTACAGGTTTGCAGCTAAATACCCAACCACAAACTTCATTGAAGGGAAAGGTTTTGGCGATTCTGAACCGGTTTGTGATAACATCCTGGATCGCCGAAACTTATTCCTAAAGATGCTGACCTATCTAGGTGGTTGGTGAACTAGGAATACTCGACAATAACTTTGGAGAAGTGGTCAAATGGGCAGAAGATGACTTCAACAGCCTCATACTCTGTGCCGTGGACGATTTAGATAAGTTAGAGTCACTTAGAACCCGATTCGCCCCAGCATATCTTTCGAACCAGGGTATGTCTCTATCCTCTTGAGATAGGCTATCCGCCTGGAGCTGCGACTAATTCATCGATAGGTACTTCTGAGCACCTCGACCAAACACCACAGGTGGTGTTCCATGATATCTATGTAGAAGCTCTCCAATCGCTCTCTCCATCCCGCTGGAGCCTCTACGAGACCAAGAGTCTGGAACAGCCACACGATTCCAGTGAGCTTAAGCAAATCTACCATTCTCTTCTCAGTGCCATAAGTTGGGAACAGGTCGGTGCAAATGGCTCCATCCAAGTCATCGGCCCTACAGGATGTGGCAAGTCGTCACTTGTGAAACTCCTGACGGAAGAGATAAGCCAAAAATCGCCAGTAGTCGTCATTGAGAACTTTCTAAGCTCCTCTGGAAGACTCCAGCCAAATCTCTATGGTGTATATGTGTCTTTCATCCATCAGATCATCTCACAACGGCCGTTGCTGCTTCTCCCCGTCAAGAACTTGATGCTTGAAATTTTACGCCAGGAGACATGGACCAAAGAGAGCATCTGGATCTTGTTGGCCGCAATATTACGCCATTGTCGAGCTGTGAACTTCCTGATTGTCATCTACGACTTCGAGGATTGGCCACTTGAAATACGATCATGGTGGTCTGGAACCCTGCGCCCACTTGTGGAGTCTTACGGGTCAAGCTTTACATTACTCATCAGCAATCACCGTCCAATCGATGATCTTACCTCTGTGTCGCCGCATGTGCTAAATGTGGAGGTGGAATATGGACGATACAGGAAGGAATTGATTAGACTTAAGACAGAGTCTCAGCTCGATCGTGCTTTTGGCTCGGTCGAGGATTCAGAAGAGCTCATTGACAAAGTCAAGAAGGAGATAACGTCAGCAGCCACATCTTTCCAAGGCTCCTTCACTGCACTTAATACATATCTAGACTTGTTGTTTCAGACTCTCAATCTGAATACTCTGGATGCAATAGTGTACGAAATCGAGTCGAGTCCGGGAACAGAAGAAGAGCTCAACGAGCGAGAGATATCGGCACTGCGAAAGAAGTCACTTAGAGTTGTCTCCTGGGCTTCATCAGCTGTTTCATGGATATTGTCGTCGGTGCGGCAACTTTGTATCGAAGAACTTGGTGCTGCCGTTGCCATCAGTTTAGATACTGATAGGTTCACAGAGCTGCGTTCAAGGGTATCAATTAACATTGAACGGGAGCTTCAACATCATTTATGTCACGTCGTAACGATAGAAAACCGCTATACCCGCATAACCAGTGTCTCGACGGAAGCATTTCTGTCCAGGGAAGAGACAAGGCATTCTCTCGGCATACAAAACGATGCCGGCCTCACAGAGCTTTGTCTCCACTATATCACATTGGTTCTCGAGGATGCAGAGCCAGAAACATGGCGGAAATGCCTGTCTCACGTATCGTGGAAGTATAGAACGCCAGACCCACAAGACCCGGCCTTCGGATTTTTGAACTATGCTTGCCGCTTTTGGCCCACCCATTTTCTCCTCGTCAAAGAGCCCGAGAGTAGCCTCAAAGACAAGGTGATTAAGTTCTTGCTGGCCCCGGAAATCGGGAAAAGATGGTTCCGATTGTATCAACTCTGTACTTCTCACGCAGCTACTCTGTCCATCTGGGACCATGAAGTGAGGGGGCCGGCAGTAGCGGTTCTTATGGCTAGCTACGTCGGCCTCGCTTCAATTATTCCGGACATTTTGGGTAGTTCCGTTCCTGGCCGAGAGTTCAGGATGATCAATGTCCGACGTGGCTATACTCAGCGGGCTGTCGCATATTCAGACAGTGTTTTGGAATACTATCTGGATTGCGCCATTTGCAATGACGATGATATTTTGGTCAAATAATTGCTGGAATTGGATCGTGCAAGGACGAACAAGTACTTTCCTCTTCATACAGCTGCCCAAGCAGGCTGCTTGAAGACAGTTCGAACACTATTCAATGATCTTAAGAATCCGGCAAAACCCAATCAGGACGGTAGAACTTCTCTTCACCAAGCAGTCGTTGGCGGAAGCACCGAGGTAATCCGCTTCCTTGTGGGCAAGGACAAATCCGATACGCATTCGAGAAGGGTCAACGTTCCTAATATGATTGATACGAAGGACTTCAAGTCCCAAACACCCCTAATCATTGCAACTCGAATGGCCAACATCGAAGCCGTGAAACTCTTGATTGAGTCCGGCGCAGATCTCGCTATCCGGGACGACGCTGGCAAGACTGCCCTGCATTATGCTATCCTCAACTGTCCTGAAACAGTTCAAGACCTCGCGACTCAAGTCTTGGTGCGTCGTGTTGACGATCCCGCCCGGACGTTATCGCATACTGCCGCAATTTCTGGCAACTCGCAGACGACATTGACCCTCATAAGTGCTTTGTATAAATCCTATCATCTGAAGACGGTCAAGGCTGAAGACAGTCAAGGGAAGACGCCTCTTATTTACGCCGCTGAAGGTGGATATACGGAGATTGTTAAGATCCTCCTCAAAGCGGCAGCAAATATTGAACGTGTATATGACAAGACCTACCAAGAGGCAGCAGAAACCTCGGCCAAGTGTGGCCACTTAGACACCATGAAGTTCTTCATCTCAGTCAATGAGTACATAAAGGGAAACAGACTCCTTCAGGCCGCATCTTCCACAGGGCAATTACTAGTGGTCGAATATCTTCTGCATAACAACCCGGCTTCATATGATCGGTGGTCACGTCCAAACCCTATTGTGTTGGCTGCATCAAAGGGGTATTACGAGATAGTACGTACTCTGCTGCGATACGGCTGGCGCGTCAACATCGAAGATGAAACCGGGCAAACTCCTTTACACCATGCCATAAAGAACGGCAGTTGTCATGTAGTGCGGACACTTCTCCATCACCATGCGAATGTCAATGCTCCAGACGTGAAGGGTAACACACCGCTTCATTGTGCCGCTGCAGCGGGACGGGTCAGGGTTATCGAGATGCTTCTAGACCACCCAGCAGATCTCGAAGCCCGCTCGCGCACCGACAAAACCCCACTTCACCTAGCCGTCAAGAGCCGAAAATCGGTTGAAGCGCTGGTGAAGGCCAGAGCAAAACGTGACGCCATCGGTGGGCTTGGTCAAACTCCACTGCACATCGCGGCGCGTGAAGAACACTACCAATCAGTTGACCTTTTACGATGTCCCGAAAACATCAATGCGCGAGACTCTGAAAGGAGGCTACCGCTGTACTATGCCATAAACAAGAACGATCTCGAGAAGGTCAAGGCATTACGACCAGACTTACTAGACTCCAAAGACCGAACCGTTTCTGCTTTGAAGTGGGCTGTGCTGTCCTCTGCGCTTGATGTGCTAGATTTCCTATTGAACATGTTTCCGGAATCAGTAAACGAGCCAGACCACCTCGGACAAACGATAATCCACAGAGCTGCTGGATTGGAATCGCTGGAACCCCTTACTCTGCTATTTGAGTCAAAGGCAAAGCCAGATGTTAACATCACAAACAGAAATGAACGAACCCCTCTGTTCAATGCAGCCATTGCAGGGCGAGCGGAAAATATGCGATATCTCATCAAGAAGGGCGCCAAGGTCGATTTAGCCGAGGACATGTGGAAGAAAACGCCTTTGCATGTGGCAGTCGAAAACGGCCATCTCGAGGCTGTCGCCGTGCTGCTCGAAGAAAAGGCGGATATCAACGTACAAGATAGCAGAAACATGACACCGCTCTGTCGGGCCTCCTATTGCAGGCATGTTGATATTGTTAAAAGACTTCTCGAGGAGAACGCCGATGTTACGCTGGTCTCTGATCTTGGTTGGTCTCCGCTCCACGCCACCGCCGACAAACCGGAAATCGCAACGATACTCATAGCGCACAAGGCGGATATCAATCTCCCGGCAAATGATATGTGCACACCTCTCCACTATGCCATCATCTGGTCTAAAATGTCAGCTGCTAAGCTCTTTGTCGAGAAGGGGGCCAATTTCAACGTTGTCAACAACGATGGCAATACGGCCCTGGACCTGGCAATCAGGAAAAATGAAGCTGATTTGGTCCATCTAATGCGCGAAAAGGAGAGAGAGAATTCATAGGGTCAGGGCACTCTCGGCAGCCTGGGATCATTATCCATATCTTACAATAGATAATGACATGCGTTATGTATTCCATAGCTTCATATTTTGGCTATATAACCATTACAACCCATCCATATATGGCTTACCTGTACYRGAAATAGAGTGATTCAAACTTAAGTCCGCCTAATTTTCAGACAAAGAAACAAATCCGAGATTGCGCTCGAAGCCAAAACCTAGGAAATTATACTTAATACTAACCTTTTTATACTTAAAAAGTATGTAATGAAAGATATCTCCTACTCTAGAGAATCCTAACTAATATTCAGCCGGACTTAAACATCCTTTTTGTATGAGACTTAGAACGCCCTTTAAGCCAGTACCTAAGGTAATAATTTCTAAAAATATCTCTAGAAAATACAACTTCAGAGGACTTTAACCCTTGATTATGACCTCTTCTTACTTAAAAGGTATATGATAATAGATATGCGCTACTCTAGAGGATCCTTATTAATGTCAAATTTAATTCAAACAACTCTTCTATAATAGACTTGATCTTGAGAGTACCCCTAAAAAAGCTTAATTCAGAGGTTGTTAAGCCTTGGTTACAGCTTGTTTCGTACTTAAAAGGTATATCACAAAAGATAGACATTGCTTTAGAGAACCATAATTAATGTCACGCTCAACTTAAACAGATAATATCTAACAATATATTCCTATGATATAACAGTACGAAATATAGACATAGAGGTTTGTAACCGTTAATTATAGCTCTTCCGTACTTAAATGGTATATGATAAAAGATATACGCTACGCTAGAAGAGCTTGATTAACATTAAATCCAACTTAAACAACCCTTCTATATGCGTGACTCATGCTGAAATTCGATACGTAAAATCTAAGTTGGCCAGGTCGAAGTGATCTGCAGCTATCAGGTGTAGGGCCGAGAGGTAGTGGTGAAGGCCAGTAAAGGGGGAGAAGGATTATGAAGTGACTTAAAGATATCGTTAACTATGGTAAAGGGCTGAGGAGTAGAGAGGGAGTAGACTAGGATTTAGGATAAACAATAATGCTAAGTGGTAGTAGTATGTGACCTAGATTCGTAAAGTTGAAGTTGATCAAGTCGAAGTGACCTACAGCTGTTAGGAGTGTAGGTTGTAGCTTTGAAGCAATATTCACTTCTAACAGGGCCGAGAGGTAGTGATGAAGAGCGCTGTGGGTTGAGAGCACGCGGGGACACCAAAGACCCTAATAAGCAGGCTACAGGCAACGTCATGTGCGACCTGACCTGAGGGGGGTCGGAACGACGTGAAACAAAAGCCCGGAAATACCGATGTGACACCCTAGGTAGAGAGTTTCTAATCAAAATCAAAAGTATTAGCTGGCCTTGATTGGCTAATTCCGAGTGTCCTCACAGGATGAGTGGGAGGAAAGGTTGCATGCTTATGCAGCGCTGATGGTTTGAGATACCTGGTGGCTAGAGGTAGATGGTTCGAATCCCGCATTGCAAACTCCAGTCTTTTTTGTTTTGGGAGAGTGTAAAAATCTGCATTCTTGTCTGCCAAGGCACTCGTCTCTGTTGAAGGATCTGCACCTGATGCTCCTTGCCCGAGCGTTGCCCATTAGCTTGCACCGTGTTATGCCATCCTTCACGTATATTAGCATCATACCATTCAGTCGATAGACAGATCTTCAGACAATGCATCTTAGATCTCATCCATTTCCTCGCTAGAGTCGATAATCTTCATGTAGCCGTACAGCATATCCCCAATAAAAATTTTCCATGAATCCTTCTATACATCTTATTGCTAGACTTCACTATCAATGGCGCCTGCCATCAATGTATGGTGATGCTACTCTCTGGACAACGACGCCATCCATAGATAGTAGGCACTATTTAGCACCATTACCACCAAGCACCTCGCTGCCAGCATCTCGCTGTTTCAGGGCGATTTTTTGGTGATTCTGGCGTTGCTAGAAGTTATCTTCGAATAGGGCTCGTGCGTACCGCTATAAAAGCGCTCAGGGTGTCGAAGTAGCTATGCTGGTCAGCCGGGACATAGGAGAGAATCCCCGTTCGAATGAGTCATAGCACTTAACTCGTCTTCTTTGTCCATGTCCCTTTTAGCCTCTGGTTTAGTGCCCTGCTGGTAAACTGCAAAGCTGCAATATGAGGCTGCAAGTCATGGTTTTATTAGTTTGGCCGAAAACTTCAGGTCCGGGGACCCCCTTAATATCAGCTCCGGCGGCGACTTTAAGGGCAGTCCTGTAAAACTGAGCCCCGTAACAGCTACGCGTAGGGGCTTTAAGTATATATAGTAAAACGATGTGGTAGTAATAGTATTATATTGTCTGTTAATCAATCTTCACTTAGAAGCTTTAGAATTCAACATATTTTGATGGATTTAAGTTAATGAACTTGTTTCTGTTGTGGAGGAAAAGTCATAGGCTTATAAAGATTGGCTTTAAGCTGTAAGCGAAAATGCTTAGGTAGTGTGGATGCTGCCGATGTCAGTGGTAAGACATTGTTGCTATCGCCGTTATTTGAAGGACAATGACATTGATAGCGATAGCGCTAGTAATAATGTAGATGTACTCCGTTGACGGCACTGGTTCTCAAGAGATATGTTTGGGCTCTCTAATAATAGGTGGACGGTGCATTAATAGAGAGATGATTTGGCAATAGAATTTTGAACTCAATTAGCAAACCAACAAGGTTGGTGTGTAAATGGCCAAAGATTGTATGGGGACCAGAAATCACAGCCCGCTAGTGGTTGCCCCTGACGAACGGGATCCCCTCTGACGTAACCTTAAAATCAACAAGGGTATCGCGACGCGCCGAACCTGATCTTTGTCTCGTACCGCAACTACAGTGGCGATTGCATTAGGCATTGCTCACCTGCAGTGCCAACTCATAGTTCGTGATATGGTGAGCAAGTGGTGCGAGAGACAATCTCTGGCGAGCACCATTCATAAGTTGGGCAGCTATCGTTAAGCTTTTAATTCGTGGTGCCAATACTAGGCGCTGCAGGCGTATCACCAAATCTCATTACCCCATTGGTCCCTGCTGACGAAACAGCCAATGGTGAATATTCGGCCTATAATATCCGTCTTTGTTAGGTGTCCCGTAGCATTGGCTCTCCCACGTCCTAAATTGTGGGCGGTAACCGAAGTGAGGAGTAGATGAGGTGTGGTAAACACGAGATATTGCCTCTCTCGAGTCCCACAGTCGTTCACCTACGTTCTGCAAATTTCAGTAGAGAAGGAGACGGATCCTTCAGTCTCAACGATTGAAAGACTTAAGCAGGAGAATTTATTATATCATCTTGCTTTATCGGTTAGCAGCCCGCCGCTACTTCCCGCGGGATAACTCCGGGGTCCTGGGATCCGGGGTTGAGCAATTTTCCATACTTGTAAACAAAGAACGACATTGCTGAATCGATCACCAACCACCTTTCAACGCATATTACAATAACTGGCTCGGGTCCCAGTGATATCAGAGCGTCTATACACAACTTTTGCACCAATGAACACCCGCTAAGCGACCGAACGAATTCTACTAAAGCTGCAGCCAACAACTGCGGTAACATGAAGTACCATTCTGAGCGATCATCCTTGCGGTATCGACGACTGCAGAAGCGTTCAGGAATACAGTCAAGACGATAGACCCGTTTCGGCCTTTCGGCTGGGTCATCGGTGCTGCAATTTCCTCGAGGCAGCACCAACTGAGTCATGAACCCTCCCCCTCCTCCTCCACCACCTCATGGACACACAGCTGGTAATAGAAATGGTCTACCAGATGGCCATTACGACATCTTCGTTATTCCTCCGCATTCAGCTGGCGCCGGTTTCCTATACCTTCCTTCTCTACAACCCCACCGAAACAGCTACCTAGCAGGTGTTGCTTCCACGGTACTGGCTTACGTCTTCTGGGTGAGCGTTGTCCCAACATTGAAAGAATGGTTCCAATCAATAGTGGCAGGGGGTGGAGTGTCCGTAATCGTGCTATGTATGGCAGTCGGCATCGGTTGCTGGGCATTTGGTAAAACACAAGCGGAATTCCAAATGCCGAGGGGAGGAGGTGCAGGCGGTGCGTCTGGACCGTATCCGATGGGTGGCACTGCTGCAGGTCCAAATCCTGGTGTTCCCCCACAACCTCAACCTCAACCCCAACCGCAGCCCCAACCGCAGCCACAGCCACAATATGCTCCTCCTCCAGAGCCTAGACCACCTCCTAAACCAACATGGCAACGCTCGAATCCAAGTACCGCAAATGGGACCACAAATGCAGGTGCTGGCAAAGGCGGATGGGAGAAGGCAAGAGAGGAAGCTAGAAAGAAGGAAGAAGAGCGGAAGAAACTCGAGGAATTAAGGAAGAGAAGAGAAGATGAGGAAAGAGAACGGGTAAAACAGAGAGAGAAGGATGCACGAGAGAGAGAAGCGCGGGAGAAAAGGGAGAAAGAGGCAAGAGAAAGGAGAGAAAAAGAAGCCAGAGAAGCGAGGGAGAGGAGGGAGAAAGAGCGAGAAAAGGAGAGAGAAAAGGAGAGGGAGCAGGAGAGGGAGAGGGAGAGGGCGAAGGAGAGGGAGCGTCCTGCTTCCCCAACCAAGAATCATCACCATGCGACGGCGAAAACAGCGACAGACGATGACGCGTACTCTTTTCGACCTTACGACAACCCCAAAAGGTCAGCGCCCAAGACAGCAACAGCTTCTTCCATTTACTCGGAATCATCATACGCACCATCACAATCGACTAGCCGGACAACACCTCCACCCTCGCGTCGAGGCCCGTATCGTTGCAAGGACCCGGACAAAATCGTTCTCAAGGCCGTATACTCATTCAACAATGTCTTTACCAAGGCACCGATAGCCCAACTGGTTTCTGGAGTCGGCTCCGTGACCGATGGTCTAGTCCTAAGGATCACCACCGAAGGTCTCTTCATCGACGATGACGTGAGAGGCGTACCCCAACGGGAATGGGACGTCAAAGCATGGACTTTAAAATTGGTAGAGGTATGGTGTCCCCACCTGCATGTATTGGGAGCAAGTTCTGGCTCTACCCCTGCATCGTCCCGTACTGCCACTGCTCCTCCTGGAACATTTGGGAAGAAATGGGCCTCCAAAGCTCCCACGGCTGAAGAGTCCGACGCTTTCGTCGACGCGTGTGCCAGAGTTTGCAAACCATATATCCCGCTAAGAAATCGATCTGACTTGGGGAATTCATCACAGACTGGCGAGCATAAGGGATTGCATGTTCTTAGAGCTTCGATAAGAGATCAAGAAGGGAAACGGTATGTTTTTGTCCTGCAGGAAGAGGAGGGGTGGAAGGTTGCTGTGGGGTTGCAACGGCTTAGGAGAGGGACCCAGGTAAGAGCGCTGGGTGTGAGTGGCATGCCTGGCAATGAGGCAAAAGCCATGCTGGAGAATATGGGATGGACATGAAGACAAGAAGAAGGAAAGTTGTTATTGTCAATTGGAAAGACGAGACTGGAATGCACCAGGACAACGGGGCAACAGGAAGCACCGCGGTTCACATTCCTCTGCATATATTCACATCACGACTGCGCAAAGTTGGTTACAGCACAGCGAAGCACAGCGAAGCACAGCGAAGCACAGCGAAGCACAGCGAAGCACAGCGAAGCACAGCGAAGCACAGCATAGCAAGCATGGCATGAGCGACGGCGTTTGCTTTTCAGATTCACACTCGTTTTCAGGAAAAGCAAGCAAGTAAGCGAGAAAGCATTTGTTCGGATTCAGACTGTATTGGTTCTTCACCTCATACCCCCTCTACAACGTTACATTATTGGACAAGTTTTTTGGTTTATTATCTTTGTACATAGTACATACAGCCAGCCAACTGCTAGATTGGGAGCTAGTTCTCTCAGATGTCAATGTCGAGATGATTTTGTGTGTGGATAGATTGGTTGGAACAATCAGATGCTTTGGTTAGCTATTCTTGTTCTAGGATCTCGTGACGCAGATGCCATGCCGTATGTCTCAGTCCATGAACACTGGGCGGCTATCTCATTTATTGGATTTAGAACTCTCCACTACTTACTCATAGTCCATCAATCTCAATCTTAACCCGCACCTCGCTATTTTCCTCGTTCCAGGATCTTAATGCAGGTAGATGCCGTATTGTCTCGGTTCAGCAACTCTTGGCCCCTGTCCTGCTTATTTGATTCAGAATTTTCCACTACCTACCTTAACTTGTCAATTGCAACCGCAACCTTACTGGCGTTTTGACTCCATTCCCAACTTCACATTCGCGTAAAATTTATTTATTCTTCCTTGGGCCACGGAAAACATTTTGCACCTTTTGTAAGTAAGTAGGTAGATGGTTTAATTTAGGCTTGACTTAGGTACTGCCGACTTAGGTTCTTCAGACTTGGGTACTTCAGACCCATATACTCAGCCTTAGGTATTTCAGACTTAAGAAAGAGAATGGAGCATAAGTCATGCCTATAACGGGAATATTTAAGCTAGGTTCAATATTTKTTAAGTGCCTCTAAAGCATCAAATATCTTTTACAATACAATTATTGAGTACGAAARTGAGATAATAAAACGGCAGAAACCTCTAAAAGTATAATTTCTAGAGGTAATGTTAGGATCGACTTGTCAGGTATTTGCTTCATATGCATGACTTATGTCCTATTCTCTTGCTTTGAACTTAGGTACTTCAAATCTAAGTACTTCATGCCTAGATACTTCGCACCCAGAGACTTTAGAATTAAGTACTTCAGATTCATGTTTTGCGCCCATTGAATCATAGCCAGTGAGACACGGATGATGTTCTCTCGCGTCCCGTATGTTCGAAACCCATGATCAACATCATTCCTCAACACCTACCGTTCCAACACTGCACTGCCAAAGCTTCAGATCCCTTAGCGAACTGCCACCCACGTGCCTTTATTTTCAYGCCCAGAGCCTGTTGTACACTGAAGGTACCTGACTTCGTTTCAAGACGGGTGCGGCCTAGGTAGCCGACCCTTATCCGACCCACGTCATATATATCTGAGCCAATATCTTACCATGATTCCATATCACGGATTTTAAACTGGAAATTGTTTGGCCGGTGTCCACGAGCCACTCATTTTAAGGGCCGGAGCGGGAACATCACCCGCGTTTTGACTATACGCGCGCGAATGCGATAGTTAGATCAAGCGGGAGGGTCTTGCGGCAGGCTTGATGATTGTTTCTGTTAGTGCGCTAGGGTCTGGCATTAATGTTTTGTGATGAGATAGGTAGGCGGAGGAGAAGAGGCGCGGTAAAACATGTTGGAGACACTCGGACGCTTTGAGATTCTGGGACCTTGGACATAGGCGCTGTTGTACATGGCTTGGGTGCTGTGTGCCGTGCGATGGGTATATATACCTTATGGGGACGCTGTTGTGCGTTATTTCTGTTGTCGATGTAGTCTTGTTCTTCCCTAAGGTGTAGGAAAAGTCCATGGCAAGCAAAGCAAATCAGAAATAGGAGTACCTACCGCAATTGATAATGCGGTCGAATTATCATCCTTCGAATGGCCTCATACTCACACTATTGACCCTTTGCAACAGCATCATCGCTATCGCTCTGCCAGCTATATCTTCACGAGAGCTCTCACCCAGAGGTAGACCAATATTCAACCCGATAGAATGTGACGCCGAACTTCCCATTTTTCCTCCGGGAATCCAATCAAGCTACCACAACCTACGCAATGTCTGTGCGAGAGACAGTGTGATCCGTAGTGGCAACATGGCCTGCTTTTGCGCCGACGAAGTATTATACTGCCCTTCCGTCAGCAGTAATCCAGCTTGGCTCGGCCTACTCCGAACTTATTGTCTTCAAAACTGCGATTGTGGTGCCAACACGAAGAGACGATCTATTATCCCAGGGGTATTCGACAATCTTGATCTGAGCGTTCCACCATGGAACGTGCAGCAACCCGGGCCAAATCCATTTGCTGATGCCTCGTTCCCGATGAGTGGACGGACGTGCACTAGTTGCTTCATGTTTGAGTCAAGCGTTCTGCCGAGAGATGGAGAGGGAAATTGCAGTTGTGCGAACAGTTCGAGTATCACCCCCAGAGACGGTGAGGGAACAGGTCATGCTAGGTTGTTAGATAGTTCTAGGGAAGAGAACATTTCATGAATTCAATTAGATAGGCTCTATACCTAGCTTTGATCGCGATGGTATATGGAACTCACGGCTTCCAAGGCGGTTGATGCTCTCATCGCCTGTGGCAACAAGATGCTGAAACATCTTATGTGACACACTCTAAATCAAGGTTGCTGCAATTAAAGGAATTTATGAGTCGTTAAAGCATGACCATAATACTATTAATTTAGTAACAAAGAATGGCAGGTAGGCCTGGAAGTCTTGGCGTAGAAATGGAACCATGCTTTCCCTTGTCTAATATTAATTAGAGAGTCACCAGACTTCTGCTGTTTCACCCTTGAATGTCCTGGACATCTGGCTTTATTTGGTAACAAAAAGTATTTTGGATCTCGTTCGAGTCATTTTGAACATGTGAGATTCAGTGAACTCAAGTACTGCGTGCCTATGCTCAAAGCTTCTCACGGGACGTTGGTTGTCATGACCCTCTATAGACTGATATAGATTCTCTGTTTTCATATTGGATAGTCAGAATCACTACCACTTCCATTGCGTCAAGAGCGGAGGCTTGGCCTCTACTCCACGAAAAGTGTGACCGGGCATACTTCTCAAGGATGATATACAATTCAGCACTTTGCTGCAGACAGATCTGTATGATTATGATACGACTTCATGATGCCACGTTGAAACAGTCACATAAGTCAGTTCCCTTTCCCCGGGAATTACAACCAGGGCCAATGTCACGATCAAATGCCGTAACAACCTACCTCGAGGCGGTCTAGGTCTGCAAAATCACAATAGTCCCACGCTAGAAGACGAAGGCAATTTATCTGGTTGGTCAGAAAGCTTTTTCCCTTGTATCGTCTAGTTTGTTTGGCTGTGCTGTCATAGAATGAATGACTTCAGCATTTGTCCCATTCGCCATGGGCGGCAGTTGGTCGGTGTAATTATTTCCGTTGTCGTTGAAAATTCTTTTAGTACCACAATAGTATGTCATCATATGTTGCCAGAAGAGGCAGCTGCTAAGTTGAGGTCTCGTGCACGGATGGCCGTTGCTACGGGAGTGGGGTAGCATTGACCATTGCGGAATTATCACACGGGCGTGAGGTCGAGCTTCTTTCTGTCTGCCGAGGATACCTTGGTCATCCGCTGGAGCCCTGCGTTATTTTCTGGAGCATCTGATTGATTGGGGAGGGATCTCCCTGGGTGAGAGCGGGTCATCTTGCTGGAGTTCAGATCGCGGCGGTGCGGGGTGCATCTTTAGAGCCTGCAGCTTATCCTTAGCACCTCCCCGGGTAAATGTCTTTAGGGCGGCTTTAGCCACCGGTGCCCTTTTAACCGTGCTGCGAGGCAACTGGCTGGATGACACAAGGTATTTTAAGATGGAGATTTTTCGTCATGCATGGTGCTGAATCCGAGGGTAGTATTTTTGGCACTGAAATCCAGTTCACGAGAGTTAAGGGTAATCAAAGGGTTTTGGACGTCTCAAAGTTCTTCTCTTCGTATTCAGTGCTGCACGACCTTGACAAACCTGCTGACGGTGCAGGCACAGCCTTGTAAGACTCAAAGGGTGGGTGCCGTAGCAACCTCCGGCGGTACCTTAAAGCACCCACCGCGGAAAGCAAGCATGCCAGCGGAAGTAAATTGACTGTAGCTTGTGAATTTTTGCTACTACTGATGCTACTGTAGCATTGACACACCCAAGATGGGGAAGGTTGCGGGGTCATCAGGCCCTGTTCGCGCTGGTGGGACCCATAATGGTTGCTTGGGGAGGTGCTGTTGCCCGGGGGAAGTGCCTAGAGTACTAAAGTCAAATGTCATTGGGGGGCAATCATCGGCATACGACGTCAGCACGGCCGTCAACCAACCAGCAAGGTACATGCAAGGTCCGCAGAAAGGTTTATTTATGGAGCATGGGGAGAGCAAAATATCCTTTTAAGGTCGTTTCATAACCCATCAAGACTTAAGGTAAGACGGCTGCTCATTCAATTGTTGCAACTGTCGTTCTTACTTGTTGGACTTTGCCATTGAAACTGCATTAGCTGCCGCTCCAAAAAGCGACACTATGATGTGGTTCGCCCCGCTACTTCTCGTGGCGACCAGCCTTATCCATCCTTCAGCACAGCAGGATGGCAACTACACAGCTCCATATCCCTACGCGACATATCCCAATAGTACATCACCAAATCCAGCGGCGTCGGTAAATGCAGAATTCTCGCCACCCTATTACCCAGCTCCATGGGCAACAGGAGCAGGGGACTGGGCAGACGCCTACGCAAAAGCCCAAGCATTTGTTAGCCAGCTCACATTGACCGAGAAGGTCAATTTGACGACTGGTGTCGGGTAAGTCCAACGCTCTGCTTCCTTATGAATAAGATCAACAGACTCTAACGAACACGCAGATGGGAGGGTGAACGCTGCGTTGGTCAAAATGGTGCCATACCTCGACTTGGGTTCCGAAGCTTGTGCATGCAAGATTCACCTGTTGGTGTCAGAGACAGTGCGTACTACAATTTGCTGGAGACCCTTCGCGTAAGCTAATCTTTCAACAGCCGACTACAACTCCGTCTTTCCGGCTGGTGTCAATGTCGCTGCGACCTTCGATCGAGGCCTTGCGTATGCTCGCGGCCAGGCCATGGGCTCCGAGCACCAAATGAAGGGATCAGACGTACAACTGGGGCCAGTCGCGGGCCCACTTGGGCGCGCGCCTGAAGGCGGGAGGAATTGGGAAGGCTTCAGGTAAGGTCGCCCACAGTCGCGACGCAGCAAATTTTCACAGCGCTGACACCTCCATACAGTCCTGATCCAGTCTTGACCGGTATCCAATTCGCCCAGACGGTCCAGGGTATCCAGAGTGCTGGTGTCATTGCATGTGCTAAGCATTATATTGCATATGAACAAGAGCATTTCCGTCAATCCACCGAGGCCGCAGGGTTTGGGTTTAACATCAACGACAGCATCAGCTCAAACGTTGACGATGCTACCATGCATGAGCTTTATCTTTGGTGAGATTGCTCTCGACCTCCTCCACAGAACTCCGCTAATGCAGACCAGGCCATTCGCAGACGCAGTTAGAGCCGGTGCTGGTTCAGTCATGTGCTCGTACAATCAGATCAACAATAGCTATGCTTGTCAGAACAGCTACACGCTAAACTACCTATTGAAGGGTGAACTGGGTTTCCAGGGTTTCGTTATGACTGACTGGCAAGGACAACACTCTGGTGTCGGTAGTGCATTAGCAGGCTTAGACATGACGATGCCTGGTGATACACTCTTCGACTCGGGACAGTCATACTGGGGAGCAAATCTTACAGTTGCCGTGCTCAATGGAACTGTGCCGCAATGGCGACTCGACGACATGTGCATCCGAATCATCGCTGCTTGGTACTACGTTGGCCGTGACAACAGCTCTATTCCCATTAACTTTGACGCCTGGACTCTTGATACCTATGGATACGAGCACTTCTTCGCCATGGAGGGGTACGGTCTGATCAACGAGCATGTTGATGTGCGTCAGGAGCATGCAGACCTCATTCGTCAAATCGGTTCGGCAAGTACTGTGCTTCTTAAAAACACCAACAACGCACTGCCTTTGACCGGCAAAGAGAAGTTCACTGCTGTATTTGGAGATGATGCTGGCGATAATCCATTTGGTCCAAATGGCTGCTCTGATCGTGGCTGCGACAATGGTACCCTCGGTATGGCATGGGGTTCGGGATCAGCCAATTTCCCATACCTTGTGACGCCTGAGACTGCAATCCAGAACGAGATCGTCTCCAACAACGGGGTGTTTCAGTCTATTACGGACAACTATGCAGGCCAACAGATACAGGCTTTAGCTGGACAAGCCACTGTTTCTATTGTCTTCGTCAACGCCGATAGTGGTGAAGGATACATTGATGTAGACGGCAACATAGGCGACCGCAACAACCTCACTGTTTGGGATAACGGTGACGTGTTAATCACAAACGTGTCTGCTCTATGCAACAATACTGTCGTCGTGATACATTCTACCGGACCTGTTTTGTTGGGCAACTACTCCAATAATCCCAACATTACTGCTATCTTGTGGGCGGGTATTCCTGGCGAACAATCTGGCAATTCCATCGCAGATGTTCTCTACGGACGTGTCAACCCGGGAGCTAAGCTTCCTTTCACTTTGGCAGAATCACGTGAAGACTACGGAACCGATCTTTTGTATATCCCCAATGAAGGAACAGGTGCTCCTCAAGTCAATTTCACAGAAGGTGTGTTCCTTGACTACCGTGCCCTTGACCGAGCGAATATCACCCCAGTCTATGAATTCGGTTTCGGATTGAGTTACACAACATTTTCATACTCGAATTTGCAAGTCACCAGAGTCTTGGGGCTGAACTCCACATACACTCCCACCACTGGATCTACACCAGCAGCGCCGACATATGGCACTATCACCAACAACACCGCAGATTATCAATTTCCATCGAATCTGACATATGTGCCCTACTATATTTACCCTTACCTGAACAGCACTACCCTTTCTACTGCTGCAAACTCTAGCGACTATGGAGACAACAGCGACGTGCCACCCAATTCGCAAAGTAGCTCACCACAGCCACTACTACCAGCAGGCGGCGCGCCAGGGGGTAACCCGCAACTCTATGACGTTCTATATTCCGTCACCGCCACAATCACCAATACTGGTAAATTGGCTGGTGAGGAAGTACCACAGCTGTACATTTCCCTTGGTGGCCCATATGACCCGAAAGTGGTCCTTCGAAATTTTGAGAGGCTGTCAATCCAGCCTGGCATGAATGCAACATTTACTGCTGATATTACTCGACGTGATCTCTCCAATTGGGATACTGTCGCTCAAAATTGGGCCATCTCCAGCTATCCTAAAACGATATATGTCGGAAGCTCCTCTAGAACGTTGCCGTTGTCAGCAATACTGTCTTGAAAGGCGAGAGTAAGGTCAGTTAATAGCGAAAAGCGATGTAGTAATGTGAACATGGGAAAACAGGGAGAAACAAAAGTGGTCGGAAAGTGAGCTTGCATTTATGCACCACTGGCATTAGCTTTCTTGTACATACATTCAAGGATTATAGCAATATACCTGTTATGATTCACAATTTTGTAGTGTCAGTATGTTACGAATTGTGGGAGATGAATGTAAGATACCTTAGGTACTGTCGTATCGATAAGGGCTCCAGCCCTTAGCACTCAAAAAGTACACCAAATTCTATCTCCAAACAGCCGTCGAAATGCAAATTGCTCAACAGCATGATGCTTACCGAAAGCTTCCTGGCCTCCACCTTGAATCCGGAGCGATCAAGCAACATTGTCGCCACTGGCATACATCTCCACGACTTTCAACCCCTCCCAGCCTTGAAGTCCTCATTCAAGAAAAGTTCGACGAACGCCAATTGCCTTGCCATTAGCCCCACCCACATTTTCGCCGCTCAAGCAGATAAAGCCGTCGTCAATGTTTACAGCAGGGCAAATAATAGTCAGGAAACTGTGGTGCCATTCCCAGAAAAAATACACAGTATAGCGCTCGCTGGAGAGTCCGATGGAGCAGGAACATTGGTTCTAGGAACCGAGGGCGGCAGAGTGATATTATGGGAGGTCTGGCCCCCAAGTTTACATCCCAGGCTTTCTGCGGTGATGCTGACCTTTACAAGTAGCTGGGCACTGGCCGACAAGTATCGACGCCACAAAWTCATCTACAAGCAACAACATGCCTTGCTGTCGACTTAACTGCTAACTTCCTGTTATCTGGTTCGGCAGATTCTACTCTCAATGTGTGGTCTATCCCTGGCCTGCTGTCATCCTCGTCATCGTCAGCCAATGACTATATTGAAGGGCCGATTTTTGGTCCGTTGCGTTCGCTCTCAAACCATCGCGCTGCGATTACCGCTGTGGTTTTTGGCCACAGCGCTAGCGYGAACAACATCGCTGTTTCAGCCTCCARAGATAACACTTGCGTTGTATGGGACTACCACAGCGGAGAAGCCTTGCACAGTTTCCTGTTATCGCAGAGTCCACTTTGTCTAGCTCTAGACCCAGCAGATCGCGCTGCGTATGCGGGTTACGAAGATGGAACCATACAATTCCTGGATTTCTACAATCAAGGCGGTCTAAATCAAACCTTGCATGACCCTGTTGCACAATTGGCACCCACACAACCTCCAGCATCCACGATATGGGCGGCTCAAGACCGTTCAGCTACAGCAATTCTCTGTCTACAAGTTAATTACGAGGGCACTCGCTTACTTTCTGGACATCGAGATGGGAAAGTGCATCCCTGGGATGTAGGTACAGGCAAATTTGGAAATCACCTGGTAGACTTCTCGGCTCCGGTCACAAATTTGCAAATGCTCAAGCCCACTGGGTTCGCCAGTTCCCCCGAGCCGGCGCTGAAGTTACAAAACGTTGTCAAACCTCGCTACGAAAGTTTTACCAATGGCTATCATAGTGGCGGCACAACCATACCACCGAAGTATACACTCACTGCTCAATTTACGTCAAACTTGCTGCTTCCCGGCTTCAGTGGCACTTCGTTATTCCATGAAGCCCTCAACCATCTTTCCTTCCCTACTCCCCTTCTCGAAGAAGCTCTTTCCGAATTCTCTATCTGGCGGAACGGAAAGACGAAAGGTGAAGACTCAGCCGACGTTGCGGAGCTCCGAGCACAGAACGCAGGACTTTCGTCTCAGCTTGCAAGTGTTGTTGATCGCGAACGTAGCGCACTCGCCGAAATCCAAAAGCGTGACAAAGAGGAATGGAAGCGGCAAAAAGAGGAAGATATCAAGGCTGCTAGGAAAAAGCGCAGGAGGTTGAGGAGAATGCAACTTGCAGAGGTTGCCAGGAAGAAGGAGATGGGAGAAGTGGTGGTGGATGAAGACGTATCAATAGATACGAGTGTTGGGGAGGAAGAGAACTTGAGCAGCAGCACCGATGAGATGCTTCAAAGTGATTGAGGCTCGGAGAGGACAGTCCGCATGGCTTTTCGATTACACGTGCGCAGAACATAATCCAGTAAGGATACCTTTCATTCTCTTAAGGGTATCTAAGTCATGCTTATTTGTACAAAAACTAACATAAGATCTCAAGGAACAACGCTCCCCTCTCCCTCACGTCTCCTCCGAGGCTCCTCGCAGCGCTGGAAAATCGAATAAAGATCTCGACATACAGATCTCGCTAGAGTCACGTTCATATCGAGCTCGATCTTCAGGACACCAACCTTTGAGAATATTTACAAGTAGCGACTTGGACGTACTACACTAGAAAGTCAGCTTTGTTGTAGCGGTCGCTAAGTAAAGGCTAGATGTACCTTTACGGCCTCAATCTCTTCGCTAGATCTTTCTCTATTATCATTTGGCACGCATGCAAGTACGCCCAGGACCCTGCATGCTGAAATATGCCCATGGTTCTGTTTGCAAATCACGCAATGCAGACATGGGGTAACGGACTCTGACTTGGCAGCCAGATGCCGACTTGCAGGAGGAGCTCTGCCTTCTGCATCCAGTCAATCAAGGGTGTTCGAATTGCCTTTCGACAGACTGAACGCACGGATCACTTTCCCTGCACTGTTTGCCTGCAGCATCCGGGAGAGCTCGCGAAAAGTTCCCAGCAAAGTCCTACGCCAATGCAGGTCTCTCAATAGGATGACAGATCCAGGGCAAGTGTCAAGCCACAGTCCGCTTAAAATTGGGTCCATAGATGTAACCGTCGTACGACGACCTCACTGGAACGGTTCACCGGCCGCTTCGTACCGACATGCTGAAGCTGAGAGGTCAACTGGCTGGCAGTGTCCTGTCAATGCTCGTCTCGGTTGTCAGGCATCCTTGCGACGTCTAGGACTTGACGACTTCCTTTTCGACCATTATCAGGCCTTCACAGAAAGATCAATACGTGCAGAAGATGCATATGAGTGGCTTGCCTATGCTTTATGAGTACATAATGGTGTACTTTACATCTGAAACAAAACATTGCGCACGTGAGCATTGACGATCATTGGAGATTGAATTTGCAGAGAGCCCAGAAGCCAGGCGGTCGGGAAAATGTCTACCTAAAGATATGGTTTGAGTGGACATCTCCGGGGGGTTTGCAAGCGTTACTGCAGGCATGAAGTTCCAGGCCATCGTACACGTGGGGATAGAGTCAGCACCAAGCTTTCTTTCATGCAGTGTCTACGTCGAATGTAGTATATTGACTGTCGATCAAAGATACTGGCCACGAACGGAACCGGCTCCAACGGTAGAAGACTACTTTGGTATGCATCCTCCTAAAGTAGCCATCTGTGGCTTGCCTCGCGTGCACTTGCGCGTACATCTACTACCGGGTTAGAAGTGAACATTGGGAGGCATGACAACAAAGAAGATTGACCTGTATTTTCAACGAAAGGCCTGAGGAAAATCTTTATATGGACAAAGTAACAGATCATAGAAGAATCTACAACTTTATAATAGAAATCCGTTCTCAATAACCATCTAATACGAAGTCCTGGACTTGGTGTTCTGCGGCAAGACTCCGGGTCCGCGTCCCACTATTTGATACTACCTCGATAGTACCACGGCCCGCAGAGAAGGAACCCTGTCCCCCGGCGGAGAAACAAAGTATTCTGCAGCCTAGAACCTCCCCAGACAACTTCCAAGGCACCCAACATCTGTCCTATCAGTCTTCCATAAGAAGACTTCATTCCCACAATACTTTCTTCGAAGTCACTCATTCTCCACAATTGCAAATCGCAAATTGCAGCAGCCAAACAACTCAACCAAAAAACCGCCTTAACTCCCCCACCAACCCGACAACAATAACCCCACACCCCACCCTTCAACCAATCCTCACAATGGCCTCCCCCGCCTCCCTCGTCACCCTCGCCTCCGACGTCCTCATCCTCGGCGCCGCTGTCTCCGTCGCAGGAGTCGGCCTCAAATCCCTAACCGCACAATACAAGCACAAAATGCCCGCGCCCATCAAAGCTACCCTCGGTGGCGCCGAGAGCTGCGTCGAAGACGACGATCTCATCTGATGAGGCTGGCGCCGACACCAATTACAAGACCACAAGCTTTGAACACTACACCCAATTCAATGTAGGAACGTGACAGGAGAGGCTATATCTGGGCTCGGAAGTTCGACGTTTCGCTTTCGCACGGATCAGTTGGGCCCGCAAGATACTACAAGGTGGAAGTCTCGACTGTTTATACGGCCACTCAGCGCATATTGTATACACACACGTACACGCCGGCTCTCCGGCGCCTCTCTACCAACTCCAAGGCACTTCTCTACCACCGTCAAGGCACCGCTCGCCCGCCGACTAGCCGTAAACAGTCGCTCAGGAATATAGAGTAGCCAACCTCCTACATATACGATCTAGCCGGTATAGGCAGTGGAATAGGCTTGGAAAGAGTGACAAGATGATTTGTATAAGGCTTGGCATGTTCGGATATGTGTTCAAAGGTGGGAGTAGAGCGAGAAAGATCTTGGATTATTTTCCGATTAAGTGATAAACAGCTCAATCGATATCACTTTAAGTGTGAATGTATATGCTTGCCTCTTTACCTTACTATTGTCTATTCTAAACTTAGCTTTATCAATCTCTTCTTTAAAATATTTCTGTCCTCTTAGGCAGCAACCGTCAATTATATTATATATCCTTATCACAACCTACCGTACCACTTCCCTCCTCACCATCATCATTTTATCMCTGAGTCCACATCGTTCTTCATTCAGCTCATCATCAGCGAGAATGAAAGAGCCAGCCTTCTTCTACAACGGAAATGACGAGATGGAAGATATACATCAGTACAAGCCAGGGGGCTACCATCCCGTGCGCCTCGGCGATATCCTGCCTAGAGACCCTGCAACGACATCGACTACCCACAGGTACCGTATCCTACAGAAACTCGGTCATGGAGCATTTGCCACGGTCTGGCTCGCAAAAGATGTGACTAATCGATTGTAAGACTACCCTAAGCCACTGTCACGGTTATCAGGTTGAGCTCATGTACTGTTATGTAGCGGTTAAGCTGCCCTGAAGGTGAACGTGTCAAGCATTTTTGGCAACAACAACGAAGCCCGTATTCTTCATCTGCTTAACAATTCTGGTCATGACCAACCTGGATATCGAAACATCATTCGCCTTCTTGACAGTTTCAGCATTGAAGGCCCGAATGGTAGTCACGATTGTCTGGTCACAGAAATCGTTGGTACCATGCATGAGGTTAGATCTCAACGGCAATTCCAGTTTCGACACAAAAATATGTCAATTCAGGCCATTGCTGGACTATCATACATACACAGGAGGGGGGTGACTCATGCTGGTGTGATTATCCATACGCAATTGCCTTTGAAACCCCTAGAATGCCATTGAAATCTTCCCTGGGTGGCTGCTGATTGGAAGAACAGATTTTCACTGCGGTAATCTCGGATTCGGCTTACCTMAGCTGCAAGATGTATCGGAAGAAGCTATCATGGACCACTTTTCTGCTGTTGAATGCATCCCGGTCATCCCATGCAACCCTGAAGCTGTCAGCGACTCATTTCCCCCCTACCTAGTCACCCCAATCTCCATCATGGACTTTTTGGTGGGTATACAAGCGATGCCGTCTACCTCCGAGAGCTTCGATCTGAAGATCATCGATTTTGGAAATTGTGAGTTCAAACAGGCGTCTGTGGAAGCTTCGATGGCTCATGCTATGCAAATACTTAGCTTTCAGTGATCAGGAAACAAAGCCGCTGCCCAATACACCAATTTCCATCCGCGCTCTTGAGGTGACGTTCTGTGAGCTCACAGATGGGGAGGTCGGATCTAGCTGGGATAAATCAGTAGACATTTGGGCTGCTGCTTGCACAGTAAGTTTTACAGCATGGCAATGTGCTGAACATTCTTTGCTATCTTCCCGATATTACACAGCTCACACGGCTTGTAGCTGTATGAGTTGAATTTCGGTCACGTCTTATTCTACGGGATGGGTAAAGGAGACGCAATCATCTACCGAACCATTCAACTAGCCGGAGTTCTACCGCCTTCATGGGTGCAGTATTGGGATTTGGAGAAGTATAGCGTGCAGAACAAAAGTATGTAGCCTCTTCCTAGATCCTCTCTCTAGGGGGCATTGCATTAATCTTCTCGTCGCAGAGTCCTCGAACATTGATCCAGATACGTTTTGGGCACATCGTGCTTCGCAACTAATCAAGCCAGATACTTCTGATTCGAACAGGAAGGAGATACTTACACTGATTGACCTGCTGAGAAAGATGTTGAGAATTAATCCAGATGAGAGACCGGGCATTTCTGAGCTCTGGAGTCATTCATGGCTGACGGGTCAGAAACCCGAACTATATCAGCCGAAATAGCGAGTGGAAGTTCAAGGGTTGTAATGGGCTTCGTGATAGCTACCGTCCAGATGCAAGACTGCAGGCTGAATCGTCCTGCATTATCCATGTCATTCCTCAACATCAGCCTCGCTCTTCCCATCAATAGCTTCTTCAAGTCCTCGGTATGCAGCAACAGACTGGAGAGAGATGGGAGGGGCATGAAGGGTCCGGGAGACCCTTATGAATTTCGAGTCCATGGAAGACGACCTTCCTTTTGGTTTTCGCTAGCTCGCTTCCCTCTTTTACTTGACATCTTTTTTCTCTTGTCCTCCTTCAGCTCTCTTCCCGCTTTTACCGATATCGTTCCTTCTTTGCGGCCGGTAGCTGTATAGTATACGAGAAATGCTCGCGGCGGGCAGACATCGACACAGATGCATGGTTTAGGATTTGGAATGGAAAACTTACCATATCGAACGACAGGCCATATTCGATGGAAGGCACGTGGAGTCTAGGCAGAAGAGGGCTGTGCTAGGCAGCAGAGGCTGTACCAAGCAACAGTGTCAACGGATGTTAAACATGAGCAGCTATGGCCGGGAATGTGGCAGCCTGTCCAGGCACCCCTTCCAAATCTGTTTATCTAAAACTGGACTTGGCTGAGACCTAGTTACTGAACACCACTCCTTCTTGGCGGCATGTCCTATATTGCTAGCAATAAGGTCTGCAAAGCAGTTGAATAGGCCTCATAGCTACTGCACTAACAGCATTATTACTGTTCGAGGGTAGCTTTCTACCGTATTTGAAGATTTTTTATCTTGTCGTCTTCCAGCTTGATACCGAGCTGGTGCATCTCCTCAGCAATAGTATTCATCCAGCTCACGCGGTGAGGGTTGCAGACCACCGTTGCATTCCCCTATCTTTGGCACCTTAAACACGTCCGTCAAACCACCCCTGCACGCTCGTACGGAGTTAGTTCTTTCTGGATATGGCCTCCAATTCCTGAAGCCCAGAACAACTAAACAATCACAATAGTGTGCTAATGTGTATCGGGATTATACTCTTTGCAGGGAACTTCCTTTTCGCTCAGATGTGGGACACCAAGCACATTCATCGAATGCCAGTGATTAGTTATAAAGACACCCAGCCTCCGATACTCTCTTTCTGCCTGTCGGGTCGGCTCCAGAATCAGGCCACGCACGGGATTACAGGAAGTCGACTGGCCTGTAACGAGCATGCAATATACTTCTTTCACGGATTCATATCCTTCGGATTCAAATAATTGATAATCGGGAAATATCTCTTAGTCTAAGTAGATCTCCGCTCCCCGCATAGGGAATTCTTGTTCGACCATCTCCGGCGCGGACCGTGTATCGTAAAATATGCTTCGGCAAATGATCAGCCATTCTGATTCGACATTCGAGGGGGCAAAGACATTGAATCCAACGCTGAAGCTTTTTCATAGACGGCCTGTGGCTGTGGCTATCTGAGTGTGTTGCCCCCTATTCGGTAGTCGCTCACGATCCTAACGGGCCAATTTGCCTCTGTAGTAATTCGGTCAGAGGCCTGCTCATTTCAGTGTGCCTCCAACTCGGACGAGCCGGCTTTCCACTGAGCCAAAAGGGTTCGATATCTTTACTAACAGCGATTGCATCTTGGACTTCGATCAAGACATCGTCTTTTTGCCAGCCACCTGGAACTATCCCTCTATCCACCGAAGCCCATAAGAACGAGGGAGCACGGTAACTGTTTCTGCCTGCTAGTGACGGTGTCCAAGTCTACATACTAGAGCAACTCGGTTGCTATGTACTCCTTCTAGAGACCGGTAATATATCTATCAGAGATATCTGGACTGAGTTCACGGGCAATAGCGGCTAGAGCAATTTATTTATCCTCGGATTCCGTCAGAGAAGTATGGGTATAAGAGTTCAACACCCGTTGCCAGACCGCGTGAGCCGGTGATGGGTGCTGGAACTCCGTGAGGTGCGTTGTGGATCCGTCACGGCGCTTGAAGAGATTTTGTTGATCTCCTCTGGCCAAAATTGCTGGTGAACCCATAGGAAATTCTTTATAAGCATCTAACTGGCATTCCCAGAAGAAGCTGTTTAGAGCCAAAGTATAGTACTATTAGCGCCAATAATCTTTCTTAGACCACCCACGCTCTTCGGATCAAGGGCTCGTCTGATACTAGACGCTTTCAACAATCGGGGTCGAGTAGTGTGTATTTCTAAGAGAATTTCCATCGGATCAGGTGGTCAAGTTCAATTTCCAGCAGCTCCATTACATCGGCGCTGCAAGGAAAAAATAGCCCCTTAGAGCCATCACTTGCACCTGGAGCAGAAATGTTGAGGGTTGCATGCGAGTATACCTTATCCATCTCTACCGCTTCATGCTTCTAATCCGCTAGTGACTCTTCACCCTGGATAATACAGAGGGAGTCGATCCAGATGTAGTAGACGCCTAGAAAGCGGGCGATAGATATTGCATCTTGAAATTTCTTGGGTAGCTTACTTTAAGGTATATCTATTAGAAAGTTTGACTTGGTAGACTGTGTTAATTGGATGAAGTTAGATGGTGGCTGGGAGTGAGGTATGGTTCGTCTGGTTGCTTATCCTTGGTAAAGATGAGACGGAGTATGATTGACCAACGTGAGATCTTGATCAGTCTGGTGAGATACCACTGGTTAACATCTGGTTGCTCACGACGTTTGCGGTTGTAACGTTCGTGAGAACTCAGACGTAACCGGTACCACAAGAGGTCGTCCCGGGAACCTTGCCCATTAGCCCCGGGCTCCCAGGCGCCGGCCGTCTGACTGTTCTGCTTGGGGCCCCATGCTAAAGCTTTTGCCCCTATAGGTAGGTTGGGATGAGCTGCTTAGGGAGGGAAGGTAATTGTAACACTTCTAGTCTCTATCTACAAAGGGCTACCTAGAGGATCTTCGGGCTGAAGCCCCGAAGCTCCGACCTGAGTTTTTGCCCCTAGAAGGGTTCACCTGTCGACTGAAAGTACCTATCAAATGGAAAGCCCTGCAGGGCTGATGCCTAAAGATCCCTAAGGCTGGCCCCCCAAGAAACACGACWTAGGCGAAAGATGCATAGCTTCAGGGACCAAGTCCGTGACTTAGGAAACCGACTTTCAGCGTATCTCTAGGGGGCTTTTCAGTTGATAGGGGAACCCTTCTAAGGGTTGTTTGGCGCGGTTGTATGGTGGCCATCAAATATATTTACCCTATGCTCTACTACTTCTACAGGCCTAGTTAGCTCTATCGAGCCCTTCTCTGATCATGTTTCAGATCCATTCCAACATTAGATCCATTCAATCACTGAAGCATCATCTCCCCTCTATCAGGCAACAACCGCCGATCAGACCATGTATCCCTACCTCAACCCACCCTACCACATCCCTCTCCCTCCTCACCATCACTATCAACCCCCCACAGCCTAAAACCTCGGCAAGCAAACACACCAGCAACCCTCTTCAACCTACCTTATATCTCATCGCCCACACCAAATCAACCATTCAACCATAACAATGCCCGCCCTCGACGAAACCCGCACCCACCTCCTCTCCGCCTCTCAAAAAGCCTCCCACCGCGCCTCCAACGCCTGGTCCCGCTTCTCCAATTTCGCCCTCCAAGATAACGTGCTAGAAGTTGCTGTTGGCTTGATGTGCGTAATCCACCCTGCCCTCCCCCTTCTCCCTTTTCCCTTTTCCCCACCTCTTTCTACCTCAACCAACATGTCCACAACGCTGAGCCGGAGGTGTATGAACACAGATTAGCAGCGGCATTTACCACCGTGGTTACATCTTTCGTGTCGGATATCGTTATGCCGGTACTGGCGTTGCTGCCGTTTATAGATCGGAATTTCGATGAGAAATTCGCCGTGTTGAGGAGGGGAGAGGGGTATAAGGAGGGGGGATATATGACTGTTAAGATGGCGTTGGAGGATGGAGCGGTGGTTATGAGCTATGGGTATGTTAGGTCCATCTCCTTCTATCCTTCAATTTATTGGCTGTGTGTGTAAGGAGAGATGATGGTGGGGGATGTGTGTGAGAGGGGGAGAGTGCGCGATGATGATGATGAAGGGTTGGGTTGGGCATGGTACTGATACGGCGGTTTAGGACATTTATCAAGAAGGTTTTCAATTTCTTTGGGATTGGGATATCACTGTATGTCATTGCGAATGTATACACGTGGGTGTCCAACGATGCTGTTATCAAGAACACGGTGAAGTGCAAGTTCTGTAGGAAGAGGATTAGTGAGAAGGTATGTTTTGTGTTTCTCATTATTTCAAGCAGGGGATCCCATGGGGGAGGTGCTGATTGTGAGTGTTGGCAGGCACAGAGATGTGTGAACTGTACGAGTTGGCAGGATGGGAGGGAGGAGCAGACGAATTAAGCGGGCTTGGAACGTTTTTCTGGGTTCTTCTTTTTCGAGGATTGAAATTGTATAGCACATGTATTGAATTGGGACAGCTTGTTTCCAGATTGGCAGGTTGTCCAAGCTGGAAAGATATCGGTGGTAGGGTTGAATACTAGAGAAGACTTCCCTTTAGACCGTCTATCGAAGACACAGAGCTTTTTCTTGAATGCCGTTGGCCTCCAGAGGCGGATGTTTTGAGGGTACTAAAGCAGGGGATTAGCAGCGGCTCACGCCATACGCATGGCTTTGCCCTATCTTGTTGAGACTTTTGCTTTGCAAGGTAGAAGGAGCCCGTTTCTTACGGAGAATCAGGGCAGAATGAGATTGATGTGCTGTAGCCTTTGCACGGTAATATATTTACGTATAACGATCATTACTCTATATAGTTCACCATTACCAAAATATTACATTATGTCAAGCTTAGTACACCGCTTTCCGATCCAATAGCATATCCTATTTACAATTCTTTCGTATCTTAAAAGTTGGCTACATATGGTAATTTATATTTCATTAGATGTGCATTGGCACCGGCTTCAGAGCGAGCAAGTCATTGGATGGCTCCTTGCTCGAAGCTTCATCCAATTCTGTCCCATTCACCAGCTGTTTTAAATCATGATGTCCAGAGTCTATATCATCGAAGCCAGTAAAACCGTCCTCGACGACCCACCTCCCTTTGCCCTTCAAGTCCGTCAAAACCTCACAGCTACAGCCGACAACCAGCAGACCAGGGGGCCTACTGCCCTCTTCCTCTATAGCAGCGCAGACATGTTGTAACGTACTGCGTATGACCCGTTGATCTGGGCAGGAAGCTCGCTCAATGACTGCACACGGAGTCTCTCCTGGCCAGTGCCTAGCTTCACGATTTGATTTCATCGTTTCAGCACTAGCTCCAGCTCCAGCTCCAGTCAATGCATCAATGAGCGATGACAACCGATGAAGTGCCATGAGAAACACCACTGTTTGTGTGGGAATGTATGGTGGTGGATCAGGGGCCGCCCCTTTTCGTCCAGTGCCCGTGCAAATGAGGACTTGGTCTGCTACACTTCGGTGAGTTGCAGGAATGCCGGCGAAAAGAGGAGCAGAAAGGGCGCTTGTAATGCCAGGGAGTACTATTGGTAGGTACCCTTTCTCACGGAAGAACGCGTACTCTTCTGCCCCGCGGCCATAGACATATGGGTCACCCTGTTTAAGTCTGAGGACTGTGTGGCCTTTCCGTAAGGCCTCTAAACCTAGACTGAGAAGCTCTTCTTGAGCGGCTTCTGCATTTCCGGGGAATTTTCTAGCTATGTGAACAGGAGTTCGGCGAGGAATGAGATCTAGGACTGGAGCTGGAACAAGTTTGTCAGCTAAGATTACGGATGCTGTTTGGATCGCGCGGTGCGTTGCCACGGTCAAGAGAGACGGAGAACCAGGACCGGAGCCAGCGAGGATAATCTGCGGTCCCGGTCGCCTACTTGTGCCCAAACTTGGTATTGGGTCGCTGGAAGAGGTATAAGATCGCAATATAGTGTCAATATCGGCATCCGTGATAGATGCAAGACTCTTTAACGACCAATATTCGCAAACTTGGGACAGCCAGCGCATACGCCGCGTTCTCGCTGCGTCGTGATCGTCTTCAGATACCAACCTGTTGAATGAAGGTCTCTGAGCTGGGGAATCATCGTCTTCTACCTCTGCTGTAGATTCATCTGCCTGATAGGTTTTGTGATCTTCTTCCCATATTCGACGCCTGACAGTACCCAAACGTTCGATTGCAGCACCAAGATTGGTCGGAAGATATGATGCAATCTCTCGCCGTATTCTTGACGCAAGCTTGCAGCCTTTGCCTGATGTAGTAATTCCTATCTGTAATGGCCCATCCGAGTGTGTAGAAAGCAGTGTAAAAGCGCATAGATTCGGAGTGTCAACTACATTGACCGGTATCCGTTTGCGTCTGCAGAGTGTGGAGATATGGGTACCTGTGACAGAGGATTAGTCTAGAAACAATTACTCATTTAAGCCTTGCATACTCAGCGCAGTCTTCCCGCCAGAGGTTACAAAAACTGCGTCCACGACATTGTCCGCTTCATCCCTTCCCAAAGTCGTCAGATAATCATCTTTGAAGCCATCCTGTATCCACTCCACTTCCCCATCATCAATGCGCTTTGCGAGAACATAATGAACATCGGCGTCTGCAGGGGCGATGATCTTCGGCTTTGCGCCTACTTCAATACTCTTCGCGCATCTTGCACTGGCCAGTGGATTTGACCCGATGATCAAGTGAATGTGCCTTTCACAATCGAGGGCTATGAGCAGAGATGGCATCAAGCTTCTAGATTTAGGAGGCTGTTCGGCTTGGGTTTAGGTTGTGGAAAGATATTGTAGAAGGGCAATACTGGGTTTAAAGGACTTAAGGGACGTCTAATCCAAGATCTGACAGGCAAAAGAGGTCTTGCTCCAAGCAGAAGGATATTATAGCAGTATAGATTGCCATGCTGCTTACCTATGAAAARCGTTTTCTGGGGAAAAGGTTTTTATACATTAGCACTGATAACGCCATTGATCGCCACTGATAATGGAGAAAATCCCCGGTTAGCCTCAGTTATAAGTGCGTATATTCTGTCATGGCGCGGTATATTCCGTCATTGCGCTTTGTCCCCGTTCAGTCACCCCAACAGCTTTAAGCCAATTTCTATGAACCTCTAACATCTACAATTTATCAGAGATAAAGAATTTGACTTAAACTTGTGTAGATTCAATAAATTTAAAGTTTTCTTAGTGAAGATTATTTGTAAAATTGCTCATTGCAAGTCTATTCTTTGCTGAAGGGACTGTCGTTTTGTCAATACTTTTGTCCCCCGCGAGATGAGTTCGTTTTGGATCTTGGTGGTTCCAGCTGATACCATACTCAGATGAAGCCCGATCCTGGTCAGGCTAAAGTTTTCCCAAGGTATCCCGCTCAATTTCTGGCCAGCACGAGCATATACAAGATTGGTTAGGAATCAGTGTCGGACTTGTAATAAAGCACCTCTGCCCAGCAGCATGCTTATGCTTATGCTTGCAATGCTGTCATTTTATTTCTTCCTGGCGTGATGCAAGATCCAGGGTTAAGCTAGGACACTCGGATATGTTGATTAATTGCTAATAGTTAGGATATACTGGCTTGCCCATGTCACGATGGATTGAGAGAGCCTGGAGAAGGGCACATTATTCTTCACAGGGCTGAAATATCCGGATC
This sequence comes from Cladonia macilenta KoLRI003786, assembly GCA_000444155.1. Taxonomy (NCBI): domain Eukaryota; kingdom Fungi; phylum Ascomycota; class Lecanoromycetes; order Lecanorales; family Cladoniaceae; genus Cladonia; species Cladonia macilenta. Next base: position 1,273,427 of record KE598623.1, read on the forward strand.
TTTGGAGACTTAGACAAGTGAACCATGTTGTCGATTCTTAAGCCAGGACGACCAAAGACATAGTAATCATCGCCTTGATAGAAGAAGAGCGTGAACACGTCACTTATGCATGAGAGAAGGAAATGGCCAAGTCAAGAAGCCGCCAGGTCCCTTGATAGGGCTGAAACTCACGGATCGTCCAAACATTTTGAAACACGAGCGACGATCATGATGACAATCCGCAGGAAACAATGTCACACGGATTTTTCTGATTTACAATGCAAAATAGCGTTAACACCGAGTCAAATGGCAAGCCGATCCAGACTTCACAGTTCCCAAAGTCGTCCATGATGACGACGAGATACACAGACCATGAGTGGGAAGCTATCATTGACAAGGCGGAAGGGAACTTGCTAGAGACAMCTGTAGAGTACAAAGCCCCGACTGTGGGGAGCGAAGAATTTGCCAAGACCATAGATCATACTATACTGAAGCTTGACGCAACCAAGGAACAGGTTGATGCTATCTGTGAAGAAGCTAGGAGATTCAACTTCAAGGTACTTCGTCTCTACCATTCAAGGATGCTACACACAAGTAATCTTAGGTTGTTACTATCGACGAATCTAGGAGCTCAACCTTGGGTGTTTGAATTACCCAAAAATACATTGACTCGGGGTGCTAATCACTTCTTGACAGTCAGTCTGCGTACGTCTGAAATGGGTAAATCGCGTCATCCATAATTTACACGGCAGCTCCGTGGATGTAGCTTGTGTGGTAGGATTTCACGAAGGGACTCAAGACCTAGCTGAGAAAGCCATGTATGCAGTCGCTGTATTTTCTATTGTTCAGAAAACCATCCTGACACAGCTAGGGAAGCGAAGAAGGCTGTTGAAATCGGTGCCACCGAGCTAGATATGGTCATCAATTACGAGCTACTCAAACAAAAGCAATACTCAGCAGTCTACAATGACATAGCTGCAGTGCGAAATCTCGCTCCACATCCGATCATCCTCAAAGTGATACTTGAAACATCCCAGCTCTCCCGGCGCGAGATCATAGCCGGATGCAAGATTGTCGAGGCCGCAAAAGCAGACTTCGTGAAGACCAGTACGGGCTTCAACGGTAAAGGTGCGACACAGGAAAATGTGAGGTTGATGAAGGGTGTGGTAGGGAATGGCATGAAAGTCAAAGCGAGCGGAGGGGTCAAGACGGTTAAGGAGTGCGTGATGATGATGGAAGCTGGTGCTGAGCGAATTGGGACCAGTAACGGTGTATGGATCATGGATGAAGCGAAGAGCTTATTGGAGTATGTTACGCATGAGGCTGGAATGGAGGCCGTTGAAGGTAGGAAGCAGGCAAGGCAAGCTCCCTCTTTGACGAGGATGTTCAGCTCTTCTTGAAAAGCTTATAAGAGAAGACCATGAGCGAATCTTTTATGATAAGAACGCTTCGATCTTGGTCTGTCGGATCCTTTTCAGACAAGAAATTCAAGGACTAGAGCCTCGGAAATTCGCTTACAACCCCCCTTAAGATGTCAATATCGAGTGCTATCTTCCTATCTCTTAAGTGGCTGACCTGGGCACACCACTTAAGGGTATACTCAAGTTTGTCACCAGTGACTCAGCTTACTTCCTAACAATCACAGGATTCGCTCATCGTCCGTTGACTTTAAACCTTTTACTGGGCTCGACATAAGTATTTGGACCATTAAACATGTTTATTTGTCGGAAGCTAGACATCCGGAGACTTAAACAATTTCGCACGTTAGGTCAAAGTCTGCTCAATTCTTACCTCAAGTCTCCAAAGAGTTGTCACAAGTTCCAAATGATTACTGGGTACGAGGTTCAGTCGCCCAAAAAACCGTCCATTTCAATGGCAATCCACTTACACCATAGCTATATACAAAAAAAACCACAAACGGAAAATGCCAGCTATACAAGCCATATTGCTAAATTCAACAACTGGGAATCCATTTTTAAGTTGGGATTTGGACATACACGGCCGCGTCTACGATAATGTTTGTCAGAGCTCAGTCAATCCCTATATATACGTGTCCAAATACACTGGTTATTTCAAATTTAAAACAGTTATTACGAGCTTCAGTCGCCAACAAAAACGTCCGTTCAAATAATAATCCACCTCACACCACGGCTATGTACAACAACATTGCAAAATAGAAATGTCAGCTATATAAGCTTCTAAGCTCAATTTCACAATTCACAACCCATCTTTAAGCTGCGGTTTCAAACACTTGTACCCGTACCTACGTTAATGTTTAAATGTTAAGGTTGGGCGGGTTAAGGCTTGAAAAATTAAGCACGGTCTCCGAGCTACAGTAGCCCTAGGCTGACCCGGGCCGACCGTCGAAACTTTGGGCTCTTTAGGTAGGTCCCGCGCCGTTTGGCTATTCCCGCTCTGAGACATTCTACAGACGTACTTCGTAGAATAGTTTTAAACATTTTCTCTGACGCCGAAGATCTAGTTATAGATATGCTTTCTGAATTTTATCACTGCCTATGCTCTTGAAAGCAAAATATAACAAATCTTAATACTAAGGATGACATTGAGACGTGTAGAATTTGATATGACAGCGCAGAGCGGGTAATGCGAAGTCGGTCTCTATAGGAGATTATGAGAAGACTAATTACTATTTGAGGTGATCCTGAGCCTTGCTCCCTTTATATAATATAGGAGTGCCCTCGCCCCGTCTCACATACCAGTATCGCTATGAATTGTAGATCTTGCAATAAAGTGACTAAATATTCTGGAGTCGTAATACCTGGTCAATTCTTAACGATAACTCCTAGATTAGGACGATCTGGAGTCCGGATCCGAGCTTTGATTGCACTGCCTTTGATGAAACGACTACCAACCCTCCGTTAACCCCATACGATGCCGACCAACGCAGGTCGAAAGACCCAGGGTGCCGTGAACATAACTCTGAGCAAGCAACTTGGATATAGCTGACAGTGCCGGAAGGCAACAACATTCTTCCATTCAGCTTCTAATAATCTTAATTGTTGTTATGCCGTGGCTTATAAGACTCAGCGATCATAATGTATCACTTTGACGAGGTTACATTAAGAGTGAGGCTCTGATGGAAGCTCTGAGTATTTGGGGCGGGGATCATCACCAATTTCTTGTGGGCCAAAGCCTATACGGTCTCTGGGGGGCCCTTGAGGGTATTGGTACATGTCGTAAGGCTGCGTCGCCAAGTTGTTAGACTTCATGTGACGGACCCGCCGTCTCTTCCTCCAAATCACGAATCCGGCTCCAATGGCGACAAAAAGTAATAAGACTGCGCCGAGACCTCCAATGACACCTTTGTCGGCTGCCGGTATACCCTTAGATCCTGAAACCGTAGAGGTGGCGGTTGCGGTTGCGGTTGCGGTCGCGGTGGAGGAGATAGAGGCGGTGGAGGAGATAGAGGCGGTGGAGGAGATGGAGATGGTGGAGGAGATGGAGGCGGTGGAGGCGTCGGAAACTGCAGAAGTAGGATTGGCAGATGGTGCGGCGATGACAAAGCCACTGGAGTTCAGGAAGTTCGCCTCCGTCGTACCGCAGCAGTCGGGGTTGTCATCGCAGCAGTAGCTTCCATCAGTACACATGCTGATGCGGGGCAGATATCCTGTGCCGGTTACTAGTCACGTTAGCATTGGGCCAGACTCATTGGATTTATCCATGCTTACCATATTGGCATATCTGCGCACAAGTTTGGTTGTTCCACGGATACACCGCGCATGTAGGTCGTATCAACTGTTCGTTCCCTAAACACATACGGTTTGGTAAACATTGTGACGCGAGATTGCAACAGGTTTCGTTGTCCGGACACTGAGTGTTATTCTGATAAGGAGAGCCGTTCCAATCGAAACAGTCCACTGATCGTTTCTTGAGAGATGAAGGTTTATTGAAAGGCCAAAAGCCAAGCGTCAACTGAGACCCAGCAAGGCAGGGACGAGTAAAGCACCAGGTAGCTAGCAGAACAACAAAGTTGTACATATTCCCAGAGGATCTGGTATTTGCAAACAAACTTGCCCTCGATAGGATCATCTGAAGAAGGAGAAAGCGCAGGCAAGGCAATTTGTAGGCTGGTAGTAGCTTAAGCGCCAGGATTCTGGACGTTCCAGCCTTTCCAGATCAGTTCTATAAAGCAGTCACTCAGCGCACGATGGCAGTTTTCTAACAACCGGTACAAGGATTCATCGACAAGCATGAACGATGAGAAAGCCCACTATCAGACGGTGGATTCAGCTTCAAGTGATTGCTATGAGGGTGGTGTCTATTTTCGAGGTGCTATCCTGCTAGAAATGGTGAGGCGGCCCAGCGATCGCTACTGCTATTTTAATGTTTACAGCTCCTGCAGGGATTGAAAAGCTGACCACGTCACGACTAGACTAAACGGATGATCACTGGTAGTAAACAATACTAAGTTCTGTATCTTAACATCAGCAGGCTTCCCACAGTGTATGTGTATCACCGCTGCTCATCACCTGTCCCCGCAGATACTGTGTAATAGTGGAGACATATTGCTCGGAGCAACCTGGGAATCGAACGATCTACCTCTTGTCGCCTACCTTAGCCTCCCACGTGCTAAAAGTATCGCACGGAAGACCAAAAGGGTGATCACTGGTGGTAACAGACTAAACTGTATGTTAACATTAGCGGGCTTTTTACACCATTACCGCTACTCATCAATCGGCTTGGAACGGCAAGGGCTTTCTGGATTGGTTCAGTTGATACATATAAAATGGTGCTAATGCAAGTGTGGTAGGAGGAGGCACATGGGGCACGATCATAATTGGTCTACTTTGGTAGGCTATCGTTTCAGCGGCCGCGTCGGGGCTTCGGGGGGCGGTCTGTCTATCCCTGTGCCCCAGTGGGCGGCTCCACCCCACATCGTAAGCTCTCTATCCTGCTTTCGTCCCGAGTTCTTTTCCCTGCTATCTCCTTCAGCCTTCAACATCCTCTGCTTTATCACAAACATTTTATCATGCCCCTGGGCTGCCCGCTCGCCTGCTTGCCCCGAACGTGGCTGACACGTTATCCCACTTGCCTGGCAAAAACCTAGCGGCTGAGTCGATATACTATACAATTATCTATATATATATTTTGTTATATGTCACCATGTGGATTTTTTCACCGCCGTGGTTTCTTCGCTTCATGGTCGGCGCTTTTGCTTCTGTAGTCATCCTCACTCTCATCTGGCAGTGGCCATCCGTGCAGACTAGGCGAGCTGCATCCACTGAAGGTCTCGCAATAACAAGTCATGACACGACAGACCATTCTCCGCAGGGCAAAGATCCGGCACTCATCGAGCTTCTGCATAGCATTTCCACAACGTCCGAATACTTTGTCGACTATCCTTTACCTCCGTCGGAATTTGGCAAGATGGGCAAAAGGCTTCAAGTTCTGCGGGATTGGATTGCAGCAAGCGAAAATTATCAAATGACAGCTGAACAGGCAGAATTTCTTCGCGAACGCATTGACAAGACTGCGATATCTCTATTCCCGTTCTTGCGCGATCCAAACCAGGCTTCCATTACTTCGCTTAGTCACCTTAGGCAGCGTTTCGAGCTTGGAACCAAGGGCATTGTCATCCCAACAGGTCAGGGGACTTTCAGATATGCCTGCCATCTTATAGGCAATCTCCGAGATACTTTGGGCTCGAAGCTACCCATCGAAATAGTATATGCAGGGGACTCGGATCTACCATCGGAACATCGAGACTTTATCACGCAACTAAGTTCCAATATTACGACCATGGATATCACTCAAGTATTCGACGACACCGCTCTGGACCTCCAACACGGCGGATGGGCCATCAAGACGTTTGCGGCACTAGCTTCTCGGTTTGAGCAAGTCCTACTATTGGATGCCGATGTCGTTTTCCTCCAAGCGCCGGAGGCCATTCTTGACCATCACAGCGGTTACCGAAAGACGGGAGCCTTGCTATTCCATGACCGTCTCTTGTGGCAGGGCGCCTTCAAAGAACGCCACGAATGGTGGGAAAAGCAGCTGGAACACCAGCCCCCTAGCCAGGCCTTGTCCAAATCTCTCGTCTACAACGAAGGTTACGCCGAGGAGTGCGACGCGGGTCTGGTTGTACTGGATAAAAGTAAAGTGTATCCACTCCTCGGTCTCCTGCATGCCTGCTGGCAGAACACAAAATTAGTCCGAGAGGCGTGGACATACAACATGGGATATGGGGACAAGGAGAGCTGGTGGTTCGGCCTGGAGCTGAGCGGCGCGGAGTATACTTTTGAGGACCACTACGGTTCAATGCTTGGGACACTGAATGACGACGGGAGAAGGGTGTGCAGCTTCACCATTGCTCATGTTGATGAGCACGATAAATTGATTTGGTACAACGGCAGCTTACTCAAGAATAAGTTAGTCAACGCTACCGCCTTTGAAATACCGACGCATTGGATGTTAGATGGTATTTGGGAGAAGGGCGGTTCTAAACCGGAGATTAGCTGTATGAAAGAAGCAAAGATCCGAGAAACGAGCGAGGAGGAGAAAAGGATAATAGGGAACAGTATAGACCGTGCACGAGAAATAGACGAGCGGATTCACGGGTTCGTTTCTTTTTGAAATAGAGCCGCGGTTCGGCGCGTCTGTGTATATCTATCAGGACTTCTATGGTGAGTACGGGCCAGAAGTTCATCATCCACGGCGAGGACCTGTCCAGATTCAGAGTCAAGACTGTGTCTGCGACTCGTATTGTTTATTTCATGGCTAGGGGAGTGATGATTAGCGAGCTGGCAGATCGAGAGGGAGGCTCAGGAACTAGGTAAGTCTGGAGCACGGAGCAGGAGGGAGCAGTGGGGAAGCTCAAGGAGAGGAGCGTTGAAGCAAAGCGGCGAGGTTTTACCCACATTTGCATGATTGGCCAACCAACCCAATATCTTGTGGAAATATATAGACTTAATGTATTTTATCTTTAGATTTAACTGATCCGTTCTTAGCTTAAGCGTCGCTTAATCGGCCCGCATTGCGTAAGTCCTAAAATACATCTTAGCACCACTAAAATTACCAGCCAACGTATGTACCTTCAGGACAATAAATATACAGCAAGTAAAGAATATCGTATATAAGATATGGTAGTTTTTCAAGATCTTGGCTTTTATTAAAATGTGATTTCTTATATGCTAGTGGAGAGCTTTCTAGTTTAGAAATGACCTAGTAGACCTCTGAGCATGCCCTGAAGGGTGTGCCTAGGGCATGCCCCCAGAGCTCCCCCCGGACCAGTCCCCGGACCAGCCCCCAGAATAGCCCCTAGAACAGTCCCTGAAGCATGCGCCCGACTCATATCCCTAAAGTCTGCCCCCGTACATGCCCCCTAGACATAGCATGGTCGCCGTATGAACCCCCGAACATACACCCTGAGCATGCCCCCAGGTATATCCCCTTACCATACCTCGAGCTGTTAGAAAAGCTTGCGTATACGCTGAAATGCAAAATACTTAATTTACTGAGGAATTACCATAGTTTTGTAGGTATCTATTAATTGCGCAATACAGGCCGATTAAGCGGCGCTTCGAGTACAGGAGGAAAAACAGTGCTTAGCCGGGGCATAGGAGTCTTTATCCCACTAAAGTATTCAGTACTGCGATGTATTAGGACATTAATTCCTCTGTTCCGGTCCTTGTCAAATGAATAAATTTCAAACCACGTGTGCTCGTTTTCGAAGGGTTCAGATGGCCGAGCTCGAACAACTTGTAAAAGACGAACTCGGCGGCAATCCAAGATGGGCTCAAAAAGACTGCTTCGGAGGTTGTCTTCCAAATCACGTTGATGGCGAGTCACAGTCTTATCCCAGAAAGGCTCCTCAGGTTGCATCATTGGTGAGATCATCTGCTGATGCCAATCTCTCTCCAGGCCAAACGTCCTCTTCAGCAACTTTCTCGACTTGATTATTGACAGCAGCCAATCGCTTTGCAAGGTTATCCGCCAGTACATCGGCCGCCTCCGATATAGACAGAGGAAATGTGAACTCACGCAGCTGGTCATCAGGCTTGCGAGGCTCACTGGATGTTCGACGAACCCCAGTAAGTCCAGGTTGAGAGGAATTGAGAGTCGGCAAATGTCCCAAAGCCTGTACAGCCTCAATCTCTTGCTCAAGATTTGTAGCCCTCATTCCCTTCAAACCGCACATCACGATCCTATCAAACCACCACAGATCCACATTCACATTTACACCCAATCCATGGCTCGTGATATATCGTCTCACATGCACTCCTAAGCTAACGAGCTTTCTTTCTCTCGGCCGCGGTCCGATCCACAAACCAGGGTTTCGAGTTGTGAACGTCTCCAGCCCATAGTGCGCACATGTACCCATCGCCGAGTCCTCCAATAACCTGACATAGCTCTCTACGCCAAGTCCGTGGGCTTTGAGATCCAAGACTAGGTATGCAGTCACTTGGCCAGGGCCATGGAATGTAGTTGCGCCACCCCGCAGGGCAGGTTGGTGTTCGGCTTTGCCATCAGCTTGGAGATAGGCAATCTGTTCCGGGCTGGTGAATTGGGTCTCCCGACGTCCAGTAGTGTAGGTTGGAGTGGTTTGAAAGGTTAGTAGGACGGGGTCTAAGGCAGGAAGAGGTGGTTCAGCAGCTTTGCGATTAAGCTGCAGTCGGACTAGGTGTTCCTGGATAGCGGAAGTGCGGAGGTAGGATGTTAAGCCGGGGAGATGAAGATGTCGAAGCTTCATGGACCTAATCACAAATCAATATGAGTCGTTGGCCTTGAAAACCTATCCGTAGTGGTCTGGATGATACGGACACTTACCTAGGCTAACAGGGAGAATGTACAGTAAGAGGCATGGTGAGGTAGATTTCTTGTGACAAAGTAGTCTTATGCGGGGGGCTACTCATCACTGATTTGGCGACTAAATCCAGGACGCATACTCATGACGGGCCAAAGCTGCGAAATGCAGGTCTGATGGGTTATTAACCAGCTTTCTCTCGATCACCGCCAGGGTTTACAATAGGAAGGTTAAGAATCGATTAAGGTAACGAAGCGCATCTAGCGCTCTAAACGCCTATGATATCGGAGATCTGAGCTTGCCAATAGTAAGGCTGAGCCACAATGGCGACTACAAGCTCAGGGACCGGCAACAGGAGCACATCCTCGAAGCTGCCCCGGCTGCCCAAAAGTAACATCTACTCTGTCCAGCTTCACCAAAATTCCAGGACTAATATTCCCCACCAGATGCCCGCGTCCAAAAACGCCCCATCCTCCGCCCCTCGATTCCATCCCTCTACACCGGCGCCACCCAACAAAAGGTAATCTACGTCTCCGCCAAAACACCCTTCATCTCCGCCGTAAAACGCGTCCGCAAGCTTCTTTCTGAGATAGATCGCCGCTCTACAGGCAAGATAGACCTTGTGAATGGGAAGGGGAACGACAAGCAGAAGCTCATGGCACTTCGTGAGAAGACGATGTCAATGGGGAAGGGAAGGGAGGCAGAAGCTGTAGTGCTGAAGGCTACGAATCGGGCTATTGAGAAGGTCCTAGAGTTGGGGCTGTATTTTCAAGGACAGGATGATTGTATGGTTAGGTTGCGGACCGGGAGTGTAAGCGTTGTGGATGATATTGTGCAAGAAGAGGAGGAGGGCGGAGTGGAAGAGGGGGAGGGGGAGGAGTTGCCGGAGTCGAGGGTTAGGAAGATTAGTGTGGTTGAGGTTGCTGTTACGCTGAAGTGAGGGGATTCAGGAGGAGGGACGTAATTAACATATAGAGGTAAGGATTGTGAGCATTATCATGTGGCGCGCGAGCAGCTTCGTCAGTGACAAGACCAATGCTTGGGAAGGCTCGAGCCCATGCATGGTCCTACAATCAGCTGAGATGGAAGGTCGTGAAAGATGGTGGCCGACAATGAGCCCGTAGGAGCGAGGCATGGAGACAGATATCACTTTCTGCAACCTTTCGGCCATTGCAAGCGCGAAGCAACCATCCTCTGCGGGCAAGTGTGCCACAACAGTGGTGGCCACCCTAGCGTAGGGGAAGGTGTAGGATGGCATTGAGTGGTAAGAAGATGGCGCATATTCGAGGCAACTCTACTTTGATGCACAAAGGAAATATATGTATTGCTAGACCTAGCAGGTGTATCTCATCAAAAAGCCGCACCGACAACCGTCATAGAAGGCATCAAGGATCCTGAACGCCGTCTGAATGCAAAGGAATACCATTGCTGCCATCCATGCTGTAGTTGTTCCCCTCCAAAGCAAGCAAAAAGACGTCCTACAATGCATACATTGAAAAGTGCCGATGATTATTTCTCACCGCCGGGCTGCCATCCGTTAAGCCATGTCATGATGCCAATTCCAATAAGTACAACGCCGACCATAGATACGTAAGGCGCACTTTGCGCCATACGCCCTCCGTCACCTGGACCACTCCATTGCCGTTGTTGTTGCTGCAGAACATTCGAAACAGTTTTCTCAAGCTCTCGTTGTATGTTTCCTGCCACAGCGCTGCCATTCATCTGAGGTGCATGGGCCAAAGAAGGTACAGGGCGGTTGTCGCCGTGCTTAGAGCGAGGACGGTCATTCGAACTGAGAGCATCCTCAGCTTCCCTGTCAATACGAAGGGTGGAATCCTCAGCGTTCGTAATTGGCATAACACTGTCAGCATTGCGGCCAGCTCGAAGATTCTCCACCATTTCAGCTAAGCTTCTGCGACCTGCTTCTGCGTCTTCTGCTCGTCGTTTGTAGGATTCCATTGCCATCTTCATGTCGTCCATCTCCTTTACCATAAGATCGAGTCTCGCCTGTAATCTTGAAGTTGAGGCGTCGATGTCTTCTGTCTCCCGATGCATGTCATCGGGGTTCCTCATCGTCACCATGGATGCAGATCTCGATAAAGCATCTTTGTCTTCATCATCGAGATGACCCTTGTGCATTGCCTTCTCCATGAGTTCAAGAGAGTCCAGCGGAGGCTCAAAAGCTTCCTCTTCGAGACCACGATTTGTATCAACGTCCTCCTGAGGGAGCGAGCCACCTGACAACTTACGTGCGCGTCTCTCAGCGTTCTCACGCGCCCGACGCTCACGTTTCAAGGCAAGTTCGAGATACTTCACCCGATCACCTTGGGAATCTATCTCCTTCTTTTGAGATTGCAGACGCTCCAGTAATTCAGCAGTTCCGCTGCTCGGAGGCTCAGATCGAGTAGGGGAGTCGAGTGCTGACCTTGGTCTCTCTGTGTCTGTCCGTTTGAATGATGGCTGTAGCATTGACTCAGGCATGCGAAAAAGAGCCGCGTCCGGTTTTTCGGGTAGTGGTTGCTGTGGTGGAGGTGCTGGAGGTTGCGAAAAGGGCGATATGGGATCGAGTTGAGGCGGTGGCGGGACTCCGTTAATCTGCTGCTTGTCCTCCGAGGTAGCTTTGTGGGGTGATTTTGGCGGCCCTTGACCAGGCTCTAATGTCAATAAAGCGTTGAAGAAGTCTTTGGTGTGGTGTAGTTCCTGTGTCTGCTGCTTGGCTTGTTTGAATTCCGTCTAGTAACCTTGTTAGCAATTGAGAGTATAGATGAACCTGGCCGTCAACTTACTGCAAGCTTCTTTACCACTTGTTCGATAGTAATAGGACCCATCCAGAGATTTACTTGCCTTTGTGGTCCTAACATGTTTGTATGACCGCCAGGCATACCAGATGAACCAATCATGCGACCGTTACTTCCGATCGAGCCTTGACTCCCGCCTCGGCCCCTCATTTGTGATAGTTGCTGGCTCATCGGCTCTCCTGTCATAGCACTACCTGGACCTGAATTGTTGTGGTTGAAGTCCATCTCTAGCATATTTGGAGGATTGGGATAAATTCCAGCAAGTTCAACCTTCGCTGAGACCTTATGATGAACGATGCTCTTTTGATCTTCGCTGACGATGTCGATGCCCAGTTCCAGTATATCCTGCTCACGAAGCTCATGAGGCTCCGAATCTCTGTTTTCAGGAGATAGCCTAGTTCCGTTGACGAAAGTACCATTGGATGACTTCACATCTCGAATCCAGATCTTGCCTTTTTCATCCGCCCATACTTCAGCATGCTGCCTCGAGAGGACTTTGGAGTCGAAGAAGCCATTGACTGCTGTTGGTTGAGTCTTCACATTGGTCTGCCGCCCAATCCTTAGAACTTCGGGAGCGAATGGAACAACTATCTGTTTACGCTCGAAAGTGCCTGTCATTGGGTGTAACGCTAATATGGCTGGAGAGCCAGATGGAATGCTCGATTGATCCATTCTTGCGCCATTTGGTTGACCTTGAGGTCTGTTCTGCGAAGTCAGTGCCTGGGAGGGCTGATGCATTGCATTGTTCATGACTGACGAAGCAGATTGACCGGACGAAGGAGTAGGAAGAGCTTGTGGCCGTGCCGTTGATATGCCTGATACAGGTTCGGCTTTTGATGATGGCCAGAGGCCTCGAGCGGCCTTTTTTCGTGGTCCCCAACCCCCCTCACCATTCGTAGTAGGAGTGTCGCCACCGTTGGTTTGAGGGGTGGGGGCAACGGCAATGGAGGATGATGATGAAGACGAGGTAGTAGATGTTGAGGAATTTGTCCGCTGTGCGCTTTTGCGCGGCATAAACATTCGAGTGACTTCTTCTGCGCTCATGGAGTCAATTCCTTCTCCGTTATTGCTCGAGCTCCATCTTGGTAATGGCTGCAAGCTTGGAGGAGACGCCACGGCAGTCATCGGTATGGTATTTTGGCAGTGTTGTTAATCCAATATAATTCTTCACTCTGAATATTCCCAACCCACGTCCTCGCGAACCTCGACCTCAAATCGCACTGTGGTGAAACAGGCGCCGCTGCAAGTCTCGAATGTGGGGAGAGGCGACTCTGGTCAAGAATGAGTTTCCTCATGTGAGTTATGTTTCCCAAAGGGCCAAAGGGGTGTATTTATTGGCTGAGCCAGTGCCTCTGACGTTTTGGAGAAATGACGATTGATGTCGGGCGACCGCAAGAAGGGTTCTGTTGTGGTACCTCTCGCCAGCTGATGGTAGGACCACACGAATGGTGGATGTCCTGTGATAAAAGAGGGAGGGCAATGGTTTGGAAGCAAGCAAGGTGATATTGCGTGGCTCAGCGTTGAAGATTTCGATGGTTCATCTGAGGGGTACCATTAGGAGACGTTGATTTTTCGGTAGTCGCAAACGCGAGCGATAGACGCCGCATTCGACAAAGGCATGCGGCACCAAAGCCACAAGACCACCTTTCCAAGACTGGAGTCTTTTATAGCAGAGAGATAGCTCACTGTCATTAATCGGCAACCATATAGACTCATGAAGGTAGTCCGCTAGTTTATCATGAAACTGAACAAACAGTGAGTTAATGCCCGCACGTGACCTTTGGGATAGAACTTGGCAAACATCGGCCCGAAGCGACCCCGGACTGGGTAGCTCCTCCTCAAGCAAGACTCTTCATCAAAGTATATTGTGTTGCTTTGTGATTTGGCGTTATACTTTGACCTCGTCCCTGCCTACTATTCTATTACGGACTCATCGCTCTTCCCAAGATGCCGCCAATGCCATCGAGTTCAACAGGGGGTGGACGGATGCAAGGTCCTTCCACTTTCGATAAATGTAGGTGACTGAGGGTGTATCTCTTACTCATTGGCCACAGTAGCTGATGAATTAGTATAGGGAAAATGGGTGCAATACTTGGAGGCTGTATGGTTGCCCTCTGATGCTGTTGCATTGACGAGTCTCTCACTGATGCTTCGTAACGCACTCCAGCCGTGGGACTGATTATGGGATTTATCTTCGGTACAATTTGCACCTGTCTTACAACCTAGGATAATATGGCGTTGCTGAGCCTCTCTATAGGTGGTTTTAATATCATAAGATATGGCGCGGGACCTAATGGCCCCATGAGAACGTTAGGACAATATATGCTGGGTTCAGGAGCAACATTTGGGTACGAAGCTAGCCTCTCAACATTTTTGGCCATACGTGAAGCTTTGTCGTATACGCAAACACTGACAAGAGCCAATAATTCAGGTTTTTTATGTCTATAGGAAGCATTATTCGTACCGAGGGCAATTCGTCATTGATAAATGAGAGATATGCGCGAGCCAGGCGGCAACCAATTGTGTTGCCTAGGCGATATACAAGAAAGCGAGATGATGATAGGAAGGAACAATGAACATATAAATGCACGTACATAAGCGGTGTTTGGTGGAGTCACGGCTCAGCTTCTTTAGTGTGGCATATTTACACACCCTACCTTCAATGGCGATTTGCCTTTCCCTGATGGCCATACTCAAATTTCAGCTTGCAAGAGTGATCGTGTTAGCTGTTTGCAAAAGCGCTCAATCGGTGGGATTGGATGTACAAGGGACGATAAGCACACTGGATTAGGCACAAAAGTTGTTTCCAACCAGGCAGCTTCAAGGAAGATAAATGAACGCAAGAAATGATCCCTCGCGGCAAGGCGATTACATAGGCTGGACCACGAACAACTTGAAGCTGGTGCCTGGCCAAAGCACCCTGTCGCTAATCTTGACTGCCTCGGCCTCACTGTTGCCTGCCGAATTGCCAGGATTTCTAAGGGGCTTGGTGATTTAACAAGTAAGGCCATCAGTATGCAAGCTAAACGCACTTTCCAAACAGACCGAACAACTGTGACCACTTCCGCAATCCTCGTCTCTCGGGAACAAGACGTGTCCACCTCAATCTGGTAATGCTAGGCAGCCTTCATCATTTCAATTTAATATTTACTAAGACTTCAACCTATTTCAAGCCGAACAATGCGATTTAAGCATAAGTTATATGTAGAGAGAGAGATTCAAAGTTGGGGTCAAATGCTTGTCAAGTGTTTAAAATAATTATATAATCGTTTATCAGTTATTCCTCGCGGGTTCGGACACGCTACAATTAACATTTTAACAAGGTGGAGGGCGTTGACCGCATTAGACCATCATGGAGCAAATGGAAAACTATAGCGCCATCTATTACTGCGTGTTCYCTCTTTGATATCACTGGTTATTATTTGTATGACTAATCGACGGCCAGTAACCAAACACAGCTTCGCGCTCAGCCTCATCACTTGGAGGGGCAGGCCTGATGGAGTCTCTGCCTGAGCTTGCGATGAAGGCGCACAATGACAAGGCTCACACTTCATCACATCTATTGAAACCAATAGTGTCTAAGGGGATACGCTGCCGAGGTGCAACGTCAGACAAGTCGACATGTCCTTTGGCTTCTCTGCTAGCGATGTAGTGCTACTGGTCCAGTCAGCCTGGACGACGGTCCAGAATTCCCGCAAAGCATGCGGGGAGTATGCCGAGCTCACGCGTGAAATGACGAGTCTACATGTGAATCTGCGGCGGCTGGAACGAGAAACCGCGAAACCGGAGAGTCCTATCAACAGGCCTAGTGATACCTATAGACAGGATTTGGCGCCAATCGTCGATGGGTGTAGGAAAGCTTTGGATGTTCTGGACAGAATACTGGAGAAATACAATGCTTTGAGTGATGAAGAAAGAAGGAAAGGAAAGCTATGGAAGGCGGTCCGCTTTGGCAATGGGGAATTGGCCAACGTCAAAGACCTCCGATTGAAGCTGACCTACTACACCTCGAACCTTTCCCTGTTCCTGAACATGGTCTCTATGGGCTCAATGGGAGTTGTGGAGAAGCWGATGTACGAGGCTGGAGGCGATCTGAGAGACATTCGGCGCGCTGTCAATGGTATCAGTGCGCATCTTATGAGTGGCGTCAACAAGGAGGGGTCGGTCTTGACGGATTATGCTGATGATGATAAAGCGTTCTGGAGGGAGTTCCGCAGGGAGCTTGTAAGAGAAGGCTGCTCGAGCGATGTGATACGGGAGCATAAGGACACCATCCAGGCATATGTGAAAGAGTTAGGAAGTAGGGGTATCCTTGACGACGAGGATTTGAAAGACCCTGGAAATGTTTCGGAAAACCTCGAAGATACTGCACCGGCTCAAGTCACGCCCCAATCTCCTGACGAAGCGATGGGATCGTTTGGGCATGATACAGGCGCTGTGAGAGACGGTTCGAGTCCACCTACCGGCACGACGGACTCGTTTGAGCATAAAACAGGCGCTGCGAGAGATGGTTTAAGTCCACAGACCGGCACGACCCGACACGTTGACGATTCATCTGGATCCGTTAATCGAGGCACAAGAGAAGATCAAACATCTCTACAACAGACGCAAACAGCACCCACATCCTTGACGGTGGACAACATCTCAGAAACCCTTCCCTCTACTATTCAAGCTGATGCCGAGATCGATAGCGTGGTGGAGAGTGACTCAAAAGAATTTGAGATGGTGGATGACAGAACGAACAGGCACCCTTTATCAGTTCCTATTCCATTAGCGCAAAGTGTTCCTGAAATTGCAGAAGAAGAGACTTGGATATTGCGCGGGAAACCCTTCAAGCACGCTTTCCATTACTATATTTATTGGGGAACTTGGGGCCCCTACAGAGGCTTTAATAGAACCTTAATACAACATATTGGATATTTTGAGGCTCTATTTGATCCGCTTGTAGCTTGGGGCGAGACTTTGGAATTTCAAGATGAAGCAAAAGGTTTTCTGAAAGTGGCGGAAGCTAGAACTTGGGCGCCCATACGCGGCTCAAAATCAGACGGACAGGCTTTTCTGAGATTGTCTCCGCTGTTCGGGCATCCATCCGAGCATCCATTGAATCTTAAAATAGCCACCGCGCGTCCAAAAACTATCATAAATCGGCTTTTGCAACATGGCCTCCGTCACATCGACGCCCGCCCAGAACAATGGAGAATCACAAAACGGCCATTACCTCCCAAAGCTCCCAAAGGAGCCGAAGGTGAGGAACATGGGGATGGAGATAAGAGCAATCGCAGCACAGTGTCTCCTCATGTCGCTCCAACTGTGGGAAAAGGCACGCAAGATTCATCAAGTAGCTTAGAGGAAGTTGAGACGAGGGACAATCATGAAATAGTATTCACTCAGGATAAAGCAATGACAGAGGGAGAGGACAGAGTAGCGGCACCATTGAAGGCAGCGAAAGCTAGGAAGGTGGAACGTGCGCCAGGAATATTTGGYTCCMTRTTGGYCGCGAAGGTCCCATCGACCACGGCACCTAGGAAGGTGGAACGTTCGACAGGAATATTTGACTCCCCATTGGTCGCGAAGGTCCCATCGACCACGGCACCTAGGAAGGTGGAACGTTCGACAGGAATATTTGACTCCCCATTGGTCGCGAAGGTCCCATCGACCACGGCACCTAGGAAGGTGGAACGTTCGACAGGAATATTTGACTCCCCATTGGTCGCGAAGGTCCCATCGACCACGGCACCTAGGAAGGTGGTGGAACGTCCGCCAGGAATGTTCACTGCAAATTGGCGGTCAAAGTCCTATCGACCACGGCACCTGAAAATAATCTTACAACCTACATCTCCGAGACCTGGGTCCACGATCGACCCTCCCAGTTCTACAGCGTCAGCAAATCTTTGGACACCTAGGAACTATAACTCTAACGGTTTCTAACCCTTTGTTATATCTTTTTCGCACTTAATGCATAATAATAAAGAGATTCACTACTTCAAAAAGGCTTGATAAGTGTCAAACTTAACTCCAATATTCCCGTTATATGTATGACCTGCTTTAGAAAAGCCTGATAAGTGTTAAAACTAGCATATTCCCATTATATGTATAACTTATGCTCTATCCACTTACTTAGATGTTTAGCAGTGATCTAACCTTAGAACAGGGTTAACGCACCATCAGCCTTTAACAAGTAGAGAATTCGAACAGATGCCATCTCAAAAGGCAGTAATGGTGTAGAAACCTTCTTCGTTGAATCACTTGCTTCTTTTCCGTTATCTGTAAGCGTGCACCCGCTAGCTACCACGGTAGAAACATACATGCACTCAATGCTCGCTGAGCCTCATTTTCTACAGTAACCGATATCAATACACAACACTATCATAGCGACTACCATATGGAAAGCCACCTCGCTAGCTCGCTCGCTTTAATTGCTCCTCGTCTCAAAGACCATTTCCACTCGCCGCTCACACTACTTTGAAGAAACCGAAAAGAATGGTGTAGCTACTACCAATCCTCAAGCCACGGGACTCCAAGGCATCGGAATCAAAATCCTACTCCTCATCGTCTGAATAAGCGGCACAGTCTTGTGCACCGTATCACCCCACCCCTCAACCCCCCACGACATCTCCCTCCTCGCCTTCCGTTCCTCCAAATCCGCAAACTGCCAAAGATGATGCACAGTATTCAATTCCCCAATCTGCACGAACCAGGCGCCTACTCCTTCCATCACTTCTCTCCTTGCTTTCAGCCCTCGTCGCCAGTGGGTTTCCCATTCGAGGAGATTGCCCGGGTGGAGGGTGTAGGAGCGGAGTTCGAAGAGACCGCCTAGTTGGCGGGGAGGGGAGGTGGGCCAGAAGGAAAATTCTTGCATTAGGGAGGTTTTTTTGTGGGTGATTAGCTGCTTTAGGTGTTTGTCGAAGGCGGCGAATTCGGGGTGGTGTTGGATGGAGTGGAGGGAGGCGTGGTAGCCGTGGTAGCGCTGGTATTCCCATATGTGGACTGGAAGTATATCAATGGATTAGCAAATCTTTTCCAGACGAGTGAAAGAAGGGGGTGGAAGGAGTGAGACGTACCAAAAGTATCACAATCTCCTACTTCCGTTCTCCAACTCCCCACCAAATGCACATGATTCTCGGGCAGCCCAGCCATCTTCGGATACCAGTTCCCCACCAATTCAACATACTCATCCACCTTTTCCGGCTTCACGCTATGAAAAACAATACTATGAACATACTTTCCCCTCGCCAGCACCTGACTGAAACTCTTCTCAATCTCCCTATCCATCTCCCTCCCCTCATGCGTCCCATATATCAACGAACTGAGCTTYCCTTTCCGCTTCGACGTCTCCTCCGCTTCCTGTTCTTCCCGTGCTCGCCCTGTAGAATGCGTAGCTAGTGAGCCTAAAGCTTTCGAATTGCCAGAGTTAGAAACATCACTACCACTACTCCCTGTGGAAGCGGAGCGGGATGATGCTGAAGAAGACGAAGAAGCAGCTGTAGCAGATGAAGTCCACTGACTATCTTGTTCTTTCTTGGCCTTTTCGGCTTCGCGCACTTGTTCTCTGAATCTGGCCTGTTTAGCGTCGAAGGCGCCAGCACCATTGGGTTGGATGTCACCGAGTGCCGGGGCGCGTTGGTAAGTGGATGTTGTGGTGAGGGTGCGGATGAAGATGGAGGGCGAGGAGGGAGTGGGGTGGTGGTGGGAGAGGAGCAACCGTCGGGTAAACATGGTTGATGAGTGATTCGGCGGGTTCAATTGTTATGACAGGAGCAAAGGCAGAGCTGTCGACAGCTTCTGTTGAAACTGTGTGTGTATGTGTGTAGTTGATTGTTGAGTGGATGCAAACAGGTTAGTGTGTGTTGTTTGGAGGTCGCTTTTAGGGGCTCAATTGGACAGTGCGGGGTGGGCTACACATGAGTGTGCCTAGAGCAAGCTCGAGAGTGTGGGGTAAGTGATTGCCCTTGGTGGCAGTCAGGCAGTTAAGTTGGCTAGCTTGGACGGTGGATGGTGTAGCTTGGGGCGCGTGTCAGAAGACGCAGCCAAGGGCGACCAACAAAACTCTTCTAGAGCTCGAAAAGACCCCCCTGTTAGCGGCTAACTTCCCCACACTTACCCCCCTTAACCAAGCGAATCCTATTGAATTATGTATGCCGACAGGAACCTTCCAAGCACACGACATCCTTCTACATTCAGTATATCATTGTGCATTCATATTCGGTCCAAGCCCAGCGCATTAGAGCTGACGCGCTGAAACACCAAAGAAAATYGTGTGGGAGTCAATGCTCATGGTACCAGAATCGACAAATATTATTGATCGATCCTTCTATGCTATATTTTACAATTGCCCCTATGCAAGTAAAGCGCTCAACTGCTCGCAGAAATACATTATACGATTCATCAAGATTATCAGGCCCCGCCTAATGCGCCTTAATCGCGTTGTCTCCGGTAGGTTGAATTCTCGCCATCATCTCTTCCTTTGTGATCAAATGATCAATCCTCTCCAATAATCCCAAAAGGCTCTTCATGCTCGCACTCCACTCGTTGAGCACCTCGTCAGCGTCTCTCGTCTTAGCGAATGTTACTACACGCGCTGGCCGATCGATTTTGGCGTATACCGTCTTTGCAGTAACAAGCGAGCTGATGTAACTCTCCGTCTCCTCTTCATCCAAGTCCAGCAACTGAGTGAGCCGATGCATTTGTATCCGTGTGTAATATTTCGCAATTACACGCACGTTGTGTTCGATGACACGCTTCCGGAGGTCTTGCCAGCGATCATGCGCTTTGGGATCTCCTTGATCCGCATTCACTGGAGTGGCGGAGAATACATCGGTAGAGCAGAGATGGGGCCCGAAGCGCTGGGAGACCATGGGCCAGCGCATAAGCTCAGGGATGGTGAAGGTCTTGAGGAGCTCTTTCTCTTCGGGAACCAGGGAATTGCGGGTATCGGCGTTGATGCGGTGAAGGAGGTCTGATTGTTCGTTGTCATGGGGGGCGAGGAGGATGTAATAGATCACTCTTTGGAGAACCTGATCGCTGTTAGCTCCAAATCATTGAGATTGATGGGTCTAAGACGACTTACTGCGTGCAGCTGGACTGAATTCTCTTCAACTGACTCTGTGTCCAGTACTTGTCGATAATGCTTGCATACATCCAGGTATTTATCCTCATGCTTGGCTAATGTGATCTGCTGTTCGTAGTATCGTAGTTTGAGATCTGTCACATCATCTTCTGGTTCTAAGGGCGGATCGTCAATGCTCCGGTTCTTCTCCTTCTCTTCCCGTTCCTTCTTGTCCTTCTCTATCTGCTCCGGCGTCCTCTTTGGTTTCCGCGAAAAATATTTAATACCGATCTTACGACTCAAAATGCCAGCTTGCGTCCAGTCCCCCTTTTCTATGCACAGAGCCACTTGTTCAAGGATGAATTCGGTTTTCTCTCTTCGATGCATAGAGCCGAATGTCTCCACTTGTAATTCGCACAGAATATCAGCTGCCGCGTTCAAGTCGCCCTGCTCTTTCTTCATGTCCGATAGTATGCGAGTGACTCGTGCTCGTTCAACCTCGACGAATATCTACACCATTGAGTCAGTTCGAGTGGATAGATTCCTCCTGAGCAAAACGTACCTTGCCCTCTGTAACCGTCCGTAACGTTTCAATTAGCGAAAGCTTCTTTTCCTGATTCGGCGCTTCATTTATAAACGACATCGCCACTTGCACCATTTTGGTGGTGGCCTGCTTGAGCTGGCCATGTTTCTTGGATAGCAACAGAATTTGCTCGTTGAGTAGACCCCAGTCGCCTGAATCTTTAGATATTGTAATTATGGCGACGAGGAGTCTTGAAGTCGATGCAAGATCTGAGGCCTGTTTGAGAGTCAGTCCCGTGGACGGAGATGGGAAACATGAGGGTCTTACCTGCCGTGCCTGCTTCTCAAGCACTGATAGCTTCTCTATCGCTGCTTGGACATTGCTCTGATACGCCGTGCATTAGCGAGACATCCTCAATCAAGCAGAAAGCCATAATACCTTAGCTAGCTCTTCTGCCTCCGGTATTTGCTTGTCGGCTTCTTTGGTGTAATCTTTTTCGGGTTTGAACAGCTGACCGTCTGCCATAATGAGGTCTCTTTGATTTAAATGATAGCTTGCAAGAGATAGATACGCTTCGTTTCKGTGAGATGAACCTTTGATTGGATGTATWTGTCTCTTGACTTTCCAAAGCTCACCAGGCTTTCCAGACGCGTGTAATTTCTCGGGAGAATTAAATAAGCGCGGCTTGGCATTCTTACAATTCAACGCCTTGCACTACGAAGTACACCTTGGTAACTTGCAAAATACATTATCGGAATATATCCATAATTCTTGAGCCTACAATGTAATCAACTTACTGTGTTGCAATCGACTTGAGTGAGCAGCTTCATGGAATCTTCCAGCTCAAAGTAAACCTTACCAGTATCTACAAGGGGAATGTTGGCGCAGCATGACCAGGGTCAAGGACGGTGGTTGCGAACAAGGTGGTTATTGATTTAGAAAGAGGGTGGTTATGTGCGCTGGTGGCGAAGCCTAAGCTGTAGACTTGGTGGTGCTGCATTTGATCGCTGAGGCTGGCGTGATAGAGCACAATTTGTTTTCTGTAAGCACTGAAATCATAAGATATACTTCGGTTGGTTAGGGTCACTTGTTGCTAAAATGAACCAAATTGCCCACGCGGAGACGCTGAAAATTCCAGCGATGATCTTGCTTGCGTTCCAAAGGGTGCATTACACTGTCCTGACTCATTAATAAAACGTTGCCAGAGGTAATGACGAAGAAGCAAAAAAAAAAACTTGTCAAGAGCACGCGACTGTGATTGAATAAGTAAGTCTGGGAAAGAGATAAGATTACGTCGCTACAACCTGAATGCATGGCCACAAAGTGCAAGAACCTCCAAGCAGGACAAGCATTTGGCTTGAATGGGAATTGGATGGACATTGTGTTGAAGAGCCAGGATATCAAGATGGCAAAATGATCGACTGTCGAACTCAGTTTGACCTGAACCACCCGCTGTGGCCGCCTTCTGAGTTGGGACAGTTTGTTTGGCGAACCTTATCGAGTGTTGTTGGAAATTCGGCGGAAATCTTTTGCGGAGGGTCGGTATCGAACGGTCGGCTGTCGGCCTCAGTTTGACCTGCACTACCCAGTGTAGCTGCCTTCTGAGACGGGACATTTAACGGTTGCGCCATGGAGCCTATCTTTTGTCAGCGGATACTAGGTAAGGACTTATACTAATATATACCCGAATTTTTGGCAAATAAACGATCTAGGGCACTTTCTCGCAAGCATCKTCATTAASTGTTTTGTACAAGATACGTACTACTTGAAGTACCTTTCCTTTAATACATCTGGCTCATATTCTACTCTCTTACACGGTATCTTAACATGTACGTAAGTTCAGTCAATTTCACTTCTAAGCGACAAATATGTTGCATACGTCATTTATTTTTGAAACAGGTCTTCATGGTTTCAATATCTCAGACGGCAACGTCATCAACAGAAAGACTGCCCTTCCGAAGTCCTACATCCTATCCATCTCCGCCTCTCCACCACAAGAACCAAAGCCACGTACCGAACCGAAGGCCAAGAAGGAATTGCAAGGCCCTCGCAAGCATGGCCTGTCAAAATCCTCAAAGCACACTCTCAAATCCTCGCACTCCTCCCCTTCAACCTTAGTCGTCTGCATCATCGGACCCCTCATACGTCGCAGGTGGGCCTGGAACCGGAGCAGTCGGGCTCGGAAGCGGCTCAGCAATCTTAATCGAGGACATCGAGAGAGGTGGTGGAGGAGGACTGGGGTCGGGCTGTGGTCCGATGGGGTCGAGGCTAAGAGGTGCAAATGGAAGGAAGAGGAGACCGGAGGATATAGTCATGGTGGTCATGGCGGTCGTAGGTGACGGCCTCAGAGGGGTATAGTCGGGATAGGCGATAGAATGAGTCTAGAGCTATCGTTGTTATCGGTGTCGGGTCTGATTGTTTGTCGGAGCAAATTTCAACACCGAAGGAGTAGAGGTAGGAATAAATCAGGGAACGATAGGAGGGGGCATATCGAGTGATATAAACGAGGGGAAGTGACCAGACATTATCTGAAATGACGTGCCCTTCGTGTAATGGAATGGATCATTGAACATGTAGCGCGGGGAAATGATGCTGGGGTACGCACGTAACCTGTGTATCTCCCTAGCTCGGTGATGGCAATACCCGGTCTCGGTTAAGCTGGAGAGCAGCTGATTCACATCCGCTCCGTTGACTAMGAATCTAGACATCTACACCTTTGAATGGCAATCTGCATAATACTCTGACTATATACAATCACAAGTAGGGGAAAATATGCTATATGTACAAGCTGTAGAGCTAGGTTCTATAGATTCTTAAACATGTTAACTTAAGATCTAAATGAAATGTATTCAATTTCCAAATCTCATATATTAATCCTAACTTAAAATAATGGACAGTATGGCAAGATCCTCGTAGTAAAGGTTAAACATACGGCGCACCATTAGCTTAAACTCCCTGAAAACCTATGAAAATCTAAGGCAATCTACCTAACGATATAACTATATACAACTAAACTTAGAAATAAACATGCTAGACATACAAGCTATAAAGCCAGGTTTCACARATTTTAGAAGATGATAAGTTACGATTTAAATTGAATGTACTTAAGTTTCCTAGTTTCATATCTGAAACCTTAAGAATGGCTTTAAAATCGCAAGGTCTAGCTTTATAGCTTGTACAGTTAGCCTTTCTGTTCCTGAGTTTTACTGTATATGACCATGATTTTAGGTCGATTGCCATCAAAATGTACGGTTTTGGAGGTTGTAGGTTATGGCTGATTGCCATTAATGACGCACGGTGAACCATGGTCGCAAGAATCCAAGTTGGATGCACTTTGCTCTTCGTCTTGTCAGATCGACGTTGTCTCCGGCTTTGCACCATTTCAAAGCATTCCTCGCACCAATTGACATGAATATTACGGAAGTTGAGCGGACTTCGAAAACAGCAGTGTTGAAGGAGGAGCCAGCCCGGCTTGATATACACAATAATAGAATATTAGAATAGCGCTTCAATAAAACATGTGAAGATATTGATAGTCTTCGTAAAATCCCCCGTTTCAAGTTCTCTTTCATGAGGACTTCCTAAGCAGGGGCTTAGGTGCACTATTGTGAACATAAGGCTTAGTAGATTTCAAACTGTTGTCCTATAAGACAGAAAGCTTGTCCGTAATTGATATAAGAAGAAAGACCTGGCATCCCAAAGGACATGTCTTTGGCATAATCCTGTGCACGTCGAGTGTAGAAGTCAGGGCGTACTGGGGTGTACATCCTTATGCAACGCACTTGTTATGACTTAACGGGATCCAGTGTGAAACATGTCTATTCAAGTAAGTGTTGGAGGACCAGCTGCCCCACTATTATCTTGCTACCATCAAGTGGTATCGTGTACCGTGTTAGTCTATCATGTATATTAGGAGCTCGCCATAGATCTTAGCTCCTCAGGCGACGCATCGTCCATTTGGAGGTCCAACAGCTGCGACAACAATTTATGAATTTATACGAACGAGTAGAAACTCCGCCAATTGAACGGACAGGAGTTGTTGCTAAGATGTGGCTTGACATTCCTGAAAGCAATCCATGTTTCTTTCCATGCAATGGGCAATGAGATAAGGATCGGCTTGATGGCCATTAGCCGGACAGCTGCATGCGGCGTTCACGTCGGAGATCGCCTTCTTAGGACGGGTGGATACCGAAGCGCTTATGCTTCCCAAGATACTGCTTTACTGGCAGAATCTTGTATCAACGTCGGTTCATAACGAGTTTTTAAATCAACAAGAGCGGGAGTCAGTCTACCTGTTGGTAACGTCAGTCAGGCTATACGCGAACCACATTCTGGAACGATAGATTTCCCGTATCAAGGGAGTACTGATAGACTTCGGGAGAATCAGAGCAATGTCGAAAAGTGGTTGAGAAAGAACAAATAAGATCTGAAGTATGTTTTCATAGGAAAGTTGATGGCTTCTCTATTCGCCGTGCTTGATGCTGGTCTACATGAGACAGGAGCACCGGGTACTGAGCTTAAGTAGAATTACCAGCTAGAAGATGAGCAATCTGTCATCCTGCACATCGAACCAACTGATTCAAGATCCAGTCAGAGCCACGAGAATAACGATTAAGTTGACTTTGTCCAATGTAATCCAGCTGAGTATATACTTGAAGACACGCCAAAGGCAGACAGAGCCAGCGTTTAGAACTTGCTCTGATCATATCGCCCACCATCCTATTCTAGTATCTCGAAAGGGGATCGATCAGTCTCTGCTGCTCCAAACAGATGGTTTGTTGTGAGCATTGTTTAGCCCTAGCCCTAACCTTTGACTCCGCCAAAGCTTTTTCATCAGCAATCAGTTGATTCGCTTATGAAATCCGAGCTCTGCCATCCCAGACGAATGAGGCAGAATGACCATTCATTTGGCAAGGCAACGCATTTGCCATTCTTGTTCGTTCCGACTTTTGTCCATCTTCACGAACGGCTTTTCATCTACAGCTACTTTCCGCGGGCATGGTGGCAAGTTCCCTCGCCAGAAAGGGCACCAGCAAGGATTGCAGCCCCAAATACGCGCCTTCAGCTCTGGAAATGCACCTAGAGCCTGCGTTGAACATGAAGAACCCCATGAGGTTGAATCGCCAGGAACGGCGAAGCAGATGGAGGCGATAGTACGCCAGGCGCGCCAGACTTTCGGAGAGACCTTGCCACAGGATTTTCTCCTACCCGAGGAATACATAATATATGAAAGACTTTATGGCCCACCATCAGCTACAACACTACCTGAAGATGTCGCCCTACTCCAAGGCGTTGAGGAAGAGAAGTATGAGTTGCCTGAAAATGTGCTTATGAGAGAGAACGCAAATGGTGAACTAGAACAAGTCCTATATGATGCAGAGGATATGGATGCCGCTGAAGATCTCGATGAAGCTGCAGAAGTACAAATGCAAACGCAAGAAGATTTCAGAACGCGCATGGCAGTGCTCAGAGATATTGCCGCGGCAAAATCGGCAGACTTGGTTCAGGAGGCTGCATCCTTGACAGAGGAAAATGACAGGGAAGAAGAGCAGGAGGAAGGCGTGGTTCTCGAAGATCAGTTTTATGAGGATGAAGATGCTCAGGGTTACGATGAAGAGGATGGTGTACCCAGAACAGGCGATTYAGCGAGGACACATCCATTGACAGCTGCTGGCCGTTTTGGGACATGGCCAACTACAATTCAAATATCCAAAACGACTGTGACAGATCCGATTACAGGCCTTCTTTCGGATGCCTCCAATAAGCATCTCAAGGAAGTGGCTTTGAAAACATTTGGTGGACCAGGACTACCGAATTCAACAGCAACCATAACAAGGCCTAACCTCAAACAACAACCAATAGCCTTGGAGGCAAAGCAAGCTTACATGGGTGATATGGAATGTAATGCATATATGGCTGCCGTTATGCCTGGCGCATACGCTACTATGATGAGCACTCTGGTGGAGGTCCGCAAGCGCCTTGGATCCGGATGGCTACGCAGTCTCATGCGGAAGGAAGGTGGCCCCCGTGTATTAGACGCAGGCTCTGGAGGAGCTGGTGTACTTGCCTGGCGAGAAGTCCTTCGAGCCGAGTGGGAGCTTATGCACCCTGGTGGTGTGCCTCTTGATAAGGCCATTCCGTATGGAAAGTCGACTGTTGTGACTGGGTCTACGACACTACGGCATCGCGCTAGCCATCTACTAGATAACACTACGTTCATTCCACGTCTACCAGATTATGATCCGTCAAGAGATCATCCCTCACTTGAGTCTAAAAACCCTCAACCTCGAAAGCAATACGACCTTATCTTAGCTCCACATACCCTATGGACGCTGAAAGAAGACTACATGCGGAAGGGACAGGTTCAAAACTTCTGGTCGCTTCTAGACCCAAAGGGCGGGGTGCTGATCCTGGCAGAGAAAGGGGTACCACGTGGCTTTGAGCTAATAGCTGGAGCCCGAGAAGCTCTGCTGAAATACCATATTGCATCTCGAGGCGCTGAACAGGTCGAGTATAGTGTAGAAGATACGTCTGAGAATCGTTTTGGTCCAAAAGAAAAGGGCATGATCATTGCTCCCTGTACAAATCATGGAAAGTGTCCCATGTACATCACCGCCGGCAAAAGTCAAGGGCGAAAAGATTTCTGTCATTTCTCACAACGTTACTTACGACCACAGTATCTTCAACGTATTCTCGATGGAAGAGATCGCAATTCTGAAGACATAATGTTCAGCTACGTTGCTCTGCAGCGTGGAGTCGATCCGAGGGAGAAGCATAGTATCGTACAAGGACAGCCAGCCACAGAAGCTGCATTTGAAGGTTACGAAGAAGCGGGCACGCAATCGCAATTACCTGAACGCCAGGTCTGGGATGCTGAATCTGTTTTTCCGCACGTAAGCACCCTGAGCTTGCCTCGTGCCATCCTCCCGCCAATCAAGAGACGTGGTCATGTGGTTCTCGATCTCTGTACCCCTGCAGGGAAGATCGAACGTTGGACAGTGCCCAAGTCATTCAGCAAGCAAGCCTATAGAGATGCCCGAAAATCCAAGTGGGGAGATCTATGGGCTTTGGGCGCCAAGACTCGGGTTCAGCGCAATATTCGGGTTGGGTTGAAGATAGCAAACTCTCAAATGAAAGATATGCCTGAAGCTGAAGCCGCCCAGATAGACGACGATGATCTTTCAAAAAAGACCCATGCTCCGAAGTCCAAGTTTAGGAAATCGCCGAAGAAAGACAAGTCAAAATTACGCCATTAATGGCCCGCCGTGAAACTGAAGAAGTTAAATGAAGACTAAATATCTGCCAGTGAATACTGGCTTGGAGTTGTTTCAACGTCTAAAAGGCGTTGAAATGCTGGACCTGGCGAACAACCTTGCCAAATATTGCGCATCCTGTAAAATATCAAAGGGCGATGGAGGCACTCTGCTCCCTTGTATGGCTGGTTCTCATGATGAGCAAACATCAGATCAATTTCACCTAAAGGCTACTATAATTTATTACTTTGAGATGTGAYTTGTGTCGATCAGAGACTTACCCCTATCGTATTGGAAAAGCATAKATTTATGAAAGATGGCTGTAAGTTGTAGGTGCCATTACTTTTGTCCCACACAAGCCATCCAACTACTAACTTAGAGAAAGCGCTCATGCCCATGTGTCTAGCCTGCCAATTCCTCGGACGTCCTTGTAAAGACCATGGGAACAGAAATTTGGGCCCATTGGCGTCGAAAACTTCCGCGCCTGGCCGTGAAGTGGACCCAAGCCATGTTCTGCAAAACGCCACCACACACCCAATTTCTGCTCGTGACCCACAGACAAGATATGTAGAATCATTACTTAAAGACCTTTCTCACTTGTCCTCTTGAAACATTCAGCCGAGAAAAAGGATTYCTCGTTCGTTTTTTAACCTCGAATACTGAAGTAACCTAGACACCGATTCATACTGTGGATGACTTCTCCATGCCAACCGTCRATTCGTACGATACTACATTTGTACGCCTCTTGAAGTATCTCCTTATATTTGAGATCGTTCAGACCTTCGATGGTGCGCTTACACACGTTAGCCTGTCGACGCAGACAAACCCGAGACATACCCCATCAATAAGAGCCATCACGCCGAACAAAGCACGATACTGCGAACTACACTCAGCTATGAACATGAGATGGCCCAGGTAAGAAGTCTACAGCCATTTAGAGAGGGTCTCAATATTGATAGGTCTACAGTACAGCTACATACAACATCGAAACGCCCAGACGAAGCAGACAGAAGGAGATGAACTTGTTGGTTACCCCTCGAGGGAGGATTTAAGCCCCAACGGCACGACAAGGCCAAGTTCGTGTTGGGGAAAAAAAATGGTGCACGAGCCGGCAGTAGTGTAAGGCCGGCCGCACAGCCCAGAAGGGCGAACAAAAAATTGAGTAGCATGCACTGAGTGCTGCGTACCACCTTCTACCCGAAGGCAGAGAGAAGAAAGGCACAAGGCCAATCAAGCAGTTCCAAAAATTGGGTCTGATATTCAAGAAGTACGCCTAACACCAACAGTCAGCGAACTGGTGGAGGGGGACGTACCTTGGCGGCATTGCCGCCTATGGGGAAAAAAGAAAAGAGGAAGAGATTGGGCATCGCAGGGGATTAAATAAAGCTGCCAAGGGCCTAAAAATCTTGCTGACGAGGCAACAGTACTTGAAGAAGGGGAAAGAGCAAGATTTGGGAAGTCGCAGAGGCGGAAAGGGGGCCGAAGCTCGAAAGGTAGGGAAATCGCGGACGTCAAGGGACGATTGAGCGTGAACAAGGTTGCAGTAGAGAGGCAGTAGCTAAGTGGAAGACGATAACAGGATGAATAAAGTCGATACCGCGCAGCAGCAATATGCCACAACCCAAATCACAACCGTTCAGGAGAAAGTCAAGATAGCAGTAAGTAAACCTCGTGCGTTTATAATCAGGTCTTCACATATCCGCTAACAGATAATCAGTAGACAAACTGGAAAGGGGACAAGTACGTTAGGAGACAGGCCCAAGAAGGGGAAGTCTCCCTCTTCTCGTTGTCATACATTGGCCGCGAGGGGGGCATCGCTGTTACTGCTTGCAGTTACAGCGGAGCCTCTTTCGCTTTCCAACGATGGCTTGCGGATACTCAATTAGATAGACAGCATAAGAGTGCACGGAGTGGATGATCATCCAAGACTCCGTCCTTAGGAATTGGTAGCCAAATGGGACGGGACAACAGTCCGCTCTTCCTCCTGAAAACCCCGTAATCAACAGCGCCTTATCATACTCAGAGGCCCCTGTTCAACTGTTGATGATGGCTGGATGATATGCCTAACTTCCCAAAACAGCTACTAACTTTTGAATTGGACAAGGCTTGTGACGGCCAGATTAATCCTAAGTTCCCAAAATCTGGCATCCAGAACACCAGAAAAGAAGCAACATCTGGCTGATTTCCCGCTATATTGATTGAGAAAACCACCCCCAGTATCCCACCTTTAGGGCTCGTAAAGACCAGATCAATCTTAACACCCGACATCTAGCATCCAGCCCACCCGAAAAGAAGCAGAATGTTATTCATTTCCCTATATGACAACCCAAAAAACGTCCCCTCCCTCCTACCCTACACACTCGCACCCCCCATAGTCAACTCAAACAACCCATATTCTCTCATTTTCAACGATGCACCAACCCAACAATTCACCAAAAACGCGCCATATCATCCCCATCCCTCCCCATCCCAAGAGCGTTTTCAGCAAAGCAAAAGGTAAGCTGTTKTTCAGAAATACGCGTTTTTTGTTTGTGTGTTTATATACTCCAGCACTGATATACAATAGATTAGTAGCGGATGAAGGAGCGGATATGATGGATATGATGGCTGGGGGGGTGAGATAGGTACGAGGTAGTAGAGTGATGTTGAGGTACGAAGGGGGGATGTAGGTATAGGGTAGGTAGGTGGTCTTGTGATTGGTGGGGTTGGGGTTTGGGGGTTTTGTTTTGGGTTGTATGCATTGAGTGGATGGATTAGGGATATCCGAGTGGAAAAGGATGGTGTTGGGACGGTTATAGCTTAGAATTAATTTTTGGAAAGTAATTTCTTTTTTATAATATAAATATACCGACAGTTAATTCAAATTTATTAAGAATAATACTTCTTAAGGTTTTTGAATTAAAATTATTAATTAGATCTACTTGTTGCGAGTCTCTCCTATGCCAAAAGCACTGGCATTTTACAATGGGTGCCAATATTTCCGCGATTTCCGCCTGAAATCTGGATGCCACTTCGGAGGTAGATATAACGCGTAGGCGGAGCACATTACTAATATTCTTCTCAATTTCATAGATTATTTGAACCGCCCACACAGCAGGCCATTTCTATGGAACGCTCCAGCTTTTGCACAATGCTGCAACAACTAATTGGCCAGAGAAGACTCCGAACAGGCATGACTGAGTCTAAGATACGCTTCCAACAAGCAGAGCCGCAACACCTTCCTCTTCGCTTCTCACTGTGATTTTCGTAGTAACACCACTTTTCGCCGAATAGGCCATCTTCACTAACGCGGCAACCTTGCCACCACCCAGGGTCTTTCCATAGAGCTTCAAAGTATGAGTACTGGTGGAAAGAGTAACATCCGTCCCATCGAGCGGTTGAAGTGATAGAGCTTTGGTAATCTGCTCGGTTGCATCTGTTGAAGATCTTGTGAGCTTGGAAAACAGACAGTGCCGAGGAAATGAAGAGACTTACCTGCTATGCTCTTCGTGCTGCTTAATTGCAGCGTCTCAGAAGCCTCCTCACCATTCGCACCAGTCTGCTCCCAAGCATGGTCGAAGCTTCCGGCAAAGGCAGGCAGCACATAGTCGCTACCCGAAAGCTCGAGATCCTCGACCTGATACTCATCCTCGTAGCCACTCTCGTCTGGCTCGCCTGTGGTAGGATCTATCTCCTTGCTGGTGAATTTAAGTACATTTGTGAATGAAGTAACGGGGTAAGCCACGTCGGCGGTTTTCTTGAAACTGACGAAAACGGTTCCTGGAACGTCTGGGGTAAGCTTGGATACCGGAATAGTGAAGTCCTCCTCTAGCGCTTGGTCTTCTTCCTCCGCGGGTGTGGCGACAACCGAGACATCCTCGAGCACAACCTCCGGCATGGTATTCTTGATCTCGTACTGTAGCACAAGATTCTCTTTGTAGATATGCTTGATGACACTGACAACATATTCGGTTTCGGATTCGGTAAGCTCAACTGGGGCTGACGAGTTTAGTACGTTGCCGTATGCTTTCAGCTCTGGGATTTGCATGAGCCGTTCTGTGTGCTTCTGTGCGGCCGCAACAGCAGCAGCAGCACTATCCGCAGTGCCATTAGTCTGCGTCTTCTTGGGCCCTGTACTTGGCGTCTTTAGTGTTGGTGTTGCTGATGTCAATTTCTTCGTCCTTTCTTCTGCAAGAGCTTGCTCATGGCTGACTACTGGAATTGTTGAGATGTCGAATGCGGTAGCGAAAGTAGCTTTATCATTAGCTGTCACATACATGACGAGCTGGTGTTCGAAAGTCGATAAAGAGAACATCGAGTCTACCCTCAAAGTAAGCGCCRTCCTTTAGAATTCTGGCGAACGTACCATTCTTGATGAAACGATTAGCCATCTCGTCCTCTTCGCTCATTAGCCTCAAGTTTAGAGCGGCACGATCTCTGACTTCATCGTCTGTATCATCCAGGCACCTGGTAAGGAGCACATGAACACTGCGCTTTACTTCTGGGTCCTTCTGCCCAACACCGAACTTCGCCAGTGCCGTGACCGCGGCAGCTCTGACTACCGCGTTCTCGAGGACTACACGGTTGTAGATGTAGCGAATGTATTTTGTGGGATGTGGCGTTTTGGGACCTTCGACGCCGAGCAGATGCAATATGCGCACAGCTAGCTTCGTGAATTCGCAATCCTCGATGAATTCGCAAAGATGAGCAAGAGCTGGCATCATCAGCAAAAGAACAGCCGAAGCATTCGGGAGACTCACCCTCCTCCTTACTGCCAGGTACAAATTTGATTAAGTCAAACATGCTTTCGACAACACTTCTCTTGAATTCATAGCCTCCCTCGTCGCGTAGAATGCCGCTCAAGAACGTCAGCATACCAGCCTGCTTGTTAGGAAATTTTAGACACAATGTCCTGATCGCTTCGACAATGGTGATCTTGAACTCATCAGTAATATCAGCCATAAAGCCGGAGATCTGCTTCATTAATCGATCTACACTGCCTTCATTACCGGTTTTGAGGAGAGTCGTGATGGCGAACGTAGCTATTGATCGGTTGGAGTTCGAGATTAGAGTCTCGATATCGGGGTTGCAGCTCTGGACAGACTGCGCCTTGAAAGAAGCAACGTTATGTAGAATGCGTATCGCAGCGAATTTCGTAACAGCGCGTGGAGAAGTAAGAAACAATTGTAGGGTATGTATGGCTTGGGTCATTTCCGCGTCGGTGACATCATGAAGACTACAGATAGCTTTGGCAGCTTCAAAGTTGACCATTTCGGCCTTATGTCGAAGCCAACCATCAAGGAGCTGCAACATAGGTTTCCGTAGACTGCTGTCATCTTCAATGAGCTTCGCTGCCAGCCTGACCAGCATGACTATACCGGCAGGGCTCTTTACGACACCCGGAGCCCCAAGTTGCTGCACCATCTTGACCAGTGCCATACGATCATGCGACCTCATCTGGTATAACAAGCCAATAGCGTGGTATTGATTCATGAAATGAGTGCTCGGTTGCAGTGCATGCTGGCTTCCCGAGGTAGAGAAGCCAAGAGAGAAACCGCTAGACGATTTTGAAGAGGATGCAGCTTCCTGTGTTTCACTTTGCCACCGTTTGACTACGTCTCGAGCTATAGGGAGGAGATGATAGGATGAAACAAGAGCTGCGGACGAGACGGAGGGATTTTTGTCGACGATACAGTTTTTGATCGGCCGCTCAATGGCATGGACAATCGAAGCCTATTGTCTGTCAGTATCCTTGCCTTTGATTTGTCTGTGTGTCCTACATCCATAATTCGGCAAAGCGCTCGAATTGCGTTCGCCTTGTATAAGACCTCACTTCCCACACCCGTGTCCTTCATAATACTCTGCGTCATCATGATGACATCTGACGCGGAGCTCGCCAGCTCTTTCATTACAAGGTACATCATCTGCCGGAGCGAGGGGTCTTTGTTCTGGAAGAGTTTCGAAATGCCAAAAAAGAGGCTTGTAGCTTCGTTGGGAGGGAAGGACTCGCCCGTAAATATTAAGAGAGCGATCTTGGTGAGGAGTATGCGACATTTTCGAGGCGATATGGGTGAACTATTGAAAAGTCGGGCTGGTGGTATACTGTAAGTCTAACGTGGCTGTTATAGGGTTGAGTGTTCCCACCTTCTTGGAACACGGCGGTCCTGTCCACTTTGACAATCGCCTGGTCGGCATCCTCATCCTTCTTGCCGTAACTCATTGTGGGTACCAGCCAGTCCCAGGGCTACAGCTTTTATTGCTATCCCACAATGGGTTATTGTTGAAGCTCGTGATCCTTGTTTTATGGCCGACTGAGAGCTACCACATTCTGACCGTTGAGGCAATGGGCGCCTGGTATACTCATGAATAGCTATGTCTTTCAATGCCTCATCAAAAGGACCCAATAGACCGTGATAGTCTGTCTGATGTATGGCTTGTATACAGCGCCAGATCTCCTGTGGTCGTTTTAGTAACCCTTTTGTGCTGACTAATCAAATACCCGCAAAAATGCCCAACGACCCTCAATAACAGCTCCCATTTGTCCTCATTCACCATTTCATGATGGATGCGCCTGTAAATGTTCCCGTGGATGACCCAAATGCTGATACTGAATGGTACTGACTTTCATTGATCCTGCTAAGGTGCAAATGCTAACGACGCCCCGCTCAGGAACGACATACTCCGCAAGCACGGGGTGATCCCGGAGAAACCCCCGTCTCCCACGCCTATCATTCAAGAAGCAATACTGGAAGCTCGGAAGAAAGCCCATGAGAACAGGTTGGAAGATAAAGACCTCGACGAATTAAACGAGTTGGAAGATGATGAAGACGAGGCTTTCTTGGAGAAGTACCGGTTAGGCCCGACGGGTTGCATGATTCTACGGAGTTAGTTCTAAGTAGATGGCATACAGTGAACAGCGTATGGCAGAGCTGTCTACGATAGCCACAGCAAGTGTTTTCAACCAGGTCTACCCCTTACAAAAACCGGACTATGCGAGGGACGTTACAGAAGCTTCCCACAAGGCTTTCGTTTTCGTCCATTTGACGTCCTCACTGGGCACGAACACCGAGTCTCGACTGTTGACGGAGCTGTGGCGCGAGATGGCACGGAAATTTGGAGACATCAAGTTCTGTGAGATGAGGGCGGATCTATGTATTGATGGCTACCCAGAACGCAACACACCTACAATTCTAGTGTACCGAGATGGAGACATCAAGAAGCAGGTTGTAACATTGCGAGAGCTCAAAGGGCAACATACTGCAGTTAAAGGTATGAATTGCAGCGGCAGATTGCCTTTGCCCACTGGCTTGATCGCTAATGAAACATTGATGCAGATTTGCAGGAGCTACTGATTAGCGTTGGTGCTATCAAGGCAAATGATCATCGTGTTGTCAGCTCGGCGCAGAATGACCGCGAGGAGGCATACAGCTCCATTCGCTCTGGCGCCACAAAGGACAATGATAACGATGAATGGGATTGAGGACTATCTCTGAGCCAACCGTGGTGGTGCGCTGTCAGGCGGGCCGCTGCTGCACGATGATGATGATGCATATCGTGAGGTTTCTCCTACCGATATTGCTTGCCGAAGTTACACATGATTACTCGAAGCCCGTGGCTACTCGACCCAGGTCCACGGTGTGGGAATATTTGGTCGAAAGTTCGGAGCCAGTGCTAAAGACAGCCCTGATCCGCTTAGTGAGCCGAAACAAGTCATAGTGGCGGTTTCGCACGAGGCGAGTGTGACGTTGGATTTTGAGGAGTGATTGAATTACCTCCCAAAATAGCATTCTGTTCTCGCTTTCGAACGCTTGAGATAGGCCGAGGGCAAGTCTAAACGCGAAGAGAACTTCGATTCCGGATCGTTGCCGTGGTGTAGTGCTAGTTCTAGATGCCTCCACGCGGCATAGAGACAATGCTCATTGCAACCACAGACGGCCAATAGTCATGGTTGTGGAGATAGGCGATTCCAAATCAGGGGAGGGAGAGGCAACGGAATGATTTTGAGGTGAAGAAGCCACCAATCGAGGAGTTCATTGCAGTTGATTTGCTTGCATCTTGACCTTGACCGCCTCTATGACCAGCGCCTGTCATTCTTTAAGGTTGTTCAAGCTTCGCAGGCACCAATCACATAAAGACTAACGCACGTGCTAATTACAAGGAACAGGCATTGCAGGAGAGTAGACGTATACTTACGCTGGCATTCGCTTGATCCTTCTGTCCCATCTGGTGTTTCCTGTGGGTTGGAGTGATCGAGACCAATGTTGGTGCCATCAAGCCATCAAAGGAACCTCCCATCGAGCTCCACTCCATCACTAGACTACCAGACCACGCCAGAAGGCAAGTTCGCATGCAGTAATCCGTTGGTAGCGTAACGTGTTTCATTAGGTCCAAGTATGTACCTGAAATAGATCAAATGCTTGACGCACCCCACTAAAAAACACTCCCACTTCATTAAGTAGCTGCCCCCCACCAACGTGACAAGTACGCACCCTGCATCCACGTCTCACTGGTCCTTTCTGGGAATTGTGACAGTCATCCCTGTTTGACGGGAGGCAGAGGTAACAGATAAAGAAGAGACCAATCGCCAATGCTGGATGGCAAATAAATTTGATACACGCCGCGGCTGAAACTTTGATACTACTGCACCGAGTACGCGGCGATCTTTTATCAGATTTACCCCTCCATGCGCAGGTACTTGTAGGCAAGCCTTACCTGATAAATCGCCCTCACCGCCAGGCATTGTTTTTACAATCTTTCTTCCTTCGCGTCGCTCTTTTTCCGTTTTAGCATATTATATCGTCAATTATGGATTATTCGTCATACTACGCTCCTCCTACCCAACCTTATCCCTTCTTTAGCCTGCCAGGAAAGCCAGAACATCCATATACCCCGCAAGACGAACCCCAGCATGATCCTCTCGTAAGCACCAACGTAGAAGAACGCGATTTCCTCGCGCTTGATCAATGCTTATCATGGTGCAGGACGCCTTCAACGACCCTAATGCCTTTAATCATTACTTCGAACAGCCTATGCAATACAACACCAATCATATAGTGCCTCCTCCAGCCTCGCCTCCTCACTCAATACATCAGCCGTCCATTTCACACGCATTACCTTATGAGAGCTCAACCTCGCTAGCGAATGAAGTGGTTATCGATCAAGAATATGATCAAGGCCAAGGTCGTGGCAGCAGTGATGATGACAAAGATAATCTGACGCCTGCTCAGAGTCGGCGGAAGGCGCAAAATAGAGCAGCGTATGAAACCTTAAGCCTGTCGTCGATCTGCTGTGCTAAAGAGAGTCCAGGCAACGAGCATTTCGAGAGCGAAAAGAAAGACATGTCAAAGACCTCGAGCTCAAGCTCAAGTCCATGGAATCCCGCTCCACAGACCTAATGTCGGACAACGAGCGGCTGAAGCGCGAGCTCGACAGAATCGCCACGCAAAATGAGATACTCCGTGCAACTACCACCCCACGTAGACTACCACATCAAGAACCCTCCCAACCTACACGCATTGACCGCGCATCACACAGCCCGGACATTTCAGATCCTGGACAAATGAGTTATTCACCATCTACTTTTAACGCTACCTTCGCCGACCATCATGCCCCTGGAGTTGATCCCAACCAACCAATGTCACACCGTATAGCCATATCTGCCACGACAGGTGAACGCCTGCTTTCAACAGGAGCTGCGTGGGATTTAATACAGAATAATGAGCTTTACAGAAGTGGCCTGGTGGATATTGCGGAGGTTGCCGATAAGTTAAAGGAGAGAATTACCTGCGATGGTATTGGACCTACTTTTGCAGAAGCAGATGTCATACGTGCTATTGAAGACAGCGTAGGCGTTGCTGGCGATGAATTGATTTGAATTGCAACTATAAGGTCTCATCCGTTGAGGAATTTAGGACTTCTATCTATAACATTTTAGTGTACTATATTTATGATGAATAACATGCCAAACGAACTTCAAATGTTGTTCTTTCTGAGCTCATGTGATGACGATGTGGTGCCGAGGGCGATAAGTAGAAATATGGCTCGCTTGTGACTCACCGCGTAAACACATATTTTCGACCACTTACAATTCCGTAACGTCAATTTCAGCTATGGCGTCCCAACCAGAATCAAGTCTGCCCGAAAGATCAAAGGACGAGCAGGGTGCCGAGGGAGCAGCGCCCAGCAAAAGCGCTATGAAAAAAGCTGCAAAAGAAAAAGAGAAGGCAGAAAAGGCTGCAAAACGACAGCAGCAGGAGCAGCAAGAGAAAGAGAAAGCCGCCCAAAATGACACAGCCTCACATTTATACGGTCCAATGTCCTATACGTCTTCTTCGGGTCCAACCGGCCCATTCATTGAGGATCTAGGTGATCTCAATGCCGTTGAAGAGAACACAAATGTCACTATAGAAGCCAGGGTGTGCAGCACGCGAAAACAGTCAGCCAAACTTAGTTTTCTGGTCATAGGGGAAGGCGATCACACTATTCAGGCGGTTGTTGCGGAGGGGGGCGAGCAGAAGATTTCTAGGCAGATGATTAAGTGGTGCGGCGGCATCAACACAGAGTCAATTGTACGGATCACAGGGCTTGTTAAGAAACCGTTTGAGGAGATCAAGTCCACCAGCATAACGAAATATGAGCTACATGTTCAGGAAATCTTCATTGTATCTGAAGCGCCAGAACAATTGCCTATACAGCGGAAAGATTGCAATCAGCCTCCACCAACCGAGGAAGAAGGCAATGCTGAAAAGGAGGGCCTTGTCAATGTGAGCCTAAAAGGACGGCTTGACAACCGTGTCATTTCTCTGCGGGCTTCCGCACAGCAGGCAATTATCGAACTACAGAGCGAGGTATCATTCCTGTTTGCGGAGTATATGAGGAAGCATAAGTTCAAATGGATCCAGCCTTCATATTTGGCCGGTGCTGCAACGGAGGGTGGTGCTGGGGTCTTTGAGATTAAGTACTTTGAGACCAAGGCATACCTCACGCAGAGCCCGCAGTTCTTCAAGCAAATGGCTATAGCTGGTGACATGAAACGGGTATGCATAAATGGGCCGGTATTCAGGGCAGAGAACTCAAACACAAAGAGACATCTTACAGAAGTACGCGAGCGTATTCCACATATCCTTTTAGATTGACTAAACGATATCCTAGTTTACGGGCCTCGATTTCGAAATGACCATTCAAAACCACTACCACGAAGTCCTCTCCTTTGGCGAACAGCTCATGATCTTCATCATCCGCGCCCTCCAAACCCGACCTGAGTGCCAACACCTCGTCAACATAATCAAAAAAGCCGGCTACCCAGAAGCTGGCGACTTCCAACTCCCACCCGGCGACGAGGCCGTCCGAATCACATTCGCCGAAGCCAAAAAGATGCTGAAAGAATCAGGCTACGACATCGGCGAAGACGAGATGGAAGACATTGAGTACATCCCCCTCTTCCCCTCCCTCTCCATTCCTCCCATGCATCCATTTAACTAACCCATCTCCCCCTTCCCACCAGCACCGCCCAAGAAAAAGCCCTCGGCGCCCTAATCCTCTCCACCCACCACACCGACTTCTACACCATAGACAAATACCCCCGGACCCTCCGCCCCTTCTACACCCACCCCGACCCCACCAACCCCTCCCTCACAAACTCCTACGACTTCTTCATGCGCGGGCAAGAAATAATGTCCGGCGCCCAACGCATCCACAACTACGACCTCCTGTGTAAGAGTATGCGCGAGAAGGGGTTGGATCCGCTGGCAGAGGGGTTCCGGCATTATACGGATGCGTTTCGGTGGGGGTGTGCGCCTCATGGGGGAGGGGGGTTGGGGTTGAATCGTATTGTGCAGTTTTTTTTGGGGTTGAGGGATGTGAGGGAGGCGACGCTTTTTCCGAGGGATCCGGGGAGGTTGGCTCCTTGAGGTGGTGGGGGTATGATTTGAGGGGTTGTTGGCCTGGGATGGGAGGAAGGAGAAATGGGTGGTATGATAGCATTGTGAGGGCATAGGTATCCTACTATGAGGCCCTCGCTGTCCTTGCAAGATCTATGACACACAGTCACCTAAGATGCACGCTGATCAAAGAAGTTACATAGGAATAAAAAATACAACATAGATAAGTCTATTCTAAGTCCAGACATGCCAACCTAAGTGCTATTACATACAACCTCGCTTGATCTGAATTTCCATAACCCCATACACAGACACAGGCAATTCAGTGCTGAAACCGTTTTCGAAACTCCATATCGTTGGGGTTGTTTGTCAGCCTTGCCTGTCCCAAGTATAGATGTTACTTATTCGAAACCATTCATAAGCAAACGAACCCCTTCCCCAAAACAGGTTTTATGTGTTTCATGATGATACAGAAAACATAAGCCAAGTTATGACCAAAAACTAAGAAGCTAGCTATGCTATAGCATTCGTGCCAAACATGATAAACATATCCACCCCACATCCTCCTCTTCACAGTCACCCACGTTGATCCAACGCCCTCGCTATGTTTGTTTGTTTGTTGGTAGTGGCGGCAAACGAGATCATTAGCATTAATCATATACCTAGCCAGAATATGAGCCTTTAAACCAAGCCAAGCGATCCTCCGTACCTGTTTACTTATGTGTGTACTATACAAGCCCCCAAGCCCCCAATCCAGCAAGTATATCCACCCCACCCATCTCCAATGATACCGGTAGCTTCGGTCCTACCTATCTATATCTTCGCCCCTCCATCACCTATACACGTAAAAACATTAACATGGCCATGCCCCAAGCTCCCCACTGCAAGCATCATGCGATGGGGATGAAATGCGGTGCAGGAGATGGGGCTGCTTTTAGCGGACGTTAGGAAGGGCGTGTAGGGGTGAATGGTGTTTATTTTGTCGCCGTTGACGTTGAAGACGGTGAGGGCGTGGGTGTCGGAGCCGCTGTGAAGTGAGTGGGAAAAGGTTAGCTTGGAATG
This sequence comes from Cladonia macilenta KoLRI003786, assembly GCA_000444155.1. Classification (NCBI taxonomy): domain Eukaryota; kingdom Fungi; phylum Ascomycota; class Lecanoromycetes; order Lecanorales; family Cladoniaceae; genus Cladonia; species Cladonia macilenta. The sequence goes on from KE598623.1 coordinate 1,314,710, forward strand.
AAATGGGATGGTGTTTACGATTGGAAAATTGAATGTCGATGATGGATGGATAGATGTGGGTGTACATACGTAGCAAAAACGGGAGCATGTTCATGCACGCTTAGCGTTCGCATCGTCCCGTCCATTGCTGGAATTTCTCGAACGGGATCATCTTTCCTGATATCCCACAGTTTCACTTCCCCGTTCCTGCTTCCTGAGACAAGCTCTCTGAAACCACCACGTTGCATGTGGACGTTGGTGATCCATTGTTTGTGCTTGCGCCAACATTTGACCATGGCCATTTGAGGCTTTTCTCGGATATCGAAGATGCGGATGGCGCCGTCACCGTAGCCTGCACAGAAGACATTGCCGGCTACTTGATCAGAGGTTAGGGATGTGATGCAGGAGCCGGAGCGGGCGGGGATGTCCTTTATTATCGGTAAGCATTTGTCAGGGTTTGGGGGGTGAGAATGATTACGTTGGTACAGAGCTCAGTATCGGCGTTCCAAACCCTGATAACTTTGACATCGCCAGCCACTAAGAGCTTGCCCTGGCCTTGCTGCCAGTCTAGGACCAGTCCCGCATTCTTTGTGCTTGGGACCAGATCGGTAAGTGCACGGAAAGCAGAGACAAGCTCCACATTCTTCTCCTCTTCGTAATTACGGAAAATCTTGATCACCCCATCTGAACAGCCCGTCATGAGCAAGGCTTGATCGTCCTCATTTATAAAGCGTGTCTCGTTGATGCGAGATCCTCTCGGGTTATCATTCGAGAATCGGCTCAGTCGTTGACTGGTCTGCCAATTCCAAATACTATAGCTTATCAGAGGCCTGAAGATTCGTGTAGAAGAGATTCACATACCAGATGCTATCACGATCGTCAGCAATAGCCAGATGGTCCTCAAACTGATGAAAGCACATTTTCGTCGGCTGGTTCGAGTTATTAAAGAAAGCGGCAGAGTTATCCCATGGCTGGCTGCCTGCTAAGCCTTTCAGAGGCTGCGTATCGCCCATGATTTTTTCGTTACGACCTCTCCTCCACAAACGTGCATTGTAATCATCACTACCCGGCTCATCTGGTTCATGGGGCTTCATTTGCGGTTCTCGGAAATACTGCATAGCAATTAGCAGAGGTAGAGAAATCTTAGAGTCGGCCATGACTTCATACCTCAATGGACCATTCGAAGAAGACGCTCTGCAAGGGCAATGTTGGAGGCTCATGCGGATCACGTTTCTTGTATCCTTTGGGTAACGGAGACCTGCCCTTCTGATATCTTACTGTCGTCGGAGCATGATCGTTCTGATTTGGGGGAGTACTCCACTCAGCAGGAATACCCTGGCGTATGGGACCCGACAATCGCTTCTGTTGGGCACTCTGCTGAACAGCGTCCGGTGTAGGAGGTAGATTATCCGATGAATTTGAACCACCAAGACCAAGGTACTTGAGAGCAGCCGCCACACTCGCATTACGCCTTATCCCAACCGACAGGTAACCCTCATTCTTTGGCTGGCCTTGGGGTACCGTTGATGTCAGCGGATGAGACGTTCTGCTAGTTGGAGCTGCCGAAGGCTGCCGGGAACTACTTGTTGATTGCCGTGTAAGGTCCAGGATATTATCAATTATATGTTGTGCTTGTGTTGCAAGAGGCGACTCAAGTAATGTCTCGTGAACGTAGTCAACGATAGCAGTGGCTGCTTGGGCGACCTCCGGATGCGCATCAACGGACATGACGAGAAGGTGCAACCATATCGAGCCTTGGACGGTATTTTGCGAGATCCTCGAGGTTCGAACGTCCTCGGTGTCATCATGTTGCAGTCCGTTGACAGCTGACTTGCTTCTTCGCCCGTCAATACCGGTCCGCATAAGATTATCCCTCTCCTCGACCAAGGTTTCGTAGGCGGCGACCAGAAACTTGTTCTGGTAACGCTTGACGAAAGCTGAAAAGAAAACAAGGAGTTCTTTTCGGACCATAGCATTGCCATCTGATGTCATAACTATCAGTGCTGAAGCAATCGTCTCTTCGTTCTGTGCCACCTGCTCCGTGAGGTCGGGAATCCCGAGGAAATTTGTCAAAGCATGTAAAGCTGCCGCCCTCACTTCTGGTACTGGATCGATCACCAATGCACAAAGTCGATGGTGTGCGAAACATCTAATGCCAACCCATTTCGCCTCTGGAAAATCGGCCCAGAGCATACTAATGCAGAGGCAAGACCATTGACGAAGAAGAGGGCTTGGATCCTGGAGGTACCCGACGCAAGCATCGATGAGCTCAGGCGATAAGCAAACGTTTTGTCCTTGAGGAAATTTCCTACAGAACATGGCGATGACGAATGCAGACATTGCCCTGTGTTCAGCAGCATTCTGCACTGCGACACTGACCTGTGGAAAGATCATGTTGGTGAAATATTGATAGCCGTTGTCCTTGAGTAAATCTTGTTGAACAGCCTCGACATCTACTGCCACTATGCGCGCCCAAATGAAGATCATGATTGGCTTCAGCTCCCATGCGGGAGATTGAAGAAGCTTTACAACATACGGAAAGATGCCGATAGTGAGAGCGAGACTGACGGCCCAAGGTCCGAGGTCCAGAAACTTGCTTAGCAAGATCAAGGCTCGAAGGCGATGAGCTTGGCTCAGAAGTACCTGGAGTACAATAGGTAATTGCGTGGGGGCTCGTTGTTGCGGAGCACCTTGCGCCAGATAGACGTCAAAGGCTGTCAGTTGCTCTGCGAAGAAGGTCGAATGCTGAAATTCGTAAGGAGGACCCCCTTGTTCGGCAGCCAGTAGTTTGGGTAGCTGTGATAGAACCATCTCAATAGCAAGGTCCCATGCTTCCCAGAGTGGATGATTATGACACCATGGAATCTCAGGCACAGATATAGGGTGACATCCGTATGCTCGCATGATCCTTTGAGCGACCAGAAAATTCCGAAAAAGTGCTGCGACCATCAGGTCTTGCCGAAACAGCTTCCTGAAGAGAGGTGGTGGTAAGGTATTCCATGCTATAGTATCTGTAATAGCAGTCAAAATCCAATTGAGCTCACCCATAGGAGTTCTGCGCTCTGATGGTTGTCCGGGTACTTTCATTGCATCCTTCAGATCCAACGTTTTAGGCAGAGGATTTTCTAAGACATAGAATCGCACTGAGATATCGATAGGTGTAGTCAGACAGCATGTGAATAAGTCAGCGGGAAGCTCGGGATTGGTGGGCAACATTTCGGACTTGGTGCAAGCAGCGAGTTGTATATTGTTGCCGTAATTCTGTACTTGAGCGTCGGGCTCGCGCTCTTTGATCTCTGCGTTCTCCGCTTCGTGCTTTTCGATGAATCGAGCAAAGTTGTCTACAATATTCCCTGCGCGTGAGACATCATAGATATAGAGACTCGGGCCGGCAAGCCATGACTGCAAGTCATACATTGAAACGGGAATGTACTGAGTATAGTCTCTGTTGAAAACCCAGAACTCTCCAGATGGAGTAGGTAGAGGCACACCATGGCCGTTGTAATGGAACAGTACTCGTTCATCTTTGGCATTGCGGCGAAGGGACGTACAGAACTTCCGAGTCTCTTCTTGAGAAGGATCCAAGTACTGCTTGTATCTTGTCTTCATACTCATGCGCTCATACTGTGTTTGGAGCTTTTTGCCAATTAGTTCCATCAATTTCGAGTTCGAGACGGTGGAGACAGTTGGGTCAGTCCAGCATTCCATGGAGGCTGAAGGACTAGTCTTCACGATATCTGGTGGATCTACCCCAAGGTTGAGACATAGAACAAGGGCTGCCGAGACGGTTTTATGGCGATCCTTGTCACGCCATTTTTCAGGTGGTTTTGGATTGCTATCCTCCCTTGGCTTCCCACCGCTCTCGTGTCGCTTGTCCGTGAAGTACATATAAAAAGCCTGAAGGAGTCGACGGTCAGCATGGATATGAGAGACTTAATGACAGGGTTAAGACGTACGGAAGTGAGTTGACCCAAGAATTCGCTTGAATTGTATTGGTCCTCCCAGCCGTGCCTGAATTCTCCGAGCTCTTCGGAAGGACCTATTTGTGCTGTAGCCGGTTGACGACCTCGTTCATAGTCAGTTCTCCTTCTCGTCAGCGGAGGTTTCGACCGTTGATTGTCCACAGTCCTGGCCCGAGCCAGCTGTTGCTGCTCATTGTGAGTACCATTCGACTCCGAGCTGGCATCACCCACGGCTTGAGGACCATTGGTTCTCGTACCATGGCCATTCGGTAGACCTGAAAGTTCTCGAACAGCGTTGGTGCCTCTATTTGGCCGACTCGAAGGCCCTGGTTGAAGTTGACCTGTGTGGGTAGAAGAGGGGCTGGCAAAGTCCGCATAAGCTGTGCCAGAGGTCTGTGCGACTGGAGGAGAAGCTATAACCGCCATTTCTGGGCCTATCGCAAAGATGAGTCTAATATTATTATTTAGTGCTGGCTTCAGAAGGTTACTCACGCTCGCTGACATCAGCTCTGTGATAGGTCAAGTGCCATCATCTCTCAGCCTCGCTCAACCAGAAAGCACACCTCTAAGGGAACCTGTCCAGTAGTCTGTTTTGTGTAGAAGATTAGTACGGCTCCAAACCCCTGCGCATCAGTTCTACCCCGTGTGTGAGCGTAAGTTATAGTGACGAGAGTAGGCACAGAGACACTGAGCTTGCGGCATCGGGCATTCTACTAGCCCCGCGTTAAGTCCGCGGCGCTCCCGCACTTGGCTCGAGATCGGCTAAGTCTCATCTCATCCACCGGCCAAAGTCTCTTATAAATCCTACATAATGTCATCATTTGGTGTGGGGGAGAAGCTGATTCGCATAGTATAGATGGTTTTTGATGTTTTAAGACGGCCTGATTCTTGATCTACAACATCCATAGAGTGGACAGATCTCAATGCATTTACCTAGCAGTCAGTAMCGAGCAAATCCCAGAGTCCTCAGCTCCTACTTCCTGAGTATGAGCTTTACAATATGCGTCACAACACGCATATAATTTTTGGTACAGGTTGAGTTTTGAAATGCTGAGATTTTGATATATGCTGCTTGTATCTTACGATATTGTGCTCCCAACATGACCAAGCCTGTTGGTTAAAAATGCAGAATGCCCAGTATTCCCTTTATTCATAACTCAATGTTGAGACATGATCTTCGAAGTCTATATGATCAACGAAGTATTGACTGGTGAAAGCGAGGCAAAAGGTTGTCGTTGTCTCCGTCGGACTGGGTCTAAAAGCCATGTGAGCTTGACGGCGCTAGAACTACCTAACCCCTGATTCCCACACATCATGAACGCTCCGCCCGTAGTGCGCCTGAGCAAGGCATTGAAAGGTGTTCATCACGACGCTTTTTGGGCAACTTGGGTAGAGTCTGTAGGTAGAAAATAACATATAGTTGACCTTCTATCTATGAACAATACTTGTAAGCAGCCATAAAGGTAAAAAGTACAGGTTTTTGTCGGTTCGTGCCAGGAACGGGGAAGGTCTTGGCGGATGCAACCACGCTAAACGCCCTGCAACATTTTCCAAAAGGCGACCAGTGAACAGCCGACCAGCCTCCACCTCGACACACCTCCTGTTACTCACAATGTCAAGCTGGATAACTGACGAGTGAGAGAGGTCCTTACTACATTCGCTTTATCATTTTATATCTTCCTCATATCCATGTCGCAAGCACGGAGCTAGCTCCGGCGACAACGGCTGCACTGCACTCCTGAATTCAGAGGGCGGAGCCATTGTACTCACAATCGGCAGTCGGTGTCGCATTCGTACCTCAACTCAACAATCTCGTTCGATCTCATCATATCCTTTAGCTGGTACTCTTTCGGGCTGGTCACTGGCGGTAGCTGACGCTGCAGTCCTTCCTGGCACCATCTGCATCGAAGCAGCGCAACAATGTCGTTCCTATTTGGCAAAAAGAGCAAAGAGGGCAAAGAGGGTAAAGAAGGGAAAGGGCAAGTTGGGCCTCCACAACGGCCAGCCGACTCGCAGCCTGCGCCTGGATCCAATACCTCTATACCAAACGTCAATGGCGCACGGCCGAAAGAGAGGGGGGCCGGCGTTATTTCCCCACCGCCAGGAGGCAGTGTCAACAATTCTGCGAACTCTATAGATGATACCACTACACCAAGTCCAGAGCATGTCCCACCTCAACGTGGACGACTTGACTCGGATCTCTCGGTATGTCCGGCAAGATCTCCGAAATTTATGTACGTGCGTACAAAAATTCTCCCAGCTAATGTTTCATTTACGTAGCACGCCCCACGACCTGTCCCAAGTGGTCCTCCCCCCAATGTCAACCCGGCTGCGCTTTATCCATGGTCTCAGCGACGACTTACGTTTACCTCCTCGCAGCCAAACCCCTTCCCCAGGTACGGTGCAGCAGTCAATGCTACGTCATCGAAGGAAGGCGATATATATTTGATGGGAGGACTAATCAATGGATCTACAGTCAAAGGCGATCTATGGATGATTGAGGCCGGTGGAAGCAATTTTGCTTGCTACCCTGTGGGAACAACCTTTGAGGGTCCAGGTCCGCGTGTCGGTCATGCAAGCTTGCTTGTTGGGAACGCTTTCATCGTCTTTGGTGGCGATACAAAATTAGACGAGCGAGACAAGCTCGATGATACACTTTACCTTCTTAACACATGTGAGTGACGTGCTCCAGCCCGCGCTATTGCTGGTCTAACTTCTCTAGCGACGCGCCATTGGTCAAGATCAATGCCGCCAGGACCAAGACCAGCAGGTCGCTATGGTCATACATTAAATATATTGGGCTCGAAAATATACGTCTTCGGTGGTCAGGTCGAGGGTTATTTTTTCAATGACCTTCTAGCTTTCGATCTGAATGCTCTGCAGAACTCCAATAGCAGGTGGGAAATGCTCATTCAAAACAGCAATGAAGGTGGCCCTCCGGAGGGCCATGTTCCCCCAGCGAGGACGAATCATACCATCGTCAGTTGGAATGACAAGCTCTACTTGTAAGCGACATTGCTAGAGTCTTGTGTACCTGTACTAAATTGATTTACAGGTTTGGCGGAACGAATGGTACCCAATGGTTCAACGACGTCTGGACTTACGACCCCAAATCCGTCACCTGGAAACAACTCGATTGCATCGGTTACATTCCCGCTGCAAGAGAAGGGCATTCAGCCGCTTTGGTAGGAGACGTCATGTACATATTCGGAGGTCGCACGGAAGAAGGAACAGACTTGGGAGACTTAGCAGCGTTCAGAATCACCTCTCGACGTTGGTACACTTTCCAAAATATGGGGCCCTCACCCTCGCCTCGGTCAGGTCACAGCATGACTGCCTTCGGCAAGCAGATTGTGGTCCTCGCTGGGGAGCCTAGTTCCGCACCCCGCGATGCTGGGGAATTGAGCTTGGTCTATGTTTTGAATACGGATAAGATACGATATCCGAACGATCAACAAATACAGCAAACACCATCTGGAGAACGTGTACCCGGAAATCGTAGGCCTAGTCAAGAGAGGGGAATGACACCCCAGAATAGGATGATCAACGGCCCAGGACCAGAAGGGATTACCAGGAATGTTAGCGGCTCCCGAGAGAGTATGGCTGGTCCACCTCGGGGACCTGGAACTGGACCAGGCCCCAGCCCTGGGGGGCGAGGACAGGACATGAGCATGGGTAATGGTCCTTCTCCGCCTGGACCGGGCTCGAGACTTCCTCGCGCTTCGATGGCGCAAGCACCCTCGGGGCCTCCTCCACAACAACAAGCGCCAAGACCTAATGGGATCATGCCGCCACCGAATGCTCCAACCAATGGCCCTGTGAATGGGCCTATGAATGGGCCTATGAATGGACCTATGAATGGACCCATGAGCGGTCCTAGAAGTAGGACGCCGACTAGAGAGAACCGTGGCTACGGTCCGCCTTTAGACACAGGCCGAGGGGAAGCTTTCGAAAAAGAGAATACACCACCTATTGTATCACCAGTAGGCAGAGAAGGACCAAGACAGGGTCCCAGTTCTCGTGCGATGAGCCCAGTGGTCAATGGCCGACGTACTCCCACCCAACAACCCATGCAGCAACCCGTCCAACAACAAATGCAGCAACCTCCGAGACTCATAAATCAAGTTACTGAAGACGAAGATATTCAGAAGTACAATTCCTCCACAAGATCACGGTCTCGTCAGGCTGCGCAAGAACCCCCCTTGGATGAGATCGATCAATTCCCGGCCGCTGGCTCCCAACAACCACGATCCTTCTATAACCGCTACGAAAGCCCGAGTGAAAGTCCCATGCGGAACAATAGCTCACAAAAGGATGAGAATGTTGTTCCACGCCAACAGCACGAGCAACTCCAAGGCCAACACCAAGGGCTTCAGAACCAGCTTGAAGGCCTTCAAGATCAACATGAGGGTCTACGAGGTGAGCAAGAAGATCTTAAGAAAGAGCTTGAAGCAGCGAAAAGTCGCAATGCATGGTATGCTTCGGAACTAGCATTGGCTCGGAAGGCAGGGTACCAGCCGAACGCATCGCAAAGTCCAACGCTTGATGAAAGAGCCGCTCAATCATTCGGTGATGATGACAAGCCGTTGTTGGAGGCGCTGATATCCGTTCGTGCTCAACTTGCTGAGGTTCAAGAGTCGATCACCGCGCGAGAGAATGCCGCAGCTCAAGAAGTAGCCGAAGTCGAAGCACAACGAGACACTGCAATTCGTGAAGCAGTGTACGCTAAGGCTAAACTTGCAGCCCATGGTGGCAGCAGGATGGGTACACCATTATCTGAAACGGCGTCTAGAGATTTGACCAATGAGGATCGGTCGAGTGATTTCAGCCGCAAGTTAGCTGCATCTTTAGCAACGCAACAAGAGCTTCGCGCTACCATTGCATCTCTGAGCATCGAAATCGAAAATGAAAGACGCGCGCGGGAGCTAGCTGATGGTACTGCAGAAGCGGCTCAGAAACGAGCCGCAGAGTTCGACCGATCTCGTAATCCTGGAGAGGTTGAAAGCCTACGGACAGAGTTGCATGAGCTTGGTCGAACGGCTCGTGAAGAGGCAGCTGCTAAGTCGGAGGCACAGGCACGAGCCCAACTGTTGGAGGTTGACAAGGAAGATCTGGAGCGAAAACTCGGAGAAGCCTTGGAAAGCACCAAACAGCATAGCATTACTTTTGCATCTCTTCGAGAAGCTGTCACAGCATCCAGCGAGAAGGCGTCTCTACTTGAAAGGAAGTTGGAGGAGGAGAGGAGACAGAGAGCGCTTGTAGATCAGAAACTCCTCCAACTAAGAGCTGAGCACGAGGAGCGGACTGCAGAGCTTGACGATGCCACGCGCAAGCTTCGGGATGCGGAAGAAATGGCCAATATGCACGCGGCCGAGGCTAAGACTCACCGCGAAGCTGTCGCATCTGGCCTCGAAAAAGTAAGCAATCGCGGTATCACCGACCAGAGTAACACGCTCGAGGATGAGCGGGTGCCAATTTTGAAGGAGTCGGTTGAAAAGGCGCACGCCTTGGCTAGACAGAACCAAGCAGCGGCCGACGACGCTGCAGAGAAGCTTCGCCGAGCAGAAGAACGAGTTGCAGGCCTCGAAGCTTATCAAGAGCAATCTAGCCGCGAAAGTCTGGCGATCCGTAAGCAGCTACAAGATGCCGTCAAAGAGTCCCAAGCTCTGCAAGCCAAGCACACAGCAGTACAACGAAAACTCGAATCTCAGCAGCGGGATGCAAATGCCTTGTCGGTGCAATATAGGGCTCTCAAAGAGTTGTTGGATGAGCGCGGAGTATCCGAACATGGAAGGTCCAGGAACATGGACAGCCCTTCGTTCGGCCTTGGTACGCCAGATGATTCCCGTGTGAAGGAGCTTGAGCAGCAACTGGAAGCTAGCGAACGAGCTCACCAAGAGACCAAGTCATCAATCGAAACAAGGGAATTAGAAGCTGACAAAACTTACCGTGAGAAGTTGGAGCTGCTTGAGAATGATTACCAGTCTGCAGTACACTACGTGAAAGGCACCGAAAAGATGCTAAAGCGTATGAAGGACGAGCTCACCAAATACAAGAAGCAAAACGAACGTCTACAGAATGATCTCGATACTGCTCAACGGTCTCGGTCAGAGCGATCCATTGAGCCAGAGGCGACAGCCGAATGGGAGCAAGAGCGCCAATCCCTGCAACGTGAGATTGCGAGTATCCAACAAAGCGTCAAACAAGGACAAGCTCAATTAGAGGCTCAAATGGCACAAGTTCGCGCAGAGCTGCACGCTGTCCAACAAGAGCGTGACCAATACCGCCAGCARAATGAGCACACACAGCAGCAATTGACTCAAACCACCCAACAAGCGCGCTCTGAGCTCGATCAGCTCAAGAATGAAAACTCCATGCTCGAGACACGTGCCCAAGACGCCGAACAGAAGGTTACACTCCTCCTCGATCAAGTGGGCACTTCGGTTGGCAACTACCGCCGTCAATCCCAACAACTCAATGGTCATGGTCACAATCGCAATATAAGCAACATAAGTGCCAGCTCCAGTACTAACATGCCGAATCCATTAAGGCCGACGCATTCGCATGAAAGTACCGAAGCCTCCAATGCCCCGGAAAACACCCGCAACTCTCTTGCCCTTGACAGCTTGGCATCTGAACTCGAAACCTTGCGCTCGCACTGGGCAGATACTCACCGCACCTATCGCCTTAGCAACCAGTTCGATTTTGAGCGGTCGACTCCCACCACGCCTTCAGGTCACGGTGGCATGAGTGATAGTCTTGCCAATTGGCGAAAGCGACTTGATGCCGAGGAGGCGCAGAAAGGAGGTCCGAGGAGCAGCACTGACAGCGAAGGTGAAGGATTGAGAGATAGCGACGTCATCAGACCGCATGAGAAGATGCCTGGTGGGTTAGTGGGGATGAGCAGCGATGAAGATGAGGAGGATGAAAGTGGAAAGAGGGGGAGTAAGAGCTATGTGATATGAGTGGTGTGGAGGCTGTGGTAATGATACGATATGTGGGTACCCTGTGCTCCGAGTTTTCCATTTGTCAATTTTTCATAACGTGAGATGTTGGCGTTTTCCAAGGATATTGGACATGAGGCGTGGGCTCGCAGGATTTCATCAAGTCAATGTAGCGCAGCCGGCTCTTGTGAGTGCGGTCATTTTATCTTTCTATTTTTCGAATTGTGGCGCTGGCGGCCTTTGTTCACTACGCATCAACGTGGCTKTTCCGGTGAGGCCGTTAATGTATATTATCTGCCTTTATAGCGGCAGAAGTGATCATATTGCAGCAAAGCATATAGCATATTCAAACTACATTCATCATCTTGAATTCTCGACTTACGACGATATCTACCAAGGCATCTTCAAGACGCTTTCAAGGCCGCCTGTTTAAGAGTATGAGATGTAAGGAAGCGTTCTCGTGCCTACAATACTAGACTGATAGCCAACCATCTCGGTCATGCATATATTGACCCCTGCTCTCCCATCGTTTCCACAGCGTACCGGTATACTAATGCCCCTTCTCTCTACTAAACCTTCCTAGCTACTATAGTACATGCCTATTAAGAAGCTGATCTCTCTCTGCGCCTATCTTTTTAAACAATTTAATCCCAAACCTACAATGGACTGGTAAAAATACTTCTCTATATTACATCACACGTATAGATACTTTCAATAATCAACCCAACTAATACGCTTTCCTTCCCTTGCCCCAGACCCTCCCTCCCATCTCCTTCTCCTTCGATAAGCATCCTACTCAAGAAAAAACCCCCCCCCTCCTTCTCCCTTCTTAGTCACCACCACCGCACCACAATGCCACCCCGTGCCCCCCTCCTCCTCCTCGACTTCGACTCCACCCTCACCCACTCCTCCACCCTCCCCACGCTCCTCTCCCTCTCCACCTATCCCCTCCCCCACCCCTCCATCCCCACCCTCACAAACCTCTACACCACCTCCCTCGCTTCCCACGCCGCTTCCTATACACCCTCTCCCCCCCTCCGCCGTACCCTATCTTCTGAGATAGCTTATCTCGCCAGCTTAGAGGGCGTGGAGAGAGCGAGTATCGAACGCTGTGAAAGGGAGGGGGTATGGAGGGGTGTTACCAGAGAACGGATTCAGGAGGTAGCGAGGGAAAGTGTGGAAAGGGGGGACGTGGTGTTGAGGAGGGGATGGAGGGGGTTGGTTAGGGAGGTAATGGGGAGGGGAGGGGGAGTGGGGGTTGT
>KE598623.1:1326911-1498148 GCA_000444155.1 Cladonia macilenta KoLRI003786
GGCGTGTTTGAGGGAGGATGGTGGGAGGGAGAGGGAGGGGGGTGGAGGAGATGGTGGGAGGGAAGGGGAGGTGCAAGGGGAGGAGGGAGAGGGGGAAGGGGGAGTGGATGTGGATGTTGAGGGGATAGATATCCGAGCTAATGAGCTTGTTTTTGATGAAGAGGGGAGGGGGACGGGGGGGTTAGATCGTTATTTCTCATTATCCAAGGAAGAGGAAGGGTTAGGAGCAGATGCAGAAGAAGAAAATGAAGGAACAGGCATCTACACCGCCCCGCATAAACTCCTCGTCATGCACTCACTCATCGAGAAAAACACCATACAATCAGATGAGAGTTGTGGGGGTATAAAGCCATGGACGATCTACATTGGCGACTCAGTCACGGATCTGGGGTGTTTGATGGAAGCGGATGTGGGGGTTTGTATAAGGGTTGGGGAGGGGGTGGGAAGCGGGGAGCAGGCGGGGTTGAGGGATGTGCTGGAGAGATGTGGGGTACGGTGTGAGTATGTGGGGGAGTGGAAGGAGAGGGGGGAGGGGAAGGAGGAGGGGGAGGGAGGGAAGTGTTTGTGGTGGGCGAGGGATTTTGAGGAGGTGAGGAGGGGGATTTTGGAGGGGGAATAGGGGAGTGGATGTGGAGTGGTTCTTGAATGTTAGATGAGTTGGGCTTAGAGTGAGATTTTTGGTAATAGGAACGTATCATAGTAGTTGGGGATGGTCAATTGGAAAAAGGTGCAGAATTATACKTACACGGCGTGGAAACAATGATGAGCTGAGGTCAATATATGACCATGGCAACAATGCTTTCTGTCATCTGAAGACCACACACATACTACCGAACGCAATCCAAATCGAAGGCATTGGATCTTTGCTTTCATTGAATTTATATAAATTAACTTTACGCATCGATTCAGCCTAGTGAGTTCAGAGGCTCATCCTCATAAGGAACGTGAGAAGCGCAAGCATAGCAGCATTACCACCCCAGAAGCGGCCCCTGATTAAATTCCCGATCTAGCCATTCCTCATGTTATTCTTAGCGTACCGGTGATAGACCTTTGTCTTGTACTGCCGGCCTGGCATGAGCACTGGTAGAGTCTTGAAGATCTTTCCCATACCATTACATAGCAATCTGGTGACTTCGCTCAATCGCTGCATTTAACACTTCCCCGTTGCTATGCCCGCTGAAGGAAATCCGTGTGAAACCGTTCGTATCCAAATGCAATAAGGAGCCCGGTGCTGGAGTAGGGTTGGGGTGCGTGTGGTCGTGGGGAACAATAATTAGTGCAAGATTAGGGGAATAGGCCGTAAGTTGATGATGCTGATATCGACTTCCTGGATGAGGATATGTCGGGCAAGCAGCCCAAACTGGGGATCTGTCCATACTGAGGCTGGACTTGTACTCAAGGAGCGTTACAAGTACAGCCATAGCTAGCCAGCGGCGTGCCGTTCGTGCCAAATTCGATCATGAGATTTGTTAATCAAGCATTCGGTTGGAGTTGGCGGGTTCCGAATGTTGAGTGACAATGATCCCAATGATATTGAATAGGGCCGAGACAAGGAAAGCTGATGTAACAGAATGAGATGAGTCCGGTGCATGAAGAGTGCAATCCCGATGGAAATATCCATGTATGTTATTGCAAATGCCTGGAGGCCAATGGTAGAGCTCCATAGTGAGTGGTGATGGTATAGGCCGACCGGTAACGATATTCACTGGCCAAGAAAGACGAACCAACGAAATCGTTACCTAAAAAACTAATCAGTACCATCCGCCAGTTCCTCTTTGGTTCTCCCGCTTCACACGGTAGACGCCGTTGCCAGCGACTCCCTTAGAAGACGAGCGTAGCCTAGCGTCGAAGACTATAGCATTAGTTAGAATTCGTTTTCACAATCCTCCACGCCCAGCGTGATGCAACGATCAAACGGCAAAGGCAGAAGAGGAGAGTTCCTACCCAGGAACCATGATTGGCGAACTCACATCCTATCGCTTCCTCCTACTGCACGGTTCGTATCAGGGGTGTCGGCCGGAGCGCGCTCAATGACCTTACGACGCTGAGTTGAAATGCCACCTGGTTTGCTAGCTGAGGATGTGTTTTGAGGAGGGGTAATGCCTGTAGCAGCAGCGTTCGTACCTCCAGCGTGACGACGAGCTGGCTTCTCTTCTTCCTCCTGCACAGCTGTCTGGTTATTGCTCGCCGCAATGGCCTGGGCATTCTTTTGATACTTGTAGACAGTCCAGTCAAAAACGTAGTCATACTGGAATCCCTCACGAACGAAAAGGTCACGGAAGATCTTGCGGAGGTAGGAATAATCCGGCTTGTCGTCAAAACGAAGAGAACGAGTGTAGTTCAGGTAGATGGCAAATTCATTGGGGAATCCACGGCAAAGGACCTCAGTGGGAGTAGTCATCTTCTTTTCCATGATACGGTCGTACTTCTGCTTCTTGGTAGCAGCCTTGAGTCCTTGCCAGGGGAGGGAGCCACGGCAGAAGTATAGCATAACGTATCCGAGGGATTCCATATCGTCACGACGGGACTGCTCTGTGGCATTGTTAGCACGGTTCACTACCGTGATTGGGTGTACGYACCAACTCCAAGATGGGTGTTRATGCTTGCATAACGAGCGGTACCAGTCAAGTTCTTGTTCTCACGATATGGAATATGGAAGTGGGTCTTCGGGTCACGGTATTTCTTGGCCAATCCGAAATCAATCACGTTGACCTGGTTCCCGCGCTTTCCAATGCCCATGAGGAAATTGTCCGGCTTAATATCACGGTGGATGAAAGACTTGGCATGAATATACTCAATACGGGAGATGAGCTGGTCAGCGAGAAGTAGAACCGTCTTCAAGGAGAATTTGCGGTTGCAAAAATTGAACAGGTCTTCCAAGCTAGGTCCAAGGAGATCCAGCACCATGGCATTATAATCACACTCAGTTCCGAACCAGCGAACAAATGGGATTCCGACACCTCCGGCAAGAGACTTGTAGACACGTGCTTCATATTCAAGTTGAGGATGCTTGGCCTTGACACTCTCCAGTTTGATGGCTATCTCTTCGCCAGAGATGATGTTGGTGCCTAGGCAAAGGTATTAGGATGGATGCAGCAGCAGAGGGAAAGAAGGCATTTGCTCACCGAGATAGATATCACCAAAGCTACCGCTACCTATCTTGCGTCCAATACGGTATTTGTTGCCCACGCGGAGATCCTTTTATCAACAGTTAGCATCCGTACTGTATCTATAGATCCAAAGCAAACGGAGGGCTGGATGACGATGTATGTATGCCTTTTGTGATTCGGTAGTGTGAGTGAGTTGTCGAGGTAAGGCTACGAGGCCAGAGACGGCGACGTTGTACAACATCAACGTCGACGATATGATAGGTGTAGTATTGAAGGTGTTGTGGGGATGGCATGGGCACTTCCTGAAAAGTAGTGAGAGGTGTAGATACACGTACCATTGTAGTCATGTTGACAGTGGTTGACTGCTACAGTCACTGGATTCAATCCTGTCAGGCTATTATGAAATGAAAAGGGCGTTCAGGTGACCGGACCGTATCGAACTGAGCTCTTAGGGCTTTGAAGGTATTCAGGGGGAGGTGTTGTGGGTGATGATAATTAAGGTAAGAAGCCGGACCTGTTGTTGACTAAATTAGTGTTCAATGTTTAGCCGTCAGCATGGCGGTGAGAGGCATAACGCGGAGTGAATGGATAAAAAGGTCGTGATACAGTGATGGTATAGGATGGCAATGAACTGAGACGTGTGATGTCGAGGGAGAGTCTCAAGGTAGGATCACACACCTTCACAGTGGCTGCTGACACAAGAGGGGAGTGTCAAACGATCAAGCCAGCCTTGTTATGGGTCTTCCGATCGGAGAATCCAGACGCGTGCCGTGGTCCGACGAGTGCCGCGAAGGCGGTAGATGACGGAAGAACTCGAGGGTTCACTTCCTGAGAAGCAGGAAGAGATGTCCCAAGAGCAAGCAGAGGGTGATATCGTATGGGGAGAGAGTTGAGTTGCAGGAGAGGAGTTGTGTAGTGTGCAGATGGAAGGTTTCAAGGAAGGCGGGTCCGATTCCAGCCTAAGCCGGAAAGAGTCAGGGTGAGATTCGAAAGCGCGCAAACTAAACAAAATGACCCTGTGGATTTCATTAAAATAGATTTGCCTTGCCTACAAAGCTACAAAGCACACAGTATTTTACCTAGTGATGGCTAACATGAAGTGACAAACAACAATGCCCTACCGCGCTGTCTGCAAACGGTCTTGTGAGGCTTCACCTGTGATAGAAAATGTCTGCACTCCGCTTTTCGGAGGCGGCGGCAAATCATTTGGCTGGTTGCTGCCACGAAAAACTCATCAGAATACAAGGCATCACCTCTCGAAACTAACATACTGCCATCAATAGGGAGGAGGCACGGTTGAGCCCACGATTGCGTCCACGCCGTTGACGTGGTTGCAGTCCCTGCGCCGAATCATGTAGGTGCACATCACCTTGCTGCATGCAGCATAGCCGGCTAGGGGACTTTTTCTCGCCTCGAATCCCTCCTACAGGGTAAGAACTCGTCTGATCTTAGCTGGACTTCACGTGAGCTTCCTTGAGGCCTCGAACGCCTTTATTCTTCTGGAATGCTAATGGCACGCTTGATCATTCTGGCTGAATGTCACTGCAAAGTGTTGGGAAAAGGCGTTTGCGCGGATGGTGGGCCAAGTCTGGGTCTGTGTTGTCCCTTCAAAGCAAGACCAATAGCATTTATAGGCTGTACAGGCCTCAGAATCTAGACTCTAGAAAGCCCAAGGGGAAGCCGAATGAATCGGAATAAAGCAAACACAAGTATAGGCCAGGCTGCTCTGCTCCATACTGCGTATTGGCACTGTAGGCTGGTGTCCATTAATCACAGCTAGCTCAGGCGTAATGGAGTTCCGCTGCCTGGCAGCTGAAGCAGCATTTACCTTTACCTTAAGCTTGACAATGCTTGCTCTATGCTTTATTCTACGGGTGGATCTTGCCATACCAGTTGGATAGGATGTAGGGGGGTCATCATCCGCCTTCAAGCTCGCCTTTGATGGTCCGGATAGACTCGGCTACAATTGGGGTTTCTCTGTTTGCTATTTCGAGCATTGGACAACGCACGCTGCTCGGACCCAGCATGCGGAGCCTATAAGCGCTTCTTTCGTTATGTCCACGTCTAGGCCTTCTTTAAATCAAGATTCAATTGAGGCTGGCATGTGGGTGTTTCTATGGGCAGTGGGTTGGAGTCGAGAATGAGATCATATCAATACGTCGAGATGCCTACCTTCCCAGCTTTCGCTGACTTCAGCTCCAAAAAGTCGCACCGGTTTGGATGAGCCCCTCCCACCCCAATATCTCTCTATAATCAAAGTCTCCCAGCTTTAGTACTCCAAAGTCGCAGAGCGGGGTATTTCCACGCCATGCCTGAGGACCCCGCCTAAAGTTGGAGCCACTACGCCCATCCCATGCGGAATGCTTTGTCAACATGGCATAAGCCATCACTCCCACCCAAGCTTCGCAAATAAATGATTTGATATAGAACCTGGAGAAGCTTATGTATTCACCTCTTCCGTCCTCTCAATTGACTTTCCCCAGTCCCAACCATCTCCTATTTTCCATTACATGCTCAGTCTTGATTATTGCAAACAATCAGCCTGTTAATTGAGAGGCATAGACTTCATAAGACGTCAATTAGATTCCTGAGCTATGTCTGCAGTGAAGCAATTCAAAGCTCTGGTGCTTGGATCAGGGCAAGGAGGGACGCCACTCACCATGGCCTTGGCGGTTGCTGGGCATAAGGTTGCATTGATCGAAGGGAAGCATATCGGTATATAAACCTCCTCCCTCCTACTTACTGATCCGTTTGCGCTTTTTCCATTGCTGGCAACAATATTCTCTATAAGATGAGTATCTGTTTCTTGCTCTCTTTGTTAGTTTCCGTATCTACACGGGATTCCTCCTTCGATTTCTCTGTAAATGGCCATACGAAAGCCACTATTCTGATCTTTATCAAGGCGGCACATGCATCAACGAAGGCTGCACTCCTACGAAAACGATGGTGGCGAGTGCTAAAATCGCATACCATGCTCGCCGGCAGGCTGAATACGGCGTCTCCCGTCCCTCAACTGGGGGCATAACTGTCGACATGTCCGTAGTAAGGAAACGTAAACGAGATATTGTGGATAGCTTCCGCGGAGGCAGCGAAGGGAGGTTGGACAAAGCTAAGAATGTGTCCGTCGTGAGGGGTAAGGCCAAATTTGTGGGTGTGAAGGAGGTGGAAGTCGACTTGTGCGCTGGAGGGACGGAGAGATTGACGGCCGAATGGATTTTCCTGAATGTCGGTTGTCGACCCGCTCCTTTGACCATACCTGGAGCAGATACCATGGAGGTCCTGGACTCAACGACTATCATGGAGCTTGATGTTGTGCCGGAGCACCTGGTGGTCATTGGGGGAGGCTACGTGGGTTTGGAATTTGCACAAATGTTCAAGCGTTTTGGGAGCAAGATCACCATTGTACAAAGAGCCGGCCAGCTCATGGGAAGGGAAGATGCGGATATTGCGGACGAAGTTCGGAAAATACTTCAAGAAGATGGTTTGGAGGTATTGTTGAATTCGAAGGCCGAGAGTATTGTGAAATTGGGCGACGGACAGATCAAACTCATCATCAAGATGGCTGGACAAGAGAGGGAGGTCCAGTGCAGTCACGTTCTAGCTGCGGCTGGCAGAGTGCCAAATACAGATGATCTTGATCTTGAGCGGACGGGCGTCGAAGTCGGGAAGGGAGGATTTGTGAAAGCGAATGAGAAGTTGGAGACGAATGTTGATGGCATTTATGCCTTAGGTGATGTAAAAGGCGGTCCAGCTTTCACCCACATCTCCTACGACGATTTCCGCATCCTGAAGCACAACCTCCTCTCCCCTCAGGCCGAACCCCTGACAACCACCTCCCGTCTGGTCCCCTACACCGTCTTCATAGACCCTCAACTAGGACGCGTTGGCCTCACAGAAACTGAAGCTCGCCATCAAGACATCAAAATCCGCGTCGCGAAAATGCCGATGGCGTGGGTAGCAAGAGCGCTGGAGATGGATGAAAGTAGGGGTGTCATGAAGGTGATTGTCGAAGCGGATGGGGATCAGATATTAGGATGCGCAATCCTGGGAGTTGAAGGCGGAGAGGTGATGAGCATGATTCAGATTGCTATGATGGGGCGGTTGCCGTGGTGGAAGCTGAGGGATGGCGTTTTCGCCCATCCATTGTTGGCGGAGGGGTTGAATAATTTGTTTGCTGGCCTGGAGACATGATTTGATATTTGAAGAAGCGGTGCGGAGGCTTGCTGGCGTTGAAGTGCTGTCTGGAAACGTACGAGACTGTTCCATCTGTACTAGATGAGGAGACTGAAGGGTATTTGCATGGAGGCGAGATCTTGTCCTTCAGGTTATGGTGTGCATAGTCTAGGCCAAATGGGTGACTTAGGCCACCGATGTATGAAGCGACGATTTTGATATTCCGAAGTTCGGGAGGTTGATGTAGGGAAATCGTAGCAATAAGCAAGATTGGATCACAAAAGACGGTCTTATTTCGCAGTACTCCCCGATACCCATCATAGCAGCTTCAATCTAGTCACTCCATCAGACGAGATGAATCTACCATTCCATTGTCTCTCTTTACTTCACTGGCAATGCTGTTGGGGTATCGTTTTCCGTAGGCATGTGAACGATTCTACTTCGGTCTTGCTTGGTAAGGACGGTTATTTCGGAAACCCGGCTTTTATTGGCTCATAAGACCGAGGCTTCTCCGGCTTCTTATCTTAATGGTGCTGTTCGTTCCTAAATGGAACACCTGAATAGGTTGTCTTATACGGGTGAGGCGGTGCTCCGTCAAGAAGGGAATGAAACTACTCAACACAGCTTTTCGTGTCAGCAGAGAAACATACCAGACGCTCCCTTGATGTACTATATACCATTATTATTTCGACTATACTTGCTACCCTTGAGCTCAGTGCCCTGGTACTTCAATACCTTGCACTTTCAGGCTCTCGGATGCTGGAAGACGCAGCGAGATGTTACTTGTCCGCACTCTCTAAGCCCCCTTTACACTGACGTGTGAGAAGAATGCTATTGAATGACTGTATAGAGTCATTGACCATTTGAACCTAGCTTATGTAGTTGTTTCTCGATGTCTTCGATCGATTCCTGGACTCGTACTGGGTATTGATGATCAATCATATCTTCATCTCATTCAACTTCGTGGCACATTCTCTTCGATCCACCTCATTCTCTCATAAGCCAACGTAGCAAGCTCTCTAGTCTCATCAGAGACCTCTTCCATATCTGCGACCCAGCCAAAAGAGTCCCTCCATAATACCCAGCGTTCCTCACAGAAACCATTTTTCTTTGTTGCATCCCACATCAGGCTCCCTCGTGACGTTTCAAGTGCGTTTAGATCGGTAAAAGGGACGACCCACTCACGCTCACTCTTCCAAATATGTTCCCCCGCGTAAAAGATCCACATCACGGCCCCAGGCACGTTTAGGCTTAGACCTTCCGCATTCAAGTCGTCCTCGAGTGCCCAACGGAAGACCATCAACCCATAGATATCCCATTCAGGTGCATCCTGAATGGAAGCGAGACGGGATAGGAACGCGTTCCATGACATGTACTGCTGACGTATCCCGGCGGGACCGCCAAATTCTCCAAGCGTGTCATACTGTATATCGACAGCTCGTCCAGTCATTGACATGATCTTCTGCGTCGCACTGGACCATACGCCTCCCAATCCTGGCTCGAACAATGGTAGATCTTTCCAGAGTTGTCCTTCCCAGGCGGCGAAAGATCTCGCGTTATCACCCTCGGGCGAGTGACGATGCTTGATACTAACCAATAAGTTGGCCAACTTCCTATGGCCATCATGATCATACGGTATCTGTCTAATGATGCTATCAAGTGTTCTCCAGGTGAATCCAAGAAGGACATAAGCATTAGAGTAGTCGTGATCGTACAGTTCCTCGACAGGTCTTGTGATTCGCTCGACTGTCTCGTCAAGGGAAAGGCGATCTTCCACGTAATCTTGGAGGATGTTAAAGGGTCGACGCTCTGGAGGCAATTTCCCAATGCCAGGGTGGAGATGAGGTTGAACAAGTTGAAGCGTCATTCCGAGAGGTGGAATAGACGAATAGTGTAACGCAGAAGCGATTGATCGCTAGACAGCAAACGATGCCTATCTGGCAAGGGAGAATGATAGATTCCTACAGAGAGGGTCGCAAGGACAGAAAAGATGCATGGGCTGGTTGAAGAGGCAAAAATCATAGATAAAATTTCTGCGTAGACAGACGAGAGGGGTGCCACAAGACAGGCAGAAGCCTATGCAAGGCAAGCTAGATGAGATGAATGGGTTTGAAAGTCTAGGTAGGTGTGAGTAGTCATAAGATAGTCTTATGGAATCCTACGGTGGCAGTGCCTATTGAGGTGGTCACTGCGCCCGCCGGCGGCAAGGATGTCCGCCAGTGTTCCAAGATTGATCGTTCAGCTTCGATGGCCCAATACTAGACATAGTGGTCCCCGTATTCCAAGTTGCAAAAGTTCACCATGTCGTATCAGCTCATATGGACTCATGCAGCTCGGGGGATACTCCGTAGAATGTTGGCGGCCCCTTAGACTAGCTCCGAGCAGGGCCCGGAAGCCGGAAAAATACATCCGGGCGGCAACCGCAGTTTGGTGGGTCGTATGCATCTTGCTCTACCTATCTCAGGATCAAACACCTAAGGTACACTGTACCACAACTTGACAAACACGAAGGGTTACGCTTTGTTGCAAAATCGCCGCTCTTGTCACTTGGACCTAAGGTTTTTGGCTGGAATACATGCACTCAATAGCAGTGTCCCGGTACTCTTTCCATACGAATGGGCGCCAACAAGACAGAATCGCACGATGTAAATGTCTTGAAGCAATCAATAATGGTCAGCCTTGACGGAAAATTACTATCGAGTACCCCTAACATCGCGTGCGCTATTTCTGTAACGAAGTATCCGAACAATTGCTAATGGGAGGTACAAACGATCTCATACTCAAGCTGATCCTCGCTCACCTGCTACACTTAGACTAGGAGATATAATCGAATACGGCTTCAAAGCTTCATCCACTTGAAATCAATGCTCCCCATCATCGGCTCATAAAACGTTCCGCCATCCGAAATCTGATTGCTAACAGCGGACGGTAAATTGCCACCCTTGGTGCAGCCCTGAGCAATATATGATAGATACCACGTGCATGCATCTACATCAATATCCCAACTGGGAATATGGTTGTTACTGTACTTGGCTGGTCAGGGTATTTAGCATGCTGTCGTGCGCCCAAGGGCAAAAATCAGCTTACTCACCATAAAATTTTACAGGCCACTTTCCTGATTTATATCCGTTCGTAACCACATCTGAGATCGACTGGCCGTTCGACACACTCTGACCGGCGTGTGTAGTGCACCATGTGTTGATTGCATCAGTACATTGAGGCCAAGGCATATAGTAGTGGTCCGTGAAATCACATAGTCGGCCATTTTCACCTCGGGCTTCGAGTCTATCTGGCAAACTGGTATCGTTGGTTGCTGCGGCTACGTCATCGGAGATGGCGTATATGATAGGAGGGATTAACAGCGAAGCGTACAAGAGAAAAGACTTCATTTGGAGTGTGGTATGGCGAGCTTCTGTGCTTCTCGTCTTTCGAGGCTTGTCGTGTCGGTGATGGAGAAAATTGAGCAAATTGGCTAACAGGATTTCCTTCGATCAGGTGAGGTGGACAGATGTTTTGTATTCTCAGACATCGGGACGATACCGAACATGACCTATCTTCCAAGACTATGCCCCATTTTACCCTCCTGGACAACGTTGGTGGATCCATACAACGCAGGAATATCAAGGCTAGTATGATGAAGCGAAACGTGGATGGCACTGCATGGCCATATCCCATTAGCACTTTGAAAGCATTGACAAATATGGAATTCCTAGAAACCTACCAATCGTTTCCTTGGCAAGTTTCGTAGGATCCCGATTGTTTCAATACGCGCTTCCTTCGGGTTGGGGGCCACGGCTGAGGCACTGAGGGTTTGAGGCAACCATAGCGACGTCTTTTGCAGGATGGCAACGACCTTGTGACGGGTTAGCTAACGTAACCGCCTGCCGCAACGTTTCCCTCGCAGTCTGAATCAACGAGATGTGCTTCTCGAAACCTTGTAGCAGCCGAAGGAATGTTTCTGAGTGCGGTTGACAGTGGCTCCGACTTCTTCGCCACAGCGAAATTTTCCGCTGCAATTTGCTGAGCCTCATGGCGCTGAGCTACTGTGTGAACGATTTTGGACCCAAGGTTAATCCTTGAGTTACAGGCCAAACAACCAATGGGTTGGCTACATTCTGAACTACGAGGAGGCGATACCGAGTGGCTAAAGACATTGGAATACGCACTCCAGGATCGCCAACATGGGAATACATCTGTTTCAAGCATGCTATTGGGGGAATGTACCGAATAACGCTTCCCTCCGCTCCACACAGCTTAGTTGTTGAGACTACATCCCAATCTCAGGACCCCTATACGGCTATGCGGACAGTGGGTTCTCACCCCAGCACGCTGTATAACTATCAGGATTCTTGCACTGCCTCCAGGAGCGGTAATGACTCGACTTTGGCTACTCCCGAGAGGGTATCAAATTGGGGGCTTTCACTGGGGCTGTATATCGCTGTTCTTTCTCTTAGTTTTCATTGGCTGTCGTGAACCTCCCAGAAGCAGTTATATACATATTGCTGGCCGAACTTTATATAGACGTTTTCTTACGAATAACATAGCAGGAGCAAATATCTCGACCAACTTGGACAACATCACTTTCACAATCGGACATTAGACAGCAACGGTTAGATCTTGATACTCACAACTCACAAGATGTTATCGACATTGCGCATTACTTTGATAGTAGCCTATTGCACCAATCTGGCCTTTGGGGGCGTCATAGATAGCTCGCAAGCTAATACACCGGGCACGAACTGCACTTCAGAAGGCTTACTTCAATGTATACAGCAGACCAACTTTCAACAATGCCGTTGGGGCACCTGGTCCGAAATAGGGACCGTTGAGCAGGGTTCCAATTGTGACTTCCACGGCGATTTCGACTACATGGCATCTGCACTTATGCCATCGGATATACCATCTTCACAAAACAATCAAAAACGCGATGGTACCCTACTGACTAGTGGCGATCACGCTCGACACCAGGGCGAAGTGCGGTCTGAGAAACGCGATCTGGACAGTGCTGACATCACCTCATCTCCTTTGTACCATGAGAATGACGAAGACATGCAAACGCCGGGAAAGCGAGATCTCGACAGAGAGCAGGGCGAGGAAGCACACCATATCGAAGCTCGTGCTGGTAATAGATTAGTGGTAGAGCCAATAGCACCATCAGATTCATGTCCAGTAAGTACTGCACTCTTAGCCTTCGACTGCATGCCAAGATGCTAACGGTTGCCCAGAGTTCGAAGTCCAAGAAGCGTTCTTCCAAGGAGGAACGAAGCCCCATGAATCAAGAAGCCTCTATTGCCGAGCGGGCTCTCTTGTACCCAGCCTGGGTCGTTTGTGGTATCCCACCGAATAATATCAGGATTCTATTTCCCGCAGACCTCACAAATGCCCGCGGCAGGGCCATTCATGCCCGATTTTACTACTTCAGCGGCTATCCGAAGGAATTCTATAATAATGAGCGAATCAACATGAACGGGTGTACCGGTGACCTGTGGGAATTCCCTGTTTTAGCAGCTGGAGATGTCTATGGCAACACAAATAACTGGTCCCCAGGAATGGACAGGGTCATTATCGACTGCCAGGGCAATTTGTGCGCCGTATTAACCCATACTGGAGCACCCGTCTGGCCTCCGAATGGGTTTGTCCCGTGTAGCTATTATTATTGACGGGTTATATAAAGTTGATCTTATGGGCAGTGACGATGCAATTTGAATGGTGGAGTGGCGGGGTAGCTGACCCCTAGGAACATCAAAATAACCTTATTTCGGGGATGTCGTAGAACGGAAAGCCCTCCATAGTTGCCATTCTTCCCTTCTCACTGTCCATCTCGAACGCATTTATTGCGGAGCATTTTCTTTGACTTTTGGCTTGCCGAACATCTCCCTCAAGACTTGTCATAGCGCTTTTTTCAATATCTTGAATGCACTTGTGTCTAGCCTTGGTGTGATGTATTCCCGCCAACTTACAATATACGCAGGCTGATTCTTCAAAGTCTTCAGAAGCTCTTTTGTTCGCCCTCATCCGGTAGAACGCCTCATCATCTGGACAAAACTTAGTCAAACCGGGCAACGAGCATCCTTGTAACCACTGACTGTTGCCGGTCGGTACGAATTTTCGTAGTAGTTGGGGAAGGAAGGTGTGGGGTAAATTGTCAAAGACAACCCGCCATCGGAAGTCTTGGCACCGATCGCTAGCATCTCGCTAAGCCTTTCCGCTCACACGACAGAGACCCAATTTCTTCCACACATCACCACTGCCCATTGACTCATCAACCTCAACGACAGTCTCTTCCATCTCCATCTCACTCGCCTTTAAAACCTCACCATCAACAAATCAACACACAAGCTAAGCCGAAGATACACATTCAACCGCAAGAATGGTACGCCGTCGTCAAATCCTCCAGTCCCCGTCCGCCACCCACCCACACTAACACACCCTCAGGTCCTCGCAGTCGATCTCCTCAACCCCACCCCCGCCGCTGAAGCCAGGAAGCACAAGCTCAAGGTACGAATCCCCTCTCAATACTCCATCCTCAATGCTCCAACTCCCTTTCACGTACATATAGACGACGTAATCTAACCTCCAATCTCTAGACCCTCGTCCCCGCCCCCCGCTCCTTCTTCATGGACGTAAAATGCCCCGGCTGCTTCACCATCACGACCGTCTTCTCGCACGCCCAAACAGTCGTCATCTGCGGCGGCTGCTCGACCGTGTTGTGCCAGCCTACTGGTGGCAAAGCGAGATTGACTGAAGGGTGCTCGTTTAGGCGGAAGTAGGAAGGGAGAGATGAAGAACAGAATATTATGGGTGGCATTGGAATGGTTGGCGATGTGTTGCTTTAGATTTTACTTTATTTTCAAGAGGCAAGGATAAAAGATGGTGAATCAATACAAGGCGTTTGCATGTGATACGAATGCATTGTGATACCGGATATCCTGGCTTTCTGAGCATGGGACATGCGGAAATGGAACTTCGTGATGATGGTGATGGTGATGGTGGTGGAAATGGAAGGGGAAAATATGTATGCTAGGAGCAAACAAGGCATATTAGATTCGTGTTTGGATGTGTAATCTGCGTTGCTTGATGTTTCCTCAGTCTACTGCTGACTTGATTGATTCCTAGCCCTGGTCGCATCCCCACCATGCAGCGTATCCCCAGTGGGAGCCAGGCTCCAACCCGTAATCACAGTGTTAGGCTCTTGGACCCAGCAAGCCCAACTGCATCCCCTCCTCAAAAGGGGTGTCGGCCCTCCAGACCGAGCTAGGGCACTTTGATTCTCACCCGAACCACGGGGAGGGACGAGGTACCACCACTCTACCCATTCCGTGCGCGGCACGATATATTCGTGTCCACAGACCGAGCATTCCCTGCCTCCGGCTTCTTTGATGTAGAAGGTCTGCTTAAGTAGTTCGATTAGATACGCCACGCCGAAATCTTCCGGGAGGAGGAACGGAAGCTTGCTCAACTGTGGGGAATTGTAACACTTTCGGAGAACCAATTCAATTAATGATGGGACCCTCGTTTGCTCTTCTGCTGGTGGGCCCAGGAAGTTATGGATCCGTGCTAGTTCAGGCCAGTGCTCTGTTGCGGAGGAAGGTGCTGGCCGCCATTGTCGGTTAGACGCGCCAGTGACGTCGAGGAAAGCAATATGAGTCGAGGCTACGTGGTACGCATGGTCTGAGCCAGGCATTGAAACACGCTTGTTGTATTCCCCGGTAGTAGGAGTAGGACGAATGAAAGGGTTTGGCAAGAATTTCCACATGTCGAAACAGGCCTTTGTTTGGAGGAGCTCCCACGGAAGCCAATTCAGCTGGTTGCTAGCAACATTGAGTTCTTGGAGCTTTGTAAGTTTCCCGATTGAGGAAGATATCTTGGTCAAATTATTGCAACGAACGCTGAGCACTTTCAAATTCTCGAGCTTGAAAAGCTCCCCGGGCAGGTCATCAAGTTCGTTATATGCCAAGTACAGGCCTATCGATGGAAATAGTTCCTCGTAGTGCTCTACACGGCCTCTCGCGTGTATTTGGCTTATCAAGAGATGCAGTGGCCTAAGTGTCTGCGTCCGTATCTGTTGTAAAGTTAAGCCCCTGCCGTACATAATCAGCTTCTACACTACTACTGTCCCTTTGTCTTTCCAATCGATAGGACTTCCATAGAATGTCTGACAAAACTTGGTGGTCAAATGTGACATCTATAGCCAGAGGAACAGAGGCTAACAACCATCSCGGCCACACAAAGCTTGAGAATAACTCGATGGAATGCCCAACTTACGATAGATCGACAACCTCTTCTCCGTTGTTAACACACCGCATCACCTTCGCGTGGGCAATCCTTTGCTGGGAGTGGTACTGTTCCAAGTCGAGTGGTTGTTTTTGCCACTGGTAGAGGGTTTCATGTCAGCATTGCTATTCTATGTTACTAGACTCGTTACGCTCACATAAGGAAAGACAAGACCCTCGAAATACTCCTGATCTTCGGTAACTTGCGTGGCCTTATGGTACATAGCCGCAAATTTGTCTTCGATTTTTGAAGCTCGGCCAAGCACGTCAATGCTCCATGGAGGGTTTGCAGCCCCTTTGTTATCGTCCACATCGTCCGTAAAACCACCCATATCCATGACTATACGAGCCTTGCGAATGGCCAATTTGCGACTATACTCAGCATCTTCACTGCTTGTTGATCCTTCACCGCCTGTCGATTCTTCATAGCATGTCAATTCTTCATAGTCTGTCAATTCTTCGTTGCCTGTCGATTCTTCATTGCCTATCAATTCTTCATAGCCTGTCAATTCGTCATTGCCTGTTAAGTCTCCGTTGCCTGTCGATTCTTCGTTGCCTGTCAATTCTGCATTGCGTCTTGATTCTTCACTGCCTGTTGACTTATCACTGGGCAGCCACACACCGCTGTCCATGTTGCGTTGAAATGGGCTTTTGTGACGAGAATTTTGGGGAGGTGATCCTTGCGTTGTCGACTCTATCGGGACCTGTTCCTCGTTGTACCACGGTCCTCTATGCCGCCGTTTACGCCTATGCTCATCGAGATAGAGGTCGGATGATGAAGCGAGCAAATCATCACTTGAGAAAAAGGGTGCATCAATAGAGCTGGCGAGCCATTCATCCAGATCGCGTTTCTGGCTGACTAGTTGAGTATCTGGATCAGGCAATGGTGGCAAAGTGAGAGCCTCTGAAACTTGTGTATCATCCGAAAGCTCATCAGAACCATTGATGGCTTTGCACGACTTCATACTCTCTGAGGGCCCATCGGTGTTACTGCCGACATCTTCAGGGTCCCAGTTCAAATCGAATGGATCCATCATCAATGATTCAGTAGACTAGACGAGATGTTTCGAACAGTGCCCAGGCGTCCGGTGATGCAGCTCAGCGATTTTTGTAAATGCCAGTACCTTGCGAATACATTCGACTTTGGTGCATAGATGTAAATATTCCTTGGGCAACTGATCTAGACGAATCATAGATGGCGCACAATGAAATTGAAATAGGATTGTTTACAGAACGCGTGAAAGTTGATGGTTTAAGATCGACGCCAGGAGTAAGGTACGCTGTACTTTAGTAAGCTTGGCAGGGGGTTTTAGATACCTTAGCCTTGCCTTACAAAACAACGAGTAGACATCTGAGTCTCGCAAAAATCGTGTATATAACCCCCCATGGAGACAGAACTTCAGCTGCATAAGTTATAAACCTACACTTGTTGATCCCAAGACACTACAAATTAATTCCAATGGGGAACGCCGAATTTATGTGCTGTAACAGTAGATGTCTCTATCCTAGGGGCAGGCGCCTGTGCTTGCCTTAAGGCCGGGCCTACGCCTGAGAATTCAAGCCCCATAAGCCTAAAAGCCAAGTTCTCCAGGCGTGGGTGCGCTGTTTCAGGCACTGGTAAAGTAGAATCTAAGGTATTTAAGGTAGAGACCCTTGTAGTGCTCGATTTTTAGGGAACGCTAAACTTCGATCTGCCGCTGCAGCTAGCCCAAGCCCCCATGCATATTTCCACTTCTTTCCAATTATCATAACGCTTCAACTGGCAATTTCGCAGTGACCTCGATCAACCCTCTATATAAAACCCGGTTTTCAGATGACAACCCTACCTGTCCTTAACATGTTCAAGCAAAGTCAAAGCTACGAGCCCGTAGGAGGAGAAGAGTCGCAGGCGGAGCTTGCCGGCTGGCGAGAGGACCCAGAGACAAGCATCGAAAGCAGGAACAGAACCATTTCCATACACCGAAGACCGGGCTTCTACAAGAAAGGGCTGCTTGGGTCGATTGCAATAAATGCTATACTGTTGATGGTTTGCGGATGGTTGTACATGAAGCTTACAATGTCAGTGCTCAGCCCTTATGACATGGGGAGATCGCATGCTATTGGACGTTAGGCGTTTGACTGACTTGTATCTCAGTGCTCGTGCTACGTGCAAATGACAAAGCGCTGCGAATGACAGTCTACTCAGGTTTTCTACCCGCCCCTCAGCCCACACCGTGACGCATTTAAGTGGAACCCTTCGGTATGGGTTCCGACAATAAGCTGGAAATGGTTCGATGAGAGGGATGGGAGCCTGGACGCAGGGCTCTGGTCAGGCGGATTACGGATCACGCACCTGAAATAGAAGCCTGGTTAAGCACGAGAAGAAGAATTCTCGGAATATTCTAAGCTGGAGGTGCCGGAGATAGAACCTTGCTTAAGCACGGGTAGAGGGGGGACGGGGACAAGATAAGCTATTCGGGGATTGATTTCGGGGGAAAGTCTCTAGAATATAGCAAGACCGAGTCGTAGGAATCTATGGAATCACATCAAATGGCATATATGTAAGCAGATTCTTAGTCATTCTTAGGATGTCTTTGGCTAGAATGGCGTTTCAAGTTAGAAGGACTACGGTTCTCGCGCTAGAATACAAACCTGCTTAAGCACGAGAAGACTAATTCTCGGAATAGTTTAAGCTTGAGTCGCAGCGTTCCGTGACCTAATATAATTGGATTGTTGTAAGCGCTTGCTTAAAGTGGTGTGCACCCTTCGCTATGTCGCCTTATTCCCGTAATTGAACCCTCCAAATATCACATGAAGATGTTTGGAGACGACGAAATTTCAACTTAAAGGGGTGGGCCGAAGATGGGTGGGAAGGAGCGAATGTTCTTGGAATGTTTYATATTAGTACACAATTAAGCACACATTGAACCATTCTTTAGAAGATATGTTTGTAGATGAAGCATTTTCAACTTAATGTTAAGGCAAAAGAGAGTGGTAAAGACTGAATGTTATGGAAATGTATCACACTTGCACACATTTAAGCATATGTTCGGTATTCTTGCGGGTATTTTCTTGCTAGAATAGAGGAAGTAGAACTTGATAGATGTTTCTGGGAGTGCATTGTAATGGCGCGGCTTCCGAACATGCCGACGAGGTGTAGCCTCCTTCGCTGAGGGTAAATAGGAATTATGGCATTGGGCTTCTGCTAATCATTACTTTTAATGAGCTCATACTCCCGTGTATGGTTCTACACCATTTCATCAGTGATATCCGTCAAGAACACGGATTCCTCCTGCCAATATTCAAACTGATTGATGTTGTAACGTGAGGAGTCCGTGCTGTCCTTGAATGAAGGTACCCATCGAGCCAGCGCTTCTCTTTGGTGTGCCGCTTCTTCTTTCCAGTAGGTAACCACGTCCACAGCTTCAGCAAGATGCTCGCGAACAACTGCCCTGTAGTAGAGCGCTTCTCTATTCTCTGGGGTAGAACCGGCCTCCTCACTCCGGTGTCTTAGTGCCCCAACATCCCTAGGTCTATCATTGGCATCGTACTTGAGTAGAGGTAGCCAACGAGCCAGTGCTTCTTTCTGACGTTTTGCCTCCTGCTGCCAATAGACAGCCACGTCCGTGACCTGAGGAAGGTGTTCATGAAGGAGTGCTGTGTAGTAGAGCGCTTCAGTCTCCCAATAGGTCTCGCTATTGATGAGTGCTCTCGAGTCTCGTGAGTTGCCACCCAGAACATCAATGTTATGAGCAGCCAACTTGGCCTGATGCCGGGCTGACTCTATGTAATGAGCTTCATCAAGCTCTGGCACAATTAAAGGGGTCTCTAGCCTTGAGGGACTTGGTGAGCAACTTGCGATGGAAGGTGCTTTGTCCCAGTTTCGCTCCGGCTTCTCGAGTAAGTGCTCATTGAGACTGTCAAGCGAGATGGCCTGGGTATAAGCCGGGAAATCCCGGGGGATGGAACACGGGGACACAGCTGGTGCCTCAATATTATCAGCACCGTATTTGAAATACTTCTGTTATAAATACAGGCAGCCAAATTAGCTACTCACCGGTAGAGTATGGCCCCGCCAACGCCGGCGAATCCAGCTGCCCTAGATCGGGTTTATCTGAGTCCATTGTCGATCTATCAGAATAAGCACAATGAGAATACTGGTGATGGAGCTCAAGAGAAGAGCCTGGAAGAGCAATGGAGCTCAAAAAAAGAGCCTGGAAGAACATTCAGGGCACATGACGTTCGGAAGGGACGGGCCAGCCATCTGTGCAGGCTCAATATCTGTACATTGTACTATGGGGTCCAGTGACAAAGTGAAGCTGCTGTACTACGTATGGACCCATCGGCTAGCCACATTGCATATTGAAGGCTGCAGGTCAGATGCCGTTATCCGATACTAGAAAACAATCAGCCTTAGGGATCTGCAATGCCTCAATTCTCGTATTCCGAGAGGACGGGACAGGAGAGAAGGGTTGCACACCACAACTCTCTCATGCAGATCTTAGGGCTGGTATGTTACAAGCGAGCTAGTCCTAGCGGAAACAATCATTCGTTAGATTTCCGCTAATCCTCCAGAAAAAGGACTACCACACAAGATTGAAGCCCGAGAACCGCTGTCTAGGTTCTCTCATATCCTAACTCAAAGAATCCTTTGATGTTTAATGAAATTACGCAGTCTTCGCGTTCGAGTTCYATGCAGTGATCGTCTCCGAGTAGCATCGTTGACGCTTGTCAATGACACAGAACAATTCTCAAAACACGCTAGCAGCCGTCTGTATTCTCTTAGTAACATGGAGCTTACTGACTCGAGGTCTGAGCTTAGCATGTGTACGTGCATGTGATGGCTAAATGGTGGAGAACCGGCCCGGTGCAATACAATGGACCCTGCCAGCTTCAGTGCATACTACATTTCCCTTGAGACTGTCACACTGTTCGTTCCTTTTCAGGCTGCAACAGCCGATCTGTGAGGGTGACCCACACTACGATAATTGATACTACCAGAAATAGAGTCATTGCTATTGTGTACCGTTCACATGTCTCACTTCCTCTACCCATTGGTAGACTATGGAGCATGTGCAGACTTGTGATCTACCCTGCTTCTAACGGATGACCAGGAAGCCAAAGCTTGTGCATGCCAGTCTGTCCGAAAGATGACGAGTCCCATCAAGTACTTTCTCCACTATGAGGGGTTCTCTATGTGTTCGGATGCATGAACTGACCACCCTGCATCAGTTGCCCGGTTTCTATTCTGATAGTGTCCTGCGAATACGGTGTCTTACCATCTCATTGTGTGGTGGTCGGAAAATGCTAGGCAGCACACCAGACCTACGCAGCCCGCATCACTACCCCCACCTGCTGGTCCATTCAATATGTAGGTCAATGCCACTCTTTCTCTCTTCTTTCTTTTGACTCTACTGTTCTGGGGAACTTCGCCCGATTGTCTTATCCGTGACTTGAAAACATTGACCCATCGATAATATGTCTGATATAAACCCCAAACGGACTTCACTTCTGATCAAAGCCCTCAGCCAACGAGCGGGAGATGCGTTCAGCTTGCCTAAAAATGCTGGGTTTCTCGTCAAACCACAGCAATCTCAGCAACCAGTCAATGTTGCACCATCGGGTACAGCCTTGGATGTAAGTAGCCTGATGCTTTGCCTGCGACTTACCCAAGTCCTGTTGCCCCAAGGCAGATGTGATGAGATGCAACTTGGGAAAACCACCTTCGGTCATACTAATTTCGAATACTTTGATAGATTGCTCTCMAATTGACGCTCGAAAYATTGCMCATCAATCCAGCAATTGGTTACGTCTTCGGCAGCAATCAAGCTTACTGCGATATCCTACTAGATACGGTGAGTGACAGAGGGGTTAGCTCGGCGGCTTTCAGTATCAAGTACGATCGCAAATCCCAGGCTCTTGTCCTGCAATGTCTAGCAGGGAAGGGTATCTATTATCGCGATGTAAGGGATTTCAAGCCGAAGCATCTCGGACATCTTGCGGAAATCACCATTGAGCCCAGGCGTACGTGGATGATCATCCTTGGTAGCGTTCAGATCGCCCTATCGACAATAGTGCGGAGCGAGGTAGAACAACGAGCATATAATCAAACCTTCAAGAACTATCTTGCAAGACTCGATAAGGCGATCGCAGAGGGCGGAAAACTCAAAGACCCTGCTTCCATCGCTCCCGCCGCTTCTATCGGAGACACGCCGGCTACTAGGTTCCTGAAAGGCATCTGGGGCAATTATACGGCTGCAGGAAGCTTCGCTGGAGGGAGCTTCGGCTCGGTAAGTCTAATTAATACTCCAGTCTCGCTCAAGTTGTCTCTTCGGCAGTATCGCTGATGCCAAATTTGCAGATCACGGCTTGCATGAGCAAGACTGGAGTCACCTGTTGCGTCAAAGAAGCCATGCCAGGGGCGGATCAGAGAACCAGAGACGACTTCAAACTAGAGATTTACTACTTACGTAGAGTTGTACATGTACGCCCTCCATAGCTCCTATCAGGCATGACTAAAACTGATTCTTCTTTAGCCGTGCATTGTCCAGTATATTGACAGTGACACGCATCATTCTTGGATAGCTATGGAATATGCTAGCCTGGGAGACTTGTTCAAAGCGAAACGAAAGGCGCCATTCTCCTTGTGGGAAACCCAATCCGTGACATATCAAATGCTTCACGCCCTTGCCTATCTCCATTCGAACGTTATTGATGTTCGTCATAACGATATTAAACCGGACAATATCCTTGTAAGTATCTCCCGGTCCTTACTTGTTATGCTACTGCTGTTGAAGGCCGTACCTGCGAGTCTTACTTACGGCACCATTTGTTTCTAGCCCATCCCGGTTTGATCTTACCAAGTGCCACATTCCGTTCCTCTAGAGTATGCTGACTCCTAGTGCTATAGGTCCAGACTAGGGACGACGAACGAATCTGGGTTAAACTAGCTGACTTTAATCTTTCGTCCCGGATATCCATTCCCTTYGAAAAAGGTCGGGGAACTCTCCCATATTCAGCTCCAGAATGTTTCAAATCACTTCCTAACACTTGGGGGCCCAAGACTGATGTATGGTCCCTGGGAGTGGTTGCTCTAATACTCCTAAGGACTCAAAGTCCTAAYGTACCGCAAGATAACAGAGCTCGCTTCACTGACCGGAGCCCTTATGCCGAGGGCTGGCATGGGCAAATCAAAGCTTGGTTTGATAGATGCCGGCACGAACATCAAAGACCATCCGACCCTTTCTTTGATACGTTGTCACGAATGCTCGATCCAAGCCCAGACACCCGAGTCGGCGCAGGGGAGGCGTTCAAGAGTCTTTATGATGGATACCCATCAGGCTACTTCTTCCTATTCGGAAAGCGCACTCCAGCCATTATTGATCCTGTACCCGTGGAAAATGCCCGGAGCGACGACGACAGCATTTTTCGGTTTACTGAGCTTAATATTGAAGGCCGGTCAATGTGGATGCTGGAGGGGTGCTATCTCGTCAGTTCGCGTTCCATCTTGGTAGCCAAATGCGAACATACAGGGGGCGATTTAGAGGTTGTGACCTATGATATGATGGAAAAATACACCGAGAAACAAAACTACACGGTCTGGCACTTCAAGCGAACGAATGCGCAATGGCCTGAAACGTACGTAAGCATCGAACTTGCACTGAAAATCTGTGCAGGAGTGCCCCATCTTCAACCTTTCGTTGTAGTCTTGAAGGAACAACGAGCTGCTAGAGACGCCTCCGACAAGGAAGGACCGGGCAAGCGTCAGCTTCGCCTACTTGAGTCGAAATTTACCTCGAGTCACGTCATTGCCATCACTGAGGAGGGCCGCATGCTCCTCGTGCGAACTAAGGATGGGTATCTAYACGGCCGATCCGTTCAGGCTGTCATCGATAAGCGTTTGCTACCAATCGAAGACTTAGATATAACACAAGCGTATACGCCTGTCCACGGACCGTTGTCAACTCGCGGTGTTATGTCTCATAATGACTTCTTTTCTCTTAGCTCGGCTACATACACTTCTTGGTGAACTGGGTCTTCGGTCAGGCGTTCCGGGTTTGCTGTTCAGGGCTGGTCAAAGGACCACAAGCATTTGTTTCGATTTGAGCATCAGGGGCTGGTCAATTAAGGACCACAAACATGTTTTAGTTTGGCATTAAGTAGCTTAGTTACAACCACCTTCCTTAGAGATAATAATAATGGCACATTCATAACTATAAGTTACTCTTCATAAATCTGTAATCCCTACGTAGTAATCCCCTTTTTATGATCAAAGTATACTTATAATCAACTAAAACTTATTAAATATATAATATAAATTACTTTCTTAAAATATAATACAATTAACTTAGACTCATTGATATATATATATAGTTAACTTAAACTTATTAAAGTATATATATCTTTAACTTAAAATWATTAAAGAATATATATCTTTAACTTACATTTATTAAAAATTATTATATAATTAATTTAAACTTATTAAGAATATAATATAGTTAGCTTAAATATATTAGAAATAAAATATTATTAACTAAAATTTATATAAAATATAATATAATTAACTTAAATTTATTTAAAAATATAATGTATTTATTTAATTTATTTAAAAATATAATATAATTAACTTAAACTTATTAAAATAATAATATAATAACTTAAACTTTTAAAAAAATCCTTAGAATTAACTTTAATTTATTATAAATATAATATTATAAACTTAAACTCAATAAAAATATACTTATTATTAATTTTAAATTATTAAGAATATATTATATTTAAACTTAAACTTATTAAGATATGTAATAGAATTAACTTTAACTTATAATAAATTATTATCTTTATATTTAAATACTTTAAGAAATATTATAATTTAAACTAAGTCCATAAAAAATATAATAAAATTAACTGAACTTTTTAAGGATATATGATATTTAAACTTAAATTTATTGAAATGATAATAAAATTAGCTTAAACTTTTTAAAATATATTTATAACAAACTTAAAACACTTAAAAACAATTATATCCTAAAGCCTTTAAGTTAAAACATTAACTACCTCTACTTATCCTACCTCTCTTTTCCCCTAAAACCCCTACCATCCTACCTCCCTACCTATCCTAACTTCCCTATTTCCCTCCTAAAACCTCCCCGCCAGCGACTTAAATGCTAACATCCTACCCACCTAATAATCCAAAAATCAAGACCGTATCAATTAATACCAACTTAAACCCTTTAAAGATCATTACATTCCAAAGCTCTTAAGCTGAAATATTCCTTAAATCTCCTTATTATACATCTCTTTTATACTAAAAACCCTGACATCTTACCTACCTAACTAGGGTAATTCAGCGTTATTCGCCTGGAAAGTGGACGGCAGCTACTTAATGGATAATAGACTAGACATATGATAAACTTAAACCAAAGATGGTATCAATCATTATATCTTATCTAAATGACCTACCCTCCAAGCTTCCAAGCCATGTGTGTTAGACATGATGGATGTTTAAGAACAGGTTTATGAATATCTCTGGTGGCGTATTGTCTAGTGAATGAAATGATTCTAGGGTTAAGTGAAGGGTTTACAGGACTTCTGACTGAGAGAGCAGAGGGCAGCATGTAGTGAGTAAGGGAGAGCACTGGAGCGGCATAAWAGAGTTGGAGAGGAGTTGGATAGCAGGGTAAAGAATGGAGGAAAATGAGCAGGCACAGGGCCTTCCCTAAGTTTATTTTTCCAGGCGGCTACGTAGACACTAAATCAAAAGGAAGCAGCAAGCTACAATAGTGACAGTGGAGTTTGAGGAGGGGTTTAGGTGGACCGGATGAGAGCCATAATCAATTTCGTCAGCTACAAGTACCAGTAAATACCAGATATTGACTTTTGAGATTGTTCAACCCCAGACCTATGTTCATCAGATGAATCGTGGAACGTCCTTGCACCGACGACAAATCAAAATCCAAGCTATTCTCTTATAGCTCTGACACAGAAAGGATTAGGAGTGAAAGTTCCATCAGGATCAGCCAGGCCCCTTTGCTTTCCAATCCTCTCATACTTCTCTCGATCCTCATA
The DNA here is from genome assembly GCA_000444155.1 of Cladonia macilenta KoLRI003786. Lineage (NCBI taxonomy): Eukaryota > Fungi > Ascomycota > Lecanoromycetes > Lecanorales > Cladoniaceae > Cladonia > Cladonia macilenta. Next base: position 1,352,515 of record KE598623.1, read on the forward strand.
GTAAGTATGCCAGACGTTGTCCATACACCAATCACCATAGGAGGCCCATAGCACACGCTTATCCTCTTTGCTGTAAGCGCTGTTCTCGCCGACCATGAGCTTGTCGTTGACAGCCTGCCAAGCCAGTGCGATCTCTCTACCCTTGTCGCTCTCGACGTGGAAGCAGTCCAGATCCTGGCAAACGGTGGAGTCTCTCCAGCTGTAGGCTGTACCATTGTTCCGGTTGGCGAAGTACTGAGAGTATTTACCTCCCATGGCTTGGATCTGGATGGAAAGGAAACAATTCGTCCATAAATCGAAGTGCTTCAACGACGGGTGCATGACCTGATTAATCTGGTCGGATACTTGGTTGACCCACTCGCCTTTCGAAAGCGTCTTGGAGTTGGTCATGTAGGTACGCTTCTCGTAAGGGTGGTCGAACTCGCGGGGGTTAGTAAAGAGCCACTCGCCTGTCATTTGAGACATGGGTTCGACGATGTTTGCGGCGTGTATACACCAGTACTTCAAGAAGCTGTCGAGGTTTCGGAACTTTTGAAACCAAGCGTCAACCTCCTTGGTATACAAGTCGTCTTTACTCATGGGAACCCACTGTGCGTATAGCACTACGCATGCGGGCCATTTGGTCTTTGCGTCAATACCCAATGCATCCTCAATGAGCTGGAGAATTTTTCCGCGATTTTCATTCAACTCGGGCGCCAATTTGAAGATGGGGAAGGAGGAGCTGAGCGCGCTGCAGCATAAATCAAAGTTTTGTGGCATTTCCATGTCGTCGGCCATCGCTGCTACTTCATTAAGAAGCAGTTTCAGCACCGTTTCGTTGTATAGCCAGATTCCTTTGAATCCATGCGGCCTGGCACCCGTTTCAGGAAAGTCGTGATCCTGATCGCGATGGACTTCAATGGTCCAGTGCGTTATGATACCGAAGTTGCCTGGACTGCCTCCCAAAATGGCGTAGAATAGCTCTGGATTCGACTTTTTGGTGACCTCTTGGACTTCGGCGGCGTGATTGATCATTCTGATTCCCCAGATGTGATCCCCCAGCAGGCCAAAGGCGCGTGCGAGTTGGCCATATCCGCCTGTCTGACCGTGTCCACCGAGGTGTACATCGGTACACTGTCCATGAGGCACAAAGAGTTTGTTCTGCTTTAGGAATCCATTGAATTCGCCAAGACTGTGGCTGACACTAGCGTAAACCAGAGGTCTGTTGCTATCTGGCTCTGGTAGTTGTGGCAGAATCACCAGATCTTGCGGGGCTCTGTACGTTGATCTGAGATTGAGCTGAATACCTTTCCCGTGTGTAGAGCAGGCACCACTGTACTGGTGACCACCGCTCATAACAGAGACTGCGTATCCATTCTTCTTTGCGTACTTGATTGCTCTTATAATGTCATCATCATTCTTTGGCATGGCAATCAGGCCTGGGTGCATGTCGTGATCTTTCTCGTGGCTTGACGTTGCATATTCCACATTGTGGTCATCATATATCTTCTTTTTGATAGGATCTTCACTGCGTGGGTACTGAAGCCCTGTGAAGTCTTGTATTGTCTCCATTTTGTAGAAATAAGAAGGTAGGTGAAGGTTAGGATTTACTGGTCAGTATCAGTCAAAACACTGGACCCCCGTCGTATATATATTGCTATGGGATCCTGTGCGATCCTGCGGTGTATAATTAGACTAACGCTGTTTAGGCATCCCTTTACACAGCCACCTCGTATCAGTCATGCTCGAACAAGGGACTGCCCGGCATGATCTGGACTCTCAGCTGTCAGCCTGGTAACTTTATCGCCATGTAAGTGGTCAGCAGTCAGCAGGTGCATGTGGTCAGCAGTGCACGTGGTCAGCATTGCATAGCGGTCTGCAGTATTTCAGCCAGCCATTGTCCCGCCAAGGCTACCTATACCTCTCTCAACATCGGCGATGAACCTTTCCGCACGACAATAGGCATGCTACGGATGGCACACTGGGGAGGGGTGTCCAGGCGCGGTCTAGAGCAGCAGGCACAACCACCACCTGTGAACCCTCTATCTAAGCCAATTATATTGTCTGTCACTCGCGCCTAACGTCGCTCGTAAGCATGGGCGATTGTTGCCATTGGCTGGTGGAATCGGACATCGTGATAACCCTCCACTAATGGGGCAGTCGAAGACGAGACCCTCTCCATTCGAACAAGACTTAACTAACGGAACGACGGGACGTACGGTCTTGGCACCTATCAGCCGTCATACTCAACGGTGCAGCCCCCTAAAGATACCCTAAAGTCTGTTGTCTGCAGGTGTTCTCGGGGCATCAGCCCCTAGGGCTGCACGCTTAGTCCCGCGTCGCATGGACCCTACCCCACCACCAGGTTCCTATCTCCATTTTAAGTAAGGCTGGCCAAAACTGCACTTCAGCTGAGACTGCTAACCGATTGGGATACTTATCAGTCAGTAGTCGTGGCTGGTTGCCGAGAGCTGAGGTCTGACGCTGGTGAAAAGTGCCCAGCGAAATCTTTAATCAGTACAGAGGTTGCGCCATTGGACTGAATGCAGCTGAGTCCTAGTCTGACGTGAGAAAGATACATCCTTTTCCCCACAATCTGAGCTAAACGAGCCGTAGCAAGGAACCCCACGTTTGGACTTCTTGCTCCTCTCTAACCGAGCAAAGAGCTCGGAGAAATGCCTACCCTACCCTACCATCTTAACCGTCTCAGCTTTCTCTCCAGCAAGCCCCTTCCCCCAGCCAGACCCTTGGGTCCAACCGTCGACTCTCCACGGCAACACCGAGCCACCGTCCTCCCTCAACCAGAACCCCCACTTCCGTCTCCATCCCTTGCGGCTACCCCACGGGCTTGTCCGACCAACCTTCTGCCTCGCATCTCAGCCACAACGGCCCGCACTCAACCTGGAAATTCCCCAAGGACTACTACACTACAACGCCAATGTGATGGCGCGGACGAAGTTGCTGAGTGAGGAGAAGTGTTGAGATGGCGTGGAGGAGTAGGTGGGTCGAGGTTGATGTGATATGTGGGCTTGGTAAGGAATGGTGTACCTTGAAACGAGAGATCTCGGAGAGATCTGTCATTGGATGCAGAGTAGAGAATACAGCTTAATGAGAACTAAGGGGATTGTTCGTCCTTGGGGGAGGACTGGGGAAAAGAGAGGGGATAGTCTATAAGACGCTATGGGTAAAGTGGTAGGTCTGCTCAATCAGCAGCTATGTTGACCTATTGCAGGTCTTGAGCTGCATGATGGACGGGAGTTTGACTCCATTGCCTCACCTGAGGAGCTTGAATCTATTAAAGAGGACTCCCAATGTATATGATGGAACCAAACGGTTAGTGGCAACGAAAAGGGGTAAAAGACCCCACAATGGTGAGGCTAATGGCAAACAGCAAACATCAAATAACATGCCGTTGCCGTTTGTCCAACATGATCTTTGCATTCCCCGTAGTTCCAATCTTTCGGTTACTAATCAGAAGCCTCATAGGCAGCATATTTCAAATTCAATAAAGAACGTACGGCGTCCAGCAAGTTAACCCTTCTATGACCAATTTCTTCTCCTGTACTCAAGGATCGCGTCATGCAACCTCGTCGACACCATTCCCAGCTCAAATTCTTTCCTTCTCCTCGTCATACTCACTTCTTCACGGCGGTATACATCGCACACACATTCCCCTCCGTATCCTCAAATTCCTGAATCAAGCCAAAATCGCCTTCCTTATATGTCTCCCCAATCACCTTTCCATTCGCTTTCTTAATCTTCTATAAACCAGCCCAATATCAGCCAACAATCATCGAAGCCACGAAGACTGCCATACCTCAACTTGCTCCTCAATACTCCCAGCATACAAATACACCAACACCCCAGCCTTCGTCTTCCTAATACTCGCCTCATCCCTCTTCATGATCCCCCCCATCAGCTTCTCGCCAGGAAAGGTGTACATGGCTAAGCAGTCGTCGGTGTAGTGGGTGTTGCCTGGAGGATTCGGTTTGAAGTTCCAGCCCCAGACTGAGGCGTAGAAGGCTTTGGCTGCATAGAGAGCTGGGTTAGTATAGTGGTATTGTCATGAGGTAGGTAGGCATGGGCAGTGGGGAGATGTGATACCGCGCTGGACGTCGAGAGCGGGGACTTCGACCCAGCAGGGGGAGCCGGTTGGGGGTGAGTCTGTGGCAGACATGGGGGAGGGATGGGATTGCTTTTAAATATATTCTTGGTATATGGTATGATGTTCAATTACTTATGCTCTGCAAAAGTTCTTTGCAGATTCCCAATAATCAAACCACCTCAACGATCAATTCCAAAAGCCTTCCTGATATACTTATCGTACACCGCCAAACGCACACCCCTCGCGTCGCAATCCCCGCGTCAGCATATTTGACTCATTTCAAGCCTCCTTTATGCGGGGGACGTGCCAAAATCACGTTGGAACACGCGCTGTCAGGTGATTCCACCAGCACTAGGTACTTCGCTTCCACTAGTGTTCCTCCATGATTGGGGCATTTGCACTTTGGCGTTATCTTGTGGCTTCGCTTTGGCCTGCAGCCAAGCTGGCAGGTTCCGTTGGTGCTGATGGATCGGCGATCATGTCGAGACCCCACCGTGTGCGGAGTACTTCTATTATTTGTGGTACTTATGCTAAGGCAATTGTGCCTCTTTTGTCAGATAGAGGAAGGATACTTAGGATTCCTGATAGAGTACGGTAGCTCGTGGGGGACAAAATTATTGGCACCCTGTACAAGAAGCCAGTCCTTTCAGCATAAGATAGACTTATTGTGAGTAATTTTCTTAACAGGTTTTACTTAAAAACTTTTAAATTCAACAATTTCTGAATAAGTTTAAGTTGATCGATGAGATTTTTCTGCTATAAAGGAGTGTTCATAAGCTTATGAAGGTTGGCTTTAAGCCGTAGGGGTGCCAAAATTTATGTCCCTCAGGAGCCTTATTAGGGGTATGCTCGTAGGGCTGAAGTCTTGGTATGCCAAGACCCTTGGCGCAAATCAGGAGTTTGGTGTCGATACTCTGTACAGAGTACTCTTGATGCAGCTTATGAATTGATGATATCGAACTTGAATTTAGGGCAGCTTCCTGTAGTAAGAGATCATCCATCCATCATTTTATTCGTCCAGACTCCGAACTGTACACCAAGACAACAGCGACGGAGTCATTGTAGAAACCAACATGGCAGAACCGAGCGACAACGAGCAAAGCAGCATTGTCGAGATCGATGCAGAAGGCGACGTTATTTTGGTTGTTGGGCCGGAAAAGCTGAAGCTTCATGCTCATTCGCTGTTTCTCAAGTCAGCCTCGAAACCCTTCTCCGCTATGTTTGGGCCAGATTGGAAGGAAGGCCGAAGTTTGTTCGGTCGAGATGGGCCAGTAGAGCTACCGCTGCCCGAAGAGAATGGTGCGGCGCTGAAGCTCATCTGTGCCATCATTCACAACCGAAACTACATGGTGCCTGAAACCCTTGCCGCAGACGATGTTTTAAGGATTGCTGTCACAGCGGATAAGTACGATTGCATTGAGGCTTTGAAATTCGCTACTGGAAATTGGCTTCAGCCTCGTCAAAACAAAGCTGGCGATCTAATGCTTCTCACCGCCGCGGCGTATTTATTCCGGAACGCACCAGCGTTTAAAGAGGTTACCAAAGCATTGGTACTCAACTACGGTGATCCCTACCTTGCGCTTTCATGCAAAGAGGTCGAGTCTGCTATGCCCTGGAGTGTATTCTGTGAGTACCTCAATAATCAACCCAGGAATTAAAATTATGTGACTGACTAAACGATGTATAGGTCTACTAGAGGAACAAAGAAGCCTTGCAAGGCTGAGACTAGCAGAAATCCTATTAGAAGGAATAAATGACGGKACCTGTTACCACAAGTGTGGATGGTCAAGTAAATACGCATATGCTTATTTAAAGTTGCTAGAGAAACAGGACCTTTGGCCAACGCGCTTGCTATGTATCGCTAAAGCGATAGAGGTAGCACACAAAATGCCTGATCCGATCCCCCAGGAACCCAGTGTCACATGTACCTATGAGCGCAACCATGCTGCGCCCGAGTACAGGAAAAACCGTCAATGGAGGTTGGACGWATTAAATGACAGCATTGGCCTTTGCCTGTACTGTGTCCGATCAGGTAGCGCTACTTCGTCTCATTGTCATATCAAGCATTAGCTCCAGACGATATAGAATACTACACCGAGCAAAAAGCCAGACTTGCTCCCTCGTCCGTGTATGGTACAATGCTTTACCTTCCGCCCTGGAGAATAGTTTGGCCCGGGTGCCTTTCTTACCCATACCCTGCTTTGTGCTGCCTGGTGTGACGGTAGCTTGACCGGTGGATGAGATTGACGGCGCTTGTTCTCTACTCTGCGTATTTAAATGATGATCGGCACAACGACTTTCAGATACTTCCATCGTATCAGAACGACACTTAGATTGGCGGCCCCCCCGTATTTGACATTGCATGCGGGCAGCATCACAGTCGCAGGACATCCCCACGCTCGTAAGTCCGTGGCAGTATTGCGAGGCCCAGGGATGTAGGCTCTATTCGAAATTTAAAGGTTTCTTCGATGAGTAGTAATACGAGGATTAMAAAGGCTATGGGATCTCCACCATCGACCATTACGCTCTTTCACACAACTGCGACATATTGGCGTCAAGCGGATAGTAGCCTCGGTCTTGCTATCGGATAAGTCGTTCACTGAAATGGGGAAAAAGTTCCTCTAGGATCCGTACAATGTCACTCTACGACTTGCGTAAAGCAATATTTCTTAAGCTCTGCTCAGTGCATTCGTTCAGAATGCGCTCCACCTCTGCATAGAACTCTTCTCCTGCATCATCTTTCCCCTCTTCACGATCTTCTTCGTCTTTATTGACGTGACGTTCTTGTCCTTTTTCCAATGCGGCCTGAATGCTTCCTTTGGGTAGCATCTCTAGTTGCATCATCAATAAGTCTTCTCTGACAAGCTGTGCCCGATAATCTTGTCCAAGTTGCCAGGTCTTCACAGGGTTGAGAGTGAGTTTGAAGAATTGTATTGGATGCGATGGAAAAGATTTGAGTTGCATAAGGAGAAGCTTTGGGTACACTCGAAGAATATGTGGAACCTCCTTGTRATAGGGGCGKGGCACGGAGGTGCGTTGATGTCCGTACAGCCACCGGGTCAAATCCACGACGCTAGCAATGCCTTCTGTAAGCATGGTGAAGCCTTCTGTAATGGTGGTCGTCTCGTGGCGCGATATTTTATCGACCAGCATCGTCACAAACCTCTGGCAGTTGTTGTAAACAGCAGGGTATGCACCTTCAAGAACTGGAGCGCTTTGCATCCGCTCTTGAACAGCTAGGACTAAGAATGAGGTAATCAGCACCCAAATCATAGTCTCATGACGTTACACCATACCATCTGACTTGACCTCAGTATCGGTCAGAGTACAGTACCCCAAAGTCTTTTCCGGCACGCTAGGAGTCCAAATCTGCTCGCCGTGCAGCCTCTTTACGGTCAAAAAATGGTGCTTCCCTTGGTCTGCGTCGATCTCATAAAGGTGATTTCCGATCTGTAGAGCCCACTGCATGTTGGCATAACGCTTTGTCTTGGAGATTTTGTGAACATGGCTGCTGCGGGTTTCGCTAGGCTGCGGGCCTTCCAAATCATGGATCTTGCTATGCAGTCCTCATTCTCCTCAATGAAATCCTTTTCCTCAATGAATTCATGCTGCTTAACGAAGGGGACTTGTAGAATAGGTCGGACCGGTCGAGAGAGCGACATTTGTACGATCGGGCACCGCGTGCTCGCCTATGTCGTTTGTCAGCGGAATAAAGATATCTCAATTGGCGAGATGATAGCCTTGTGTGGAGCACGATACCTATGTGTTTAGCTCGATCGTGATGGTGATGGGTGGTAAGTTTGTCCTTCTACCACAGAGGTTTGGATGGTGATCTAAATAAGAGCGGGTGTTGAATTAATCGCACGCCTGAGCATTTAATATTAGTCACCTTTAGCTGCCAAGTCTATGGTGACCTAGCCAACGTTTGCTTACCAGCCATGTAGACAATTGGCCTATAATTCATATTTCATCAATCACTATGCTCTACAAAGAGTTCGCCATAGGTCCAATAGATCCACTTCCTCCATAGCCAAACTGGTTCATGAAGCTAAGGCGGTTGTAAAAATACCTAGTGGAACAGGGCATACGCAAACTATAACAATCCTACACAGCCCGACCAGCAAAATACACCGACACCTAACAGCCATCGATTAGAACTCATTCAACTTTCCCCCTTCCTACGGATTCCTATCTTTCCACATTAATATTGTTGTCGTCTTTTTCGCTGTTCGAGCAAAATATTGAACGTCAAATTCACTTAAGGGAGGGCCCACTGTAGGCCTATTCTACAATCAACGGTCTCAACGGAGCTCCAGCACTCATTTTGATTCCCAATACGACCACAAGCMGATCATATTGTTTCGGAGTGGGATGGTAGACTGGATCAAACTTCGCACCTTTTGATGTTAGGCGCACCATTCAACCGATCTGAGTCGCAGCTGCTACAGCATGGAGTTCGGGGTACCGTCAACTCGTCCAGTATACACCTATCAAGCATTATCTGCCACTGAAATCCGACTCTCTACCGTGCATGAAGGAGACTACGGGGCTACAGTATCAGGAGAGTTCCAAACAGTGCGATTGGATCCTGGTGGCGTATGTCAACCCGGAACTGTAACCAAATGGGAGGCTATTTCATATGCCTGGGAAGACCATCCCCTATCACACGAAGTCTTGTCTGGCGGTCAGTACCTGAAGGTGACGGATAATCTTCTGCACCTACTGATGGACCTTCGACATGAGACCAGGAAAATGACACTCTGGATCGACGCAATCTGTATCAATCAAGATGATCAAGAAGAGAAGTCGCGTCAGGTATCGCTGATGCAACAGATCTATAGTCTGGCCGAAAGGGTCATTATCTGGCTTCCTTTACATAACAAGCGTGGGCAAAATCAGGCTCAGTCGAGCATTTACGCAACGGAATGGCTTCTTAGGAGAGTCGAGTCGGGGAAAGATTGGTCTCCATCTGGCAACCTGTGGAAATCATTTCTGGTTGAAAATCCTCGGTGTATGATGCTTCATCCGTTCCATGACGTTTTGAGCCGTTCATGGTTTGGTCGAATGTGGGTCGTTCAAGAAGCTGTCCTTGCACAAAGTCTTTTTGTCCACCTGGGTCCAATCCAAATGCCTTGGGAACCATATTCACTTTCTATCCTAAGGTTCATGTCCAGTCTAGACGCACCTGTCGCACTCAAATCTTCCGCGAACGAGTGTTTCCAAGCTATCATTCTTAGGCATCTAGTCCCTGAAATCCGTGTCGGAGCAATGTTGTTACACACAATAATACAACCTCGGACGTCCGTTCGCGAAGCCAAGCGCTCTATCCAGCCCTCGGAGCTGCTGCTACTTTGCAGGGCAKTCAAAACGTCGCATCCAAGCGATAAGGTTTATGCAGTCTCAGGTCTCTTTGAAACTGCGCCGAAATTTGCCCACCAGACAGACTTTTCACCAGATTATCGCAAGCCACACCCGTTAGTGTATGAAGACTTTACACTTTGGTGTATCAAAAAGGAAGACAACTTGGATGTCCTTGCTCAGCAGCGGAATAAGTGCCGACGAGAACGTGATGTGCCCGGTTGGATATCATGGGCAACAGATTGGGAACACGCCATAGACTTCACAACCACAGGATCCGTCGTTCCAATCAACGAGAGAAACCCGTCCATAACACATATTCATGAACATCCGCCTGTATACCGCTCTGTGTCTGCAAGCCTCTTTCTGAAAGGTTATGTCATCGATACTGTTGTGTCAGGTTTCACATCACCGTCGGACTTCAAAAGGGAGGATATGCTTAATTGGCTAAATTTTATTCCAGACGATGGAAAAGCAAACCTGGTCCTGTTCGGTGAGGAGAGACCGACGGTGGAATCATTGGTCAAGGTCTATCAGGAGACTTTCCGGAAAGCTCAATCCTTCACACATCTATGGAGGGACGGAGATACTGCCGCATTTGGAGCGGGAAATATATCTGAAGAGAACAGAGTCTCAATGCGAACGGCACACGGGTGTTTTGCAATTGCGTTCCCTTTCTTCGGCGCCAATCAAGTGGCGAAAATATGTGCCTTTTATGGTGGTCGGGCACTTTTTATCGTTGTGCAGGAAGAAAGAGGTGACCCTCGCAGTCAGCGCCATCGTCTAGTGTGCGGCAACGGTTTCATTAACGGGTTTGAAGATGGTAAGGGCATCGATATGGCACGCCAACTTGGACTAGAGGAGTAGGAAATCTGTTTGGTTTAAGATTTTGGCAATCGAGATATCTCTCAGGACTCCTAGTTTTGGCGGAGCAAGCAGAAATACCATTGCACCAGATCCTACTTAAGTATAGGAGAGAAAGGAGACCCAAAAGTGAATAAGCGTTCTGACGGGCGGCGGGAAGCCATGGAGATGGGGTCAAGTGTGAAATTGGTGACATCTATTGCGTTTTCAGCAAATGCTTGCACCGTTGATAGTTAATATTAAGGTAGGTTGTCATGGATCCAGCGTACGGAAGAGATCACCTATCTACTTACAAAGCCTAAAGTAGGTGAAGCGGGCCCTAAAAGGCTCCCCAAGACCTTCCACCTCCAGTCACCTAGGCGACGAGGACGGTCCCCAGGGCGTCTCAGCTCTGGGCTGTCTTCAGGGGCCCTCTCGGCCAGCTTTAGGCTCAGCCCTACAGGGCTATGGAGTAAGACCCATCAGGCCTAGCGCCCGAGCGGCAGCCGCTGAAAGATCTCAAATTGGACACGCAACAAAACAAGGGTTGAATAATGTTTTGATTGGTTTTTTTGATGGTGTTGTAGCTAAGATCTATCTAGTGGTAGAGGGTAGGAAATAGGRCTACTAAGCGAAGCAAGTGGCCGCTCCTACCAAAAATAATATAAAATAATACCTAGTTAAAAATCCGCCCCTTAACTCTCCCTTAAGCAAAAAGAAACAAGGCTTTTTAAATTATAAAAATATTATCCTTATTTATTCCTTACTTTTTTATTATATAAGTTACTAATAAAGTTTATAGAAGCTCTTCTTATCTTTATAATATATTAATAGGCTTCCTTTTTAAAGATATAGGCTTTAAATTATCTAAGGCTTTATAAACTTAAATAATATTATTAAGCTCTTTTAGATTRGTAATAATATAATTAAGGAAAAYACCCTARATATTTTTTATATATTATAAATAAATTTTTTATATAAGATCTATCTTATCTTTTTTAAATTAATAGTTAATCTTAACTTTTTATTTTTTTAATATTAACTAGTTTTATTCTTTCTTTAGAAATATTATTAAGCTTTTAAAAACTTATTCCTTTAATTATATAAATTTTTTAATTTATACCTTTACCTCTATAGCTAATTATAAGTTAAGTATTTTATATTCTTTAAACTTTTTTTTATATTTAATAAATTCTTTAATTATTACTTAGATAATATTAATAATTTATATTTTATTTTTAATTTTATCCTTCTAGTCTAATATCTTTTTATAGTTTTAAAGGGCTTTAATTTTACTCTAATATTATTTATAGGCTAAATTAAGGAGCGTATTATATTACTTAAAAGTATATTTACTTTTTTTATACTAATATATTAGATCCTCTAGTATTATTAGAATAAAATTATAATATAATAAGTTAAAAAGTTATAAATTAAGTTATCTATAAATTATTAAAAGATCCTAATAATCACTCCCTATAAATATATTTAAAGTATTAAGATTTATTTTTATAACTATCTTATTATTATTACTAGCTTTTATAGCAGTTTTAGTAGCTTTTATAAACTTTTAATTTACTATATACTTAAAGTATTAGTAAATATAGATATTTAGGACTAGTACTTCTATAAACTTAAAAAAAAAAAATTTTTTTATTATTTTATCTTATTTATTTATTAATAATGTTAGATATTTTTTTAATTATATAATCCTATACTTATTTTTTATTAATATTATTACTATTTATTTAATATATACTACTAATAATAACAACTCCTATTGATATCTTTTAGTAAGTATAGTAATATAATTAATAAATATATTAAAAAATTATTAGATTTTTAGAATACTTAGTAGTATTAGTATAACCTTAATAATTATTATAAGTATTATTTTCTTTAAGTTTTTAAATTTAAGCTTTTCCTTTAATATCTTTTAAGCTTTTATATTCTTTTTAATATATATTAATATTTTAAGATCCTTAATCTTATCTTATATTTTTTTTATTTATTTTAAGGTGGTAGTACTAATCTCTTAAAATATTTTTTATTTCTCTTTTAATACTTTTATTAGATTTTTTTTTAAATATTATTTTTTCTTTATTCTTATCTTTAGTTCCCTTATATTATTAACTAAAGTTAAGAAGAGCGTTAAGGTAGTTTTTAAATTAAAAATATTTAAGTCTTCTTAAGTTAGAGATAAATTAAATATCTTTTTTTTAATTAATTTTTAAACCTAGTTTATATATTCTTAAAAAATAATTTAGTATTTATAGACTTAAGTTTTATTTATTTAATAATATTTTATTAGGAATAAGTTTACTTTATTTTTATATATATAATCTTATATATTTAGGGTTACTAGAACTTTTAAAGAATTTAATATTATTAAGTAATTTATTATAATTATTTTAAATAAATTTAATTTTTACTTCTTCTTAGCTTAAGAGTCTAATCCTTAATTAAAAGGATAAGATAAGATAGTTTTTTAAGAAAAAAATTAAAAAATAGTTTTTTAAGAAGTTAACTCCCTTATTATTAATTTATAGAAGATAAATACTTTTATAATAATATTTAATATTATTATAGTAGAATCTCCTACTTCTATAATAAATTATATAAGCTTTAGTAGGGTTATTATAATAAAGTTTCTTACTTCTATAATAAGTTATATAAGCTTTAGTAGAGGTATTATAATAAGGTTTCCTACTTCTATAATAAGTTATATAGATTTTAGTAGAGGTATTATAACTTTTATAATAACTAAGGTAAGTTTTAATATTTTAATAATACTTATTATCTTCTTTATCTTATATATCTTCCTAAATAGGAATAATAGTAGAGGATTCTTTTTATTTATTAAATAACTTTTATTATCTAAGTTATAAATACTATTAGAATTAGTTTTATTATAGAAATAGCTTTTATCTCTAAACTAACTTTTATTATTAAAGTTATAATTAAGGTTATTAAACTTCTTAATAAGCTTACTTAAGCTTTTATTATTATTAATAAGGAATTTAGAATCTCTTTTTATATTAATTTTTATCTTCTTAACTATTATACCTAAATATTTATAATATTATATTTCTTTATTTAGTTATTTTATTTAAATATTAATTATTAGTATAATAAAGTGAGTATTTCCTAAGGTAAGAGGTAGAGTTATAGATAATAAGAGTAAAATTATTTATAAAGGTTATAAGCTAATTATTAAAAGTAAATATTAAGTAATAATATAAGCCTTAATAAGAGTAAATATTAGTAATATAATAATTAGTAAGTATAAATTAGTAAATATAAACCTTAATAAATATAATATTAATTTAGTTAATTATAAGAGTAGGGAGTATAGATTAAGAAAATATTATTATTCTTCTACCCTATCTTCCTATTAATATTTTAGTATAGGAAATTACTATTAATATAATACCTTTAGAGGGTATTATTAATATAAGATTAGTACTAATTACTAGTTCTCTTTTATAATATAATAATATATTATTTAGGCTATATCTTTTTTCTTATTCTAATTTATATAGTTCTTATATATACTTACTTAGACTATATATAGTTATTTATATAAAGAGTTATAGCTTTAATTACTTTACTTCTAATTTTCTTCCTTACTAATTATTTACCGCGTGGTTTCTTATTATAACTAGGTCTTTAGGGGTTAGTATTTATTACTTCCTTTTATTATAATTAGTATAATAATATATCTAAGATATTATCTTATTAAATAATCTCTTATTTTTATCTTATAATACTAAAAAGATCTAGTACTAGTATAAGGAAAAGCTTTTAATATTAAAGTCTTTAAGTAAAAGTAATATAGTTAGGATAGTATTAAAGTAATATAATTATAAGTTAAATCCTAGTATTAATTAGCTAGGGGTATAGCTATAAATTTATATTATTTTAATATTTATAACTAGGATATATTCCCTAACTATAAAAGACTAGCCTTTATTAGTATTCTTTTTAATATATTTTTTACTAAGAAAATTAATTATCTTCTATACCACCCTCTTAAGTAGTTTTATTAATAATAAGTAATTAATAAGACCTATAAAATAGCTTATTTTATATTAAATAAAGAAGGACCTAACTAACTTATTAATAAAGTATAACTTATTATTTAAGTATACTCTTCTTAGCTACCTAAATATTAATAAAATTTAATTTTTAAATATATCTATTACTTTTATAGAAGTATAATATATATAGGCCTTTACTTATATAAAGCGGAAGAAGTAATTAATTATAATAAGGATATAAACTATTCTTATAAAAAAGTATTAAGGTATAATAAAACTTATCTAATTTATTCTTAGTATAGTTAAAGGTTTAAAGTATTAAATAAATTAAATTTTTATCTTAATAAGTCTCTTCTTCTATAATTAGTAAGAGTTATAGTTCTAATATTATTTATTAATATTTTATATTCTTATAGGCTAATAGGCCCTTCTAATAAAAAAGTCTAAAGTTAAAGTTATTATATAGTATTTATAGTCTTTATAAGTTATATAAAGAAATCTAGAAATTTTAGCTTTAATAAAGTAAAGACTCTTAACTCTTATATTCTTATAATATTTTAATATAGGGACTTTATATAGTTTTAAGAGGTAATATAACTTTATAATAAATCTTAAGTATTTTTTTTAGTTTTATAATAACTTTAATACTTTAAGTATAGGTTCTCCTCCCTATATATATTAAATAATCTTATAATATATAAATAATTTTTTATATTTCTTAAGTTTACTTAGTATATCTTTAAATATTTTAAGAGGTCTAATAAGTTATTAAATAATTATTATAATAATTCTTTCTTTCTCTTTAGACTTACTAATTAAAGTTAGTTTTATAGGTATATAACTAAGGCTGTTTATAATATTAATATATTAGTCTCTTAATAGCTAGTATATAAGCTTATAATTATATTTTTTTAATTAATTTATTTATATAGTTATTTACCCCTTTTTAGTTTACTCTATAATAAATATTAACTTAAGGGTATTATAATTGTTATAAATTAATATTAGATATTTATTTTTAATTATAAGTTACTAGACCTTATTTAGATATTAGATAATAACTAAGTACTTTCTTTTTAAATTAATATAATAACTTTCAGCGTTGGTAAGTCTAAAGGAAATAAATATTATAATTTTTTTATATAGTAGAAACTTAGATAACATTTTTATTCTAAGAATTATTTTTTTAAGTTAGAATAAATATCCGCTTATTATTAACTCGCTAGTATTTATAGTTAAGTAATATTATAAATTTAGGTTTATACTAACTATTATATTTTAGGTAATTATTATTTTTATTTACTTAAATAAAAACTGTTGTTTTTCTCCTTAATTAAAAGGATCTTTTTTTATATATTTTCTTTAGATAGTTAGTTTTTTAACTTTAATAATACCTCCTTTATATACTTTAATTAGGTCTTTATTATAAGATTTTATTTTATTATTATATACTTTCTTTAGCTTTAGGGTTATTAATATAAGCTTAAGATATACTTTCTTTATCTTTAATATATATTATACTTAACTTAAAATAAAGATCTATAAAAATAGGATTAACTAGAAAAAAGTGTTTAATTTTATATAATTTATAGGTATTAGTTATTATTAAATTTTCTTATAGTATTTAAGGGATAGATAAAGACCTTTTATATTACCTTAAAATCCTAAGAGTTTTAAGTTTTTTATAAAAATCTTAGTCTTAGGTCTAGAAAGGTAAACTAGTCTAAAAATAATTTATAAAAAATATTATTTATATAGAAAAGTAAATATAGATTTAAAATTTATAATAATAATAAAGTAATTATCTATAAAAATTTAAAAGATATAATTATTAAATTGTTTTATTAGAATAAATATTCTTTCTATACCCTCTAAATTTTTTAGTAGGGGGCCGAAGACTAGGTCCCTAAATTAGGTATATATATATAAAGCCCCTTTTAGGCCTTACCTTATTCTAAGGTATACTTATTATTTATTTAGGGTAAGAAATTTTATCTTATTTATATCTAAGATCTTTATTAGAATAGTTTAATAAGAATTTAATATATCTAATATAAAGTATACCCTAAATCTAGGTATAATTAATATATTAATAACTTCTTTTAAATAATATATAGGGTATCCTAATTTAATTATATAATAATTTATAGGGATAAAATTATATATAACTCTTAGTAATATAGACCTCTTTTTTTTAAAGAGGAATTTAGTTTTAGCTTCCTAAGGATTATTTCTTCTTATAATTATACTAGCATCCTCTAACTTAGAGAAGATTTTATTAATAAACTTTTTTTTTATTATTATATATTTAGGTAGTAATCTTATTACTAGTCTAGTATTAGGTACTAAGTTAATTAAATATTTAATTAAGTCTATTACTTTAATATCTTAAATATTTATAATAAAGTAATCCTTTTATATATAAATTAATTTTTTAGCCCTCTTAATATACTTAGGAGTATTTATTTTTAGTTTAATAATAATATTATTTAATATTATTTATATTTTAATAATATTAGAGGGTGCTATAGTAAGGGATTATTATATAGGTCTATATTTAGTAGGGAAATAATCCTTTTTATTAAGAGTATATTTTTCTACTAAGGTTACTATATAAAATATTAGTTTAAGATTAGTAGGAGGAGTTAAGTTATTATTATATAAAATATATATTAAAATTAATACTATAAGCTTTATTTCTAGTAATATTATACCCTAACTCCTCCCTAGATCTTTTAGAGTTAGGGTATAATATTTTTTTAGTTATTTAGGAGTTTTTAATATATTTAATTTATACTCTCTTTATTATTTTCTTTAAATTCTATAATTAATAATTTATTTTTTATTATTATTAATTTAGCTGGTACTCTTTTAAGTTAATAATTATCTCTAGAAATAAAGATTTTTTTAAATTTATAGTTTAATTTATAATAAATTTTTCTTAGCTATAATAAGCTTAAAAATAAGTTATAAATATTAATTTTTATAATTTAGGCTTTAACTATAGCTTATATATCTTAGATATTAATAAAAATAAATATATAATTTATAAGCTTATTTAATTTATTAGTAGCTAGATTAACCTATAAATACTTATTAATATATATAATAAGTTAAGGTTTAACTATCTTAATTAGTTTTTTATTAATTAACTTAATAACTAAACTATTATTAAGTAGGGTTTATAGTAATTTTATAATATTAATTTAAAAAATAATTAATACTAGTTTAAAGTTTTTATTATTATTATAGATATAGGTAGTAATTAAAGGAGATATTATTATTATTATAAAGAGTATAGTTTTATTAGGGTTTTATATTTCTATTATATTTAGGTTTACTTTTATAGCTGGTTTCCTTATATAATAATAAGATATAATTTATTATATATTATATACTAGCTCTTTAATTATAGAGTTAGATTAATTTAGAAGCTCTTTTATAAAGATTTTTATTAATAAATCTAAGATTTTTTTAATATTAAATTTATCTTAATCTATAATTCCTTTAATAGGGTTTAATATTTTTAGTTTTTTTATAATTATTAACTTTTATACCTTTCTAGTCTTAGTTACTTAAGTTTAAAGGGACTTAATATAATTTATTACTTTTATAAACTTTAAAGCTAGTATAATAATCTCCTTTATCTTTATATTATTAATTATTTTATTATTAATATTATTATTAGCTAGAGTAGATTAAGATTATATCCTATATATTTTATTAAATTTTTTAATTTAATCTATTATGCGCTTTAGTAATATTAAGGGGTTATAATCTATAAGTCCCTTTTATATATATTTAGTTATTTTAGATAGCTTAATAAATATTTTCTCTTTACTTTTATCTCTAGATATAATTATTATTAAATACCTTTTCTTTATTATAAGATAATAAGCTAGTATTAATAGCTTATTATTATCCTTTTTATTTTTATTTTAGTTATCTCTTATTAAGATAGCTTAAGCTATTATAGTAGATAGCTTATATTATAAATAAATACTTATATAATATTTTATTTTATAGTAAATAAAGTATTCTATTTTTAATATATTTTTTATTAGTCTTTAGTTATTACTATTCTTTTTAATAATATAGGTTAAGAGATTTTAGTTAATTATTATCTTTAGTTAAATTATATATAAGGCTCTTATTCCTTATATAAAAGCTAGGAATATTTAATTAGTATTAATAAAGGTCTACTTTATTAGTTCCTCTATTAATTCCTTTATAGACTTAAGAAGAGTAAGGTTAAAAGTATCTTTATATCCTAAATTAAAAAGATTTAATTTTTTAATTTTATTATAGGTAGCTTTAATAAGCCTAGTTATAATAGAATATTTATAATTTATATTTTTCTTATACTTAAATAATATCTATTTATATTTTATAATGTTTTATATATTTTTAAATATAGCTATTTTTAAATCTATAATATTTTATAGTAGTTTAATAATTAACTTATTTATTTTTTTAAAATATTTAGTAATATTCTTATTTAATAATTATTCTAGGTTAGTAAGTTTAACTCTAAACTTAAATCTCTTAATTTATATATCTTTTATTATAATAATAAATATAGGTAAGAAAGCCTTTTTTAATTAAACTTAATTTTATTTTAAGTTTATATTTAGATTATTATATTATTAGAAGGTATTATCTTCTAGATATTATTAAAATAAAATTTAATATATTTTATTAATAAATATTATTTATAGGTCTATTATAATACCTAAGCTTAGTATAATAATAAGTTTTTTATTTTTAAACTCTTATTTATATACTTATTTAATATTTTTTAGAAATTTATTTAGGTCTTCTTTTCTATTTTTTATACCTCTAAAGATATAAATCTTAGTATATCTTATTATATTAATTAAGTTTTTTATAAGGGGTTCTATAATTTTTATAAGTATTTATATAAGGATTTTTATTACTTTAATAATAATTAAGGGAGTTATTTTTTTTAAAGATTATTTATAGCTTCCTAATTTAAGAGTTTTATTTTAAGTTTATTTTAATAATATAAGCTTCTAGTCTAAAACTAGGGTTAGAAATAATAAATTAGACTTTATTAATAATAACTAAAATAAGTCTATAATAAACTTTTAGATATTAGTATTTTAGAGTAATAATAATTATTTTTTTAATAAATAGTCTTTACTTACTTATATATTTTTTTAATATAATAAGATTTTATGCTTAAATAGTTAACTTAATAATATATATTATAATATAATATTTTTTTCTTCTTAAATAGGTAGGTACTTCTTAAATAAATAAATAAATAAAAGAATAAATAAATAAGTAAATAAATAATTAAGTCTTTTTTAATTTATTTTTATAGCTAAGTCCCTTCTAGTTATAATCCCTTAGTATAATAATAATCCTTTATATAATATTTATCCTATAGGTAATAATAGATCTATAATCTTAGCTAAGCCTCTACTAAAAGATCTTAAATTGGATACGTAATAAAATAAGGGTTGAATAATATCTTGATTGGTTTTTTCAATAGTGTTGTAGCTAAGATCTATCTAGTAGTGGAGGGCAGGAAATAGGGCTGCTAAGCGAAGCAAGTGGCCGCTCCTACCAAAAATAATGCAAAATAATGCCTAGTCAAAAATCCGCCCCTCACCGCCCACTCATAAGGCTGATATCTTGGCACGCCAAGATGGTAAGCGCAAATCAAGGCTTATCCTGTCATTCCCTGTATGACCAAATTCATGCTCTATGCACAAACAACTCGCCATCGAGCTAGGAGGCTTATGTTTCCGTGACATTTGGTAGCAATGGCCAAAGATGCAGACGCTACTAACTCATAAGGCTGAGCGGGGCGTACGCGAAGTGGAACTGTGCATCCTGCACAGCCCCAACCAGCAATTTACACCGACACCTAACAGCCACCACCAAAGTTCCCTTCGCCTCCTACGACTTCACATCCTCCAAAACTACTCCCGTGCTCGTCTTTTTCAACTTTTGGATCAGGCTATCGCTCGAAAGTTGTACCATGTCCATTTCCCTCGCCTCTCTCAGCAACATTTTCCAGAGGAAACCCGTAGCTAGCGCTTCTACGCATGTTGGTGATGGCACCGATCGCAAATGGACGACCATCCCAGATCCCCATCAAGCACTGCTTGAGGAGCTTCAGCAATTGTACTGGAATGGCGTAAGACGGGAATTGATCGACATTATCTTCACGTTGAAGACATGGCAGCATGATGATTTCGAGAAGGTAGCCTTGAGCGATGAGACTGATCAGGAGATATACGGCTTCGACACATTTCTAGACCAGGTTATTGAGAGCTCCAGAGATTTTGCTTCGCAATACTGTGAGCACGACGTCTTTGTGCCACTTTTGCAGCCTTGCTAAAGCCTCCTTCAATCTAGCGCGGGAGAGGGCTTGTGGAATGATTCAGACCACCTCAGGCGAGTACGTTCCTAGGGATGCTATCTTGCAAAGCCTTGCTCGCCAGTTTCGTGCAAACCAACAAAGTAAAGCATTGAAGAAGGAGATAAAGGAGGCTCTCGAAGCTCGAATCAGAGATCACGATATCTTGAAGTGCCGCACGAGGATGCTCCTTCTGTCCGCCGGCTGGCTTGATCTTGACAAGTTTATCGAGCACCGCCCACCTCTGGATGAATTATCGTTCTGGAAAAGGCCAACAACTCCGCAGCGTAGGCAGTATTACTTTCGTGAGAGAAAACATAGCTAAAGTTTATAGTCTCGTTGAAAAAGCCCTACACCGATTTCACCCCCTTGTTTCACCCTTTACTGTGTGCCCTCTGCACCCAAGTAATCCGCGGCAGCTATTTCGAATGTATAGAGGGGCACTGCACGAAAATTGGAGCTGGCCCTATATGTCAAGACTGCCAGAATGCGAGCAAGCATCCACATCACAGTCTCCGGAAACGCTACAAGCACAGCATTCTGACCGAATCTATTGACGCATCAACAAGTCGCCTGATATGTAAATGTGGGACTGTTTCTCGTTACGATGCTGATGGAAATAGCCGCGGTCTTTACCCTGTTCGTGCAACCGACAAGCACAGGAGCACTCCAAAAGGTACCGTTCAGTGCGGCCTTCTCGACCTTGCAAGCCTAGTTGCTGAAGCAAAGTTCAAGAGCGTCGTGCTAAAGGTAGATAAGATAAGTAGTCTCGAAGAGGAAAGGCGGTTGGCTCGCGAAGAAGCCAAGCGCCGCGAATCAGAGAAATCAACAAACCTGTATCGACGGCAGACGGCAACGGAAACACTCGACGAGAAGGAAGCAGCGGAGGACATACCTTTCTTCATGCGCAGAATCACCGATCGATATCCTTTTGGCAATGTTCATATGGCCCTTCGAGTAGGCCCGATTATGATCGAGAACGGTGTACAGCATAGCAAAGGTGGGGCACTCATCACAAGTCGAGATCCACCTTGTTGGCAATCATCCGGAAGAAGCGATCCGTCTATCTCGTACGCTCTTGCACTAAGTGAAGATCGTCAACTTTATTCCCAAGTGCGAGATCAGCGCAAGCCGAAGCGGTACAAGGCGGCGCTCAAGCAGGTTGTTGGAGGCCTGTTCGGAGGCTTATCCTCACAAGGTCAAGAAGGGGAGATTATCGACCTTGTGGTATCCGGAAGCCAGAAAAATCTGGACGATGAAGATGAGAGCCCACAAAAAAACAAGAAACTCTTGAACTCGGTTCTAGAGCCGATCTTAGAGCGTCTGCTTACTCTTATGAAGCCACGAGTCGATATCATGCTACAGTCGATTGCTCGGCGACTCCTCGATACCAGGGTAAAGTTGCATTGGGATCAGAAAACAAACAATTGTCAGAAATTTTGCGCCAGTCTTATTGACAATCAGATATACGGCGGTCTTATATCGGATTCGTCCGAAACGAATTCATCAGGGTCTGATACCCTATATCTCATGAGTTTTGTTTGTCGTCCGGAAGGTTATCAGAGAGAGCGCCGAGTCCGAACCAAGTACGATGTACCTTCAGGACTTTGTGAAGAGTATCTGCTCAAATTTCGCTACGGCTTCCATGTGGACTCCGATATCATCGACACTTTGCAAGAGTATTGGTATGACTGGGGCGCATTTGGCTGCCCACTGTATCGATATCAGCAACTCTTTCCGTGGGATTGCACTGAGGCTTATGGTCGCTCCTCTACAAAATGCAACGACTGCAATATTTCAAAGCATGTATGGAGCTTCCCGTTCGACTCGTGGTCAATAGCTGAGCTGCATCTCACACGCGGCCGGCTGATGTACCCTGATGTCACGTCGGATCAGGAATGGATGGAGAATCGTATGATGATAATCCTTGCACAAACAAAACTTGTCATGGCAGCAAAGGCTATGGCCGAAAGCATTACCTTCCGCAATGCAACATCTTGGCTTGTCAAGCATACAGATCCACGCATGGACAGAATAAAACTTGGTGGAATACATCGTGCCCAGCCGTTCTCTCACCAGTACGAGAATGGCAAATATCATGAGTACTTTATCGCAGATTGGGCCCACCTTCAACGTGAAGACCAGATCGCTGAGTATGAAGAACTTCGTGAAGCCAGACGACAGCTTCCTGATGTTCCAGAGAACAGTGGTGGATATAGCTCCAGTCCCGGAGATCTCGACCACCGGTCTGACTCGTACGATGATTATGGGATGGGACTCGCCATGTTTGACCCGTATTATGATTGTGGATGGGATGGGACGTTTGACCCAAATGAGACCCTAACGCCCGATCAGGTGGCTTTGATTGGGACGGATGACGACGGCGCTGTAGCTGGTGGAGGAGACTCTGCTAATTATGGCGGCGATGGCGGCGGTGGTGGCGATGGAGGCGGTGGTGACAGCGGAGGCAGCTGATGACGGAACTAAACTATCAAAAGGTCAAATTGAACGCATATACTTCGCGGCACATTGATGGATTACAGCATGCTTATGCACGCTCGTGTCTATGTCTATTCTGGTGTACTAGACCATGAAGGATGACAATCGCTGTTGCACTCTTCATTACAGTCACAACATGTCCACCATCGGGGCCCTTTCGGCTGTAACCTCTTCTCGCATACACCGCATTTCAAATTGTGTCGAGCTAGGTGAAAAAGTTCCTCCCTTTCACACTTCTCTAGCCTTCTCAGAAGCTCATCGCCACTGCAGTTCTCCGAGCATGATCGGCAAAAACGGGGTGTCTGTGACATGTCACATCGAACTTGTCGGTGAGAGCAAGGTTTGGTTTTCTTGGCGGGTAGAGTCCCACACATGGTTTTAAGGTAACATCCGGAGCATCGTGGCTCGCAGAAAAAGTGTTGTGTTGTTGATGGTAAAACGCATATTAGTACGCTGCATTGCGAGCAAGCCTGGACCCCGCATGCCCAGCAGTGCCAGTCATTACTGTGTCCGCAGATCCCTACGTTGAGGACACATCTCGACAACGTTTTCTTTGAGGACTCGGTATCACCGGCCTGTATCATCTGCTGAGACGGGAATCCAGCTGCCAGGGTCAGTTTGGAAGAGTCGGAATGAGCTTCGATCCAGGTCTTGTGGGTCTCCGGCACATGGAGGACAGAGCCCGATGAGGATGTATATCGTGCCTTCTCCAAGTCAAAACATGCTGACCGAGATTTTGCCATGAGATTTCGTTTATGTCGCACTCTAGCGAGATATCGAATTGAAGGCACAATGCCCTCGAGAGCCGACCAAACGATCCTCAGAGGCCAGCTAAGGTGCCACAGTGACCACTTGATTGGTGGTGTAATGTATTTATTTAGGAACTCGAACAGTATGAAGAGCCCAATGAGTGCTGCTATCACTAGCTTGAACATCACGAAAGCTAGCCCGAGAGCAAGGACGAGGGGAAAGTAAAATAGCATTAGGACGATGGATGTTGTTTTTTCGCTAAGGCTCAAAGTTCCAAGCACAGAGGGTACAACCCATATATAGCTATTCACGAGTAAGGTTGCTGTTTGAGCTCCGCTTAATGGTCCACGTACCTTATCATGATGGTACAGACCCATGTCTTCAGAAAGTCCCGGCACGCCGAGCCAGGAGTGGCGTTGTCATCATCGTCGTCCAGTGCGACGTAGGCAAAAAACTTTCCAATTGGCTCGGATTCATCGCTCTGGGTACAGCGTGCGAATTGTGTGGGAAAGTACTGCGCCGTTTCCACCAAAGCTAGAACGATGAAGCCTACCACAGCCAGATCAACAACGGCAGTGAGCCACCAGCAAATTTTGTTTATCCCTTTTGCAATGCATGATGGGATCCCCCAACATAGAAGGACGATAAGCTAGGGAATTTTTGAGCTGTGGTTCTGGGGCTCCTTTTTATTATGGGACATACCGAGATCATCATCATATGTTTTGATTTCTGAGCGCCCAATGGGAGCGAGGGATGGTTCGAAAGCGCTTGGTAACCAAGAACCTCGTTATAATCCCCCACCGCCATACCCATGACTCGAAAAAGACAGAACCAAGCTGCTGCCTGATTCAAGATCAGTATCCCATCTGTTGCCATGATTATTCGTTGCAAAAAGAGCGACGAATTGAGTTGAGATCAGTGACAATAAATGATTGCCCATTGCAGTAATAACAAAGGATTAAGTTAGCATCAGTGACAACTCTCCCCAGTAAAGAAACGATGGATGGCAGGTGAGAATTGTCATTCGCACGAGGCTGTTGATCTGCTCGATCAAGTTCGGCTGCGCATTCAGCGGGCTGGCTGTGCTAGCCTGCAGAATTGTGATAAAGATCGGCAGCTTGAAGGCAGCAGTCTTCTAGAAGAAGGGGGCGGAGCCAATGGTCTGATGGGCTGTAGTTGCAAGAGCCCGTGGCGTAGTCTAGCTTCATCAAAAAAGGGCGTAGCTTCACTGAAAAAGGGCGCACGATGGGGACACGTCATCCCACTAGCCTTAATTTGGTAACACATGCAGACACTAGATACGCTTGGATTTCATCTCAAATCTGGAAGAGAGCAGTTCTCTCATCAATGGCTCTTGCATTCAGATGCTCTTCACATGATGACAAGAAAAGATCCGTCTTCACGCGAGATCGTGAGCGACGTGAAGAGAGCGAGAAGCTGGCGACTTTGTATCCCCCAGCAAGGACGCCAGGCGAGGAACCTGTCATTCCAAAGCCTGAGATCTTCGATGCGCTCCATAATCCCGCTGAAAGTCCCGCTGCTCTTCCAACAATCGCAGAATGCGCTCTCAACTTGCAACTGTTGGAGAAATTCGTCGCACTGAAGCAGAAAGTCCTCACTTCAAACCGCCTTGATCGTGCCTTTGCCATCATCCCCAAGGACAAGCTTGTAACAGAAAGGGGTAAGAGAAATATCAAAGCCGATCAGACATTCAAAGAACGACAGGCGGTGAAGTGGCCCATCTTTGTTCGGTTCGCCGCCGCGAGATTTATGAGATGGTGGCGTATGTGCAGCCCTGTTCTGCACCCTCAGGACAGCAGGTTGAGGATGGCGGAGACCTCCATGGCCCCACTTGGTACGTAACTTTGGATTCATTGAAAGCTTGCTCTAACACACCTCTACAGACGTCCTTATGATTTGGCACGCCTTTCTTTCGAGCCCAACGAAATATAAAACTTTCTGTAGAGCCAACGGGAGAGAAGACATGCTCAAGCTCGAGTTTCCATGGTTGTTCATTGTAGGATACCTGATCCATATTGATGGTCTTGAAAGTATAGCTGACCAAGCATGCAGCATCGTTCGCTCGTCAATGATGATCCCAGTGTGAAATTAGGGAAGGAAGCAGAAGACTTGTTCACTAAGCATGTCGGCGAAGTCAGTCTATTCGAAAGCTTGGCCTGTCATAATGACCATCTTGAATCGTTTCGTATTCTGCGAGAATCTCTGGTTACCACCCATGGCAAGTCGCGACTGTCCGTTGAATTTCCAGGACTTCGAGGGACCCCATGCTCGGAAGACGAATCGGAGAGCATGGACATGCTTAGCGCCATTGTAGAAAGCAACATCATCTTTGCAGAAAAGATGGTCAACTGTTTATGGTTACGGAGCCCGACGCTGGGACGGACACTGGAAAAGGCCATAGTCCGTTATGAGCGGTTCATGGTACTCATCAAGAAACATCCGGAGACCACGCTCGTGCCAGCTCTCGACATTCGTCTGATTTTGCGTACACAACAATGCTCGCCAGCATCTCAACTAGCATGCTGCAGCAAGCTCGCTGGACGGGCTATCAACTGGGATGATGCTCTGAAAGGGGAATTACCGAAGAACGGAACGGCGGAGACATCCCGCCTATATGAAATGGACTTCCAGGAAGAGTATCATCCTTGTTTGTGTTGGCACTGTGAAGCGATAAAATCCGAGATTGAGAGCTATGGGCTCATGGACAGCATAGACTACGCTGCAATCGTACAGAAAGCTCAGGATAAAGTCATGTACTACAAAGCTGTGGAATTGGCTAGAAGAAAAGGCAATCCGCTTCCGGCTCGCATAGATGACATCTTGAATTAGACAACTAGCCATTATATTATGCATTAACCCCTCTTGAACGATCCCAACCGTCCTTGTAATTGAAGTTGCCTTTGATGATCGACTCCATTCGGTCACCATAGTATGTCCGGCTGTGTGTTCTTATCCCGCAATACAACACCTTTTCGAAGTCCTGAGCTCGGATTGAGAGTGCTCGAAGTTCCTTACTCGGTCTCTCATTAGGTTTTACACGTGTGTTATGCTCCTTCCGTAGTAGCACCAAATCGCCAAATATATGATATTCAGCCTTTGGGAGAGGCCATAGACGGTTTTCAGTAGGGTTGACAGCGGCTTCTTGGTCCGTGTTCTGGAAATCCAAAGGCGGCAGTACGTACTGCGTATCCTCCATGTTTGAAACCCCTGGCTTCTCTTCTTTTCTGGCAATCTCGTCTTTCATCATAGGATGCAGACCATAGACGGACCTATACAGATCGATCAATGACCGGAGGTAAGAGTGGTCTACTCTGCAGACCATATCGAATTCATTGACAAAGGCGAGATTGAGTCCACGATTCCGCTCTAGGGACGGCTCTTTATTTATTACCTCTGTGATGTCCGCACCAAGGATTGGAGGAGCGCCAAAGGTAATGCAAGAAAGTTTCAGATTTCCATCTGTGAGTCTGTGAGTACCATGGCCAATTCCAGAGCTGTAAGAAACGCACATAAGGGATTCATTTCAAGTAAGAACTTGAGGTATAGCAAGGCTGCAACGCCGCCACCAGCAGAATGTCCAGTGAATATCACATGCTTAATCCTACCTTCGCGAATCAACCTCGAAATGTGACGTAGAACCAGCGATGATGACGCTTTTGCACTGTTCAGAAACCCGGAGTGCGCCGACAATTTGTCCGCGAAGCCGGCGAGGACTTGGTGTTTGTGAAAACTCTGTGCATGAGTAAGTTGAGATTATCAGGACCGTAGAAACGGAAAGTATCACTAAGAAGTCTGCTGCCGCAATTGGCCTGCTATTTGCATTCACGATATGATCGACAATTCTTTCTGTTCCGCGCACGGCTACAACAAGAGCAGCGAAGTGAGGATTCGTCGGATCGATCACTTCAGATTCTGTAGTCCAAAACCCAATGGCCTTGGCAGATCCGCCAAGACTTGGATAGCCATATTCGAGCTCTTGAAATCTAATACCATCAACTTCGGGCTTGCGATGTATCCCAGTGAGGCCGCTCAGAATAGGATGCGAATCACTGCCATCAGCAACTTTTGGGTCGGCCTTGTAGACGGCAGCAGCACATTTGAAAGCAGCAATTGTAAGCTCTGCCGTTGTCTTGTCACTATGAAACAGTTAAAGCAACGCCTGTTCAGCTCGAGTAGTATCTCAAAGCGTACCAAATCCAGTCGGTCAATTCGCAACACGTATCGGTAGTGGAATTTAGGTAATCGGCAGTGGCGTCTTCGAGCAGTCTCAGCTGCGCTTTGAACGGGCCGCCTTCGGAGCCATCTTTTTACCATTAGTACCGATAAAACGAAGTATCGATAGCAACCCTGCCTTCCAGATCAATATATTCCAAAGCTGCTGATACAGCACCGGAGAACTCGTCCAAGGCGGCCGAAGCACCCTGAAGATTATGCACAAACACAAAGCCAGAATCAGGAACAGCTCCAGAAGCGACTAAAGACGTTTGAATTGAGGCTTGGACTGGCTTCTTTCGGAGAAGTCTGACGGCCAAGCGCTTAATGGACGGCATGATTTTGGTGGAATAGTATATGAAAAGATACATTTAAGGTACAAAATGCTCATGACATAATGAACTCAAGGCACAGGGGACTCGGTACACAGAAATCTAAAAGACTCAAGACATAGAAAATTCAAGGGAAGAGACTCTAAGGCTGTTCGTCGGATCAAGAGCCTGCCAAGCCGACTCTGGAAGGCGCACACGAGTCATGGAGGGATCGGGCAGGCGGTCGAGTATGCCTAGCGAGGCGTTGCTACCTGCTTAGTTAATTGCTTGCTTATGCTAGCTGCTGTCTGGTAAAGATGGCACTCGGCTGTAAATATCACAGCCCGAATGCGGAAATGAGCGCAACTAAGCCCAATGTAGGTTAGTCCCAGAGCCAAGTACAGTCGAAGAGGAACCTATCCTGACTTTTCGACCTCTAGAGGACACAGCCGAATTGATGATAGAAAATAATGGACGACAAGAGATAATATGCACGTATATTGCTCCGGTAAGAAGCTGTGATGCCCGCCCAACGAAGTCGCCGTTCAGGTTATGGAGAAAGAGATGGGTTGGAGTCGTTGCAAATACGTGGTGTGGTTCCCTCAGCATGCTATGCACTTGCTGATGGAGACCTAGCTTTGGAGAGAGCGAGGCCAATCGTTAAAGGTCAGACCTGGCGTAAGACAAGAGAAAGCAAGAATCTCCAAAATCTTGCCTGCTCACTGGTCAAGCTCGACCATGAATGTATCAGCAGCATTTACAGAATGAAAAGCGCCTACCTCTTCGGAACGGGTATTCAAGATAGAGACACTACTTCAGAGGTAGATGCCACTGTAAAGCAATTCATAGCAGATTTTGGGGCCATAATGTCCGGAGAGCACGCACCAAGCATCAACTACCTAAGAAGTAACTCCCTTGGTATACTTTGGATGGAAGTGAGGCGGAGAATCAGCTACTGTATGAATCTAGATGCCGTGCCTATGAACGATGATACGATCAATAGTGCAAAAAGTATCATTAGCGCTCTTGATGAGGACGCTTCGAGCGTGGCAAAGACTGTTATCAGAACATCCGAGTCTGAACAGCTCGATGATAACATGCTGGAAGCGCTTCGTGTCAGATGGCTGAACCTTGATTTGATTCATAATACTTTTGCTCGTAATACGCACCCAGAGAGGAAGTCTGAATCCTGGTGAGTGTGATCATCTATGCTGATACTAATTTGCGTTTGACACCATTCGTCAGGCAAGAACTAATGTACCGGATCTCGCAAACGCCATCCTCAAGTCAAACGCAAAGTAAGATCGCAATCATGATGTGGTCAACTTTCATTGTTACCAACATATTGACGCTCCCGACGGTCGCGCTCGGATGGCAATATTCCATTCACACAACAGGCACCACAAGAGACTCAGACTTCTGGTTCCTTCTCCAAAGCTGCGGCATGGCGCTTCTCAACCTTTTTACCGTGGCCCTGCCGATGCGGAAGGGTACGAATCTCCCCAAGGCCTCGAGTACCATTCTATGGATCTTTATGGCTGCGGGAGCAGTATCTGCCATAGCTGCTCCAGTATTCTACTTATATCTTCCGACTCAATGGAGTTCTTTCCTTAATATTATAGCGGGAGCCATACAAGCCTTTGCGACTCTACAGATAGCGCTCACTGCGGAGACATTACCAGGCCGTCATTTGAAGAGAGAATAAAGCTTGCCTTTCGATTTCTGCACTTCCCACTCACGGTCAGTTGATGTTAGTTGTTATGTTAATTGTTGACTTGTGTTGTGGAGCAATGAGTATGCAAATGTCTGAGTAGCTAACGCTATGGGAATGGGCCCCTAATATACAGAATGGGAGAAACCCCTATGGTGGCAAGGAATAGGGTTGAAGACCCTAGATCAGTAACGCTGAGCATGCTCTTTGGTCCCACAGATTTTTCTCTCCTATAATATGTTCAACTTCTCTATTGGAATCAATATGATGGTGTCGGSCCTATTGGGGACACGATGTCTTTAGTCAACACAAGTCGGAAAGCAACATAAGTCGGAAGGACACATAGTCCGAGAGCCAACATAATTCCGAAAGCCCAGGGCAATCTCGTGGAGTACGATATCGCAAAGTCCCCCAATGACGCTGGCCAGCAACCCACATCCTACGCAAATACTGTACTCTCCCCCATCCACCGAATGTCGCTGACCCCAATACCTCTTCACTCGTCTCCAACCCCTCGATATCATCTTCCCTCAAACCAAAATTCCCCCAACAATCTCTCTATACCACTTCTTCGAATCCTAACACTCTCATCTACCTACCAGGATAGAAGCTAACCATCCCCCTTCTTAGACAACCCCAAGTCACAATTGAGGTCCTACTTTCTGGTAAGAACTAACTCATCATAACGTCTCTAACTAGATCGAATAACGCCACTACGGACAACGCGATTTTATCTGATGAACAAGCCAATTTCGATCTTACAGTACTTACAAATTCCATCRCCAATATTCTCAATTTTCGGATTATCGACGGTTGGAAAGAGCTGAGATACTATCTCCCCTGTCTAAAGATATATCAACACTTTCCTAACCTCCAAGACCTGGGTTAAAACATATATACGAGAAAAACCCAGGAGAGAGGAGATAGCAGCAGGAGAGATCAGCTTCTAGACTAATGAGCACTACCACCCTAACTACACACCAGCCATTCCCCCAACTCAAGTCCTCCTCCTCCCTCATAATACATGACTAATCCCCATTTAAAACATATCTCCACCCAAACCCTCCATCCTCCCAACTAAACCCCTCCTCCTCCCTCTCCCACCTTAACCCCTCCACCCTTCCCCCCTTAATGCCCTGCCACCCCTCCAACCCCTCAGCTCAACTCCACACAATCCGAACCAAACCTCTCCAAGACCTCCTCTTTCTCGCCACCTCCCCCAACATTTCATACCCCCCTCCCCTCCTCTGTTAGTTTATATATAACCCACCACCCCTCCCCTAAATCTCTCCCCCAACCTCCCTACCTACCACCTTCCCTCCCTTACCTACCATCCAACTTCCAAACCCTACCCCAACCCACGATCCTTATTCCCCATGTATATCATAGTATAGCATCCCTGAGCTATGCGGTGGGGTACGGTGCATTACTCCACAACACACTAAACCCTCACCTCACTTTCCCCACAAATAGCTATCTTACCGAAGGGTCTGTCTGCTTAGTTATACTTTCTCCTCGTTCCTGTATACATACCATCATATCAAAAACGAGTAACGGCCTAAGAGTAGAATAGAAGCTTTCCTCCAAGAGAGATCTGATATACGGAAGTGGTGCATGGACACGCCTTTTTCTTGCAAGTGAAATTGGCGTTTGACCTGTACTGAGATGTGTGTGGATGGAGGGGGGGACTGATGATATTAAACCTTAGGGAAAATAATGCACTCACATGGACACCTGCTCTTTTTCCGATTTTGTTGGTTGTGTCACTCCGCGCTCATAGCATAGCMTAGATCGACAAGTTTCTCACTCTCCAAAAACTACCTCAAGGTCAGGAGGGCGTTGAAGTCTGTTGAAAAAGTTGCGGTGTATCTGCTATCAACGATAAGATAAACGATTGAAATATTGTGGGGTTCGGTTCGGTTCGTACAAGMCACATCCACATCACATCACATTCCTCTGCGCACGCGGACCCACATACCTTATTCAACAATCACGTCAATAATCAATATCAATATCAAGTTAGCGATAAGTCGCGTGCTTCGCGTCGTTCAACGTCACCCGCACATACACACCAGGTAGGTAGGATATATGTTTCTGCTTCACGGCCAATTCGACATCACCAGCGCGCACACGTTAGTCAGGATAGGATATAACATATGTTTATTCGCTCGCTCAAACAGTATTATGATATGTACATATAGGCTGTACCACCTCCCACCGAGTAGTCGTCCCCAGAATCAATAACACATAACACGTCCAAACGAGCCTCGTAAACTGAAAAGATGGAAGATAGTAGCGACTGTCTCAGCGCGCGCGAAGGATATTGTTGAGGGAGAAGGCCGCATGCAGCTCGTTCTTCGTGGTTGTAATTGTAGTGGTGAAGGCGAAGCAGCGACCCCGGGCCGCGTGTTGTAGTAATTGTAGTTGTAGAGGCTGTTTCTCCAAGTCGCAAAAAGTATGAAAAGTGAAGAGAAAAGAGAGTTCCACCACCTGCCCCTGCTGGCTGAATATTGAATGGGTATTAATATCCGTCGTGCATCGATGCGCATTGTATTATTTTTTGTTGTTTCCCAAATAAGCGATGAATATCAATGCACGATCCTCCAGCTCCCGCGTTACTAACATAGACCCCAGATGACGGCACCCATTGCGACTGCGCTGCCGAGGAGATTGCTGGTACTCCTGATTGATGCGCCGCTGTTGAATGGTGAGGGGCTTGGTGGTGGGACTGGGGTTCCGGCTGGTGAGCCGGAGCCGGAGCCGGAGCCTGAGCCTGTTGCGGAGGGTGATCCGGTTCCTGAGGCGACTACAATGGATGTAGCGCTCGCGGTTGGGAAGGGAGCGGCGCTCGTGCTGTAGACTACGCTTGTGGCGTTTGAGGCTGGCGCGGTCGAGATGACGAGGGTGGAGGATGGGGTGGTGGAAGAGGAGGATGCGCCAGTCGAGAGGAGGACGGGTTCGGCGGTAGGGATGAGAATGTGGGAGGTATAGGATTGGGTTGTGGAGGCGGCTGTGTGGTAGATGGTTGTTGTTGAGGTGGAGGTGCAGGTGGTGGTTTTGGTGATGGTGGCGCAGGAGGCGAGGGAGGTGAGGAGGGTGAGAGCGAGGAGTGATACGCGCATTGTCATGCGTGTGTTGCGCTGTCGTGCGCAAGACGATCTTGATCTGCTTCTATATATCTGAGGTAGTGAGCGCGTACGCTGATTGAGTGGGTGTTGCGCAGTCGTTTGAGTTGTGTGAGGCGCCGAGATGTGCGATAGCGATGAGGTGCTTGCGCGATGCCTGTGCCTGTATGCCTGCGATTGAGATGTATCCCTTCGTGCCTGGCGCAATAGCTTGGAGTGTCAAACGGCAGTGATAACCTTTCACGCGGTCTTCTGGACGAAATGCTTGGTGTTTGCTACACAGAGCCAAGCAGTGAGAATGAGTGTAATTTCAATGAGATCAACTCAACACAAATGTAAATAACTGGAAGCTGAAAAGCTGTAGAGAGTGTGAGTGCGAAGATGACTGGACCTTCACACGTGAATGAGTGTGTATGTTTTTTCTGAATGAGTGGAACGACAGCGAGGGCGTGTCTTTTTTTGCGCGGGAGGCGAGAAGGTGGGAAGGCGGAGCAGGTATGCCCTCAAACATATATGAGACGGTCTAGGGAAGCAATTGCCGCAAGGCGATATTGCACTGGGGGCTACTGGTAACACCTGGGGGAGAACACCGGGACATTTTAGACCGAACTAATCCCGTCTGGCGCGCCCATGGTGTTCGGCGCCGCGGTCATAGCCACTCATCCAACCCAGGAAGACAAGCAGCACCAAGCATCGTTGAGCGGAGTCATGATGCCTGGGCAGCAGTGCCGTGGCGAGTGGTGGGCCTCTGCAGGGAAATGAGATGCAACTTCCCAGTAGCGTAAATCAAGTGGTGTTGCGCCGGCGGGGTCAGTAAGGTCAGGAAAGAAGCGAAAGCTCAGTACAATTGCTGGGGGGACGTTGTAGAGGGAGATGCGATTGGATCATTAGAGTTAAAATGAAACCCTTAGTGATCCATTTAGCGCCAACAACCCCTGGAAGATTTAGCCATACAGAGGCTTGGGTCAGGCGGGTACCCCTGGATTTCCCGCTGCTTGTACCTGGGAACCAGCAAGCGTTCGATTAATACCTACCTTAGTGCAAGCCAACTGACGTGATGATAGGTCGGCACTGAGATTTCCCCATTTCCCTCCACCATCTACCAGGACCCTGTGCCTTACAGATTGCCTTCTCATCTCACTCATAACCCAGCTTGCGCCGATCATCGTTCTCCTTATTCGCTGCCTGTGCGATGATGTGAATCTGGGGAAGTGGAGACATTAATAGCTGGCCGTTGACGAAGGAGCTGGTGGCTACACCTCCCAATGACGTTCATTATCCCAATCCTCGTCCTTTTCGTAAAGGTCTTAACATCTATGTGAAAGCTTTTCATGTGCCAACATGCAAGTATCACCATAGCCACACCATCTCAACCAACCGTTATCATGCGCTACTGACCAAACGCATAATTCCCTTAATTAGCCTCTATGTCTATGCCCTATGGCCGAGGAACGAGGTTATCCGCACCACCATCGCATGGCACTGGCCCTGGGTCATCGCATCTGGTCGCATGGGCTTCATGCACCTTAGACAAGATGCCTGCGTCAAAGAGGGCTGGGGTCTAGATGCTGGTCGACTCGGTCTTCGTCGCGCACAGCGTGGGATTGGATGCTTGCCTGCAATGGCGCTGACGTCGATTTGCGACGGACAGGCTATGTACTGCTGCAGTGGTAGTCTCGGCCGAGAAGGGCCTTCTTGCTACCTTGCACATTGACTGTCGGATGTCATGTATGCTTAAGTTGCATGTCACCAAGCCGACCCTGGGATGTTCGCTCCTGCCCCGCAGGTTGTCTCTCCGCATCTTCTCCGTTGCTTGGCGTCTCTATGTTTGCCTGCTCTTTCCATACGCAGCTATGCAATTCTTTGAGATGCTTTCTCATCCATGCGAAGTGCAAATACGAGCTTTCCCGTCCCGGAAGCAGATATTTGGGCCAACACCATGAAGAATGTTCCCAGCTATCTTTCCAGGATTGATATTTGTGTATAATCGCCCACAAAAAAAAAACGCTGCTCCTTCGCATTCGGTTGGACAGCTTATGTGATAAACAAAAGAATAATAAGAAGGTCAACAGCATTCTGGCATTTGTGGTCTAAATTTTTAAATCCAGATCATCCATCTGCCAAGTCGTGACGTAACTATGAAGACCCAGAGCATACTTCGAGAAAATGCAGCAACAATCAGGCAGATTGGGTATAAGCATCAAGACACCGTTTCAATATCATGATAACCTGCGACAGCTTTCCATACTCCACTTCAAAAATTCGCAAAGATGTTCGAGAACCTAGGATGGAAGTCAGTCGAATGTCCACTCTTTCCTACAGACTCTCTGATCCAGACTCACGCATCCTTTCCGGTTCCCTCAACGTGAATCGATACTCCCGCATACTTATCATATTGGCTGGTGTCGCCGTCACCTCCTTCAAGTTGCGGAGACCAAGGAGTGTTAATATCTCTCTTCGCTAGCCGGTCCCAAGTTACTTCGGCAAACCAGCGATGATTCATAACCTCTTGTACACCCCCTCCCCGATTTCCAAGCCGGCGAGAGAGATCTGTGATAAGAGACTGGAGAAGATCTACCGCATCTCCATGGATGTAAGGTGGATACTTGACCTTGCCTTTGAGAATATTCTCGTATACCTTCATCGGACCTCCATTATCCCAGAACGGCGTGAATCCACAGCACATTTCAAAGATCAAGACACCTAGCGACCACCTGAGAACTCCAAGTAAGTTTTCCGAACATTCCGCGCCCTAAGAAACAGGGAGGTACGGGAGATCGTGGGCTCACCAATCGCTAGCTTTATTATACCCTTTGCAAGCTACGACCTCCGGAGCCATGTACTCCGGATTTCCGCGCACAGTCCACGAAATGTCAGAGCATTTTTCCGCCAGTCGAAAATCAGCCAGCTTAATGTGGCCGCTCTTTGTAAGGAGAATGTTCGATGGATCCAGATTCCGATAGATGATACCCTGTGAATGCAGATAATCCAGCGCGAGCGTTGTTTCTGCTGCATAGAATTTGGCGACTGGATTTGGAAAGCGCTGAACCAAACTGTCAGCCCTACGTAGACATCATTATCTACCCTACAAATCTCTCACCTGAGCTTTTCGAAGTAGCGTGAAGAGTTCACCACCTTGGGCAAATTCCAGGACCATGTAAAGATTTCTCGGATCTTGGAAGGTTGCCCAAAGCTGGACAATGAAAGGGTGTTTGACCTCCCGAAGAACAGCTTGTTCAGCGTATACATGCCCAACCATTTTCTGTCGGACCACGTTCACCTTTTCATACACCTTGAGAGTGTAATAACGCTGATTATGTTTCGACCGCGCAAGAAATCTAGTCGAGACATACCCTGCACCGATAGCTTGCATCACAACAAAATCAGTCAGCAAGTATCTCGGGCTCTGTGTCTGAAGCTTTGGAAGAGCTGAAGAGGCGATGGGGGCTGCTTTCATTCTATTCTCCTGCGATATCAGTCGGACGCGTTTAAAATGAGATATCAAGTCAGCCTCCGCCTGAACCCTATCTACTTCATCTGACCCAGAGAGATCCCTAATTTCATCTGTTCTTTCGGAGGCTGTAGAGCTTTTTGCAAAATCTGAATTTTCGAATTCTACGGGTGAGGTTGCAGGTATCCTTTCTGGACGCTTTTCGGAGACTGCATCGACATATTCTGTGATACGACGATACCACATTCCACAATTCACACTGGGTTTCTTCCTTAGAAAGCACAAATTCAAAGCCGGGTAGGCATTTGAGGACTCACCATTGATTATCTGATTCGGAAGAGCCAGTAGAAGGCATGCTACACTTCGGACACGACGTTGTTGCGGTCTCTCGATTGACGAACAGCATACTCATGTCTACCCTCTGTCCAGGCACAAATGACCCCTCCCAAGGATACGATCGGTCAATTTCGCGAGTAGTGGCATGGTCTTGAAGCACGAATTCTTTCCGCTTGATTTTTCGTTCCCCAGGAAAATTCTGAAATCGCAACTCCAGTACTGCGTCGAAGGCTTGCCAAGAACTTATAGATTGCATGTGGACTGGTGCCAGACGTCCAATAGCATCTTCTAGTATGAATGGTTCTTGCAACAATGTCTTCTCTAGATGACTTGTGATTATGGACTCTATCCTTAAGACTGACGTATATGTTTTGATATTGAGCCTGAAAATCTTTTGCATCAAGTTTTTCAATTCAGTGCACAATTGCGTAAGCCACCGCCACCGTTGGCTTTCAATGGTGCTCACAGCTGCCGCATCTCGAGAGAATATAGTCAAGTCTTTACTTTGCAGGCGAGCATTGATTTCATGGAGAAGCTTTGTCTGTTCGAGGCTTGTCTGCTGGTCTTTGGTTTCTTTTTTGGTGATCCTTGCGTTCAATCTTTCGTTGTGCATTTTGATCAAACCGCTATACTCTAATCAACTTCGCCATTGGGAATTGCTAGGAGACGCGCAGAACCGGACTTACACGCTTGCTGTCATCAGGAGCATATTAATGGACGTACTATGGGCATTGATTTCCGCTCGAAACCTCGTAAGATCATCTTTTTGTGAGATTTGCCACTTGATCTTCTTCGAAACATCTCGGAATGCATTCCCAGAGCCTCCGTTGCGCAAAGCCTCGTCGTATCCGCGTATCTTTTCTAGAAAGACCTCGATACTTTTTCGACATTCGTCTGACGCTCGTCTGGCGGTAGCGCAAAGCGCGTTCAATTCCACTGTGTTGTCACAAGTTCGCGAGAGCATCTCCACTTCCAACAGAGCGCGCTCCAGAATCCATAGTTCTCGTATGATCTCTTGATATTCTGCTGAGGATCCTCGGCTGTCGTCAAGAGTCTTTACCAGATCCTTGATGAGAAGGCACACAGCAATGATGTCGCCAACGGAACCAAACGTGATAGGCATATCCTACTTCTCGTACATTGATAGAGAGGGTCGAAGCCTAGACAATAGGCGGAGTTTAGAGGTAGAAAAACGACTAAGGCAACCCAAGCCGCAACCGAAGGAAGCCATTTCAGCCCGCAGGACGCTATTTCAGGCTTCAGCTGATCGTGCCTCTCACTGCCCCATATCGCTCAGGGGACGCCAAGGGCATTTTTAGGGCGATTCAGTCGGCGTTCAGCCCTGCTCACGGGGGCTCCGTCTCGGCTCAGGTCAGAGCGGCGTCTGCTCAGCTTGGCGGCTAGATGGGGAAAGAAAAAGCAAGGTGTTGGTCCTCTACACAGGTGTATAATATGATCGAAAGGTATTGTGTACTTTTCGCAGTCACCCCTGGAGTTGATACTTCGCAGTAGAGATCAAGGGCTATCACAACTCTGTTTTATTGGATTTGCTTCTCGGGCTCATGTTTCCCAAACAATGCTTAACAATTCATGTCCCTCTATTTATCTGTCTATGATACTATGGCGGATTTGCATTTATCATATTAAAGTTACGCACTCCCATTTTCTGTCAACCTTGGTTTATCCAGATTGCCTCTCACACCACCCTTCCCACCAACCTCCCTAGCAGTGATCTGCACCCCCAGATCCACGCCAACGTTGACCGTCACCTCAACTTTGCCCCCCTTCTTCACATTCCTGATAGCAGCTTCGGCAAGTACGGTCCCAACCTTCCATATCTTTTCCCTCACTTCCTCGTCTTCTTCCTCATCATCGTCGCTGTCAGAGTCTGAATCTGCTTTGCCATTCGTCTTCGCCTTTTCTTTCTTCGTGATTTTGATATCTCGGATGCCTTCGCAGACTTTAATAATAACACTTCCACCTTCTCTTGGTACGGCAAAAACGCCTGCCCTTCTGCAAGGAACAGCAGTCTCCCTTTCCACCAAAGCGGTGAATAGCCCCTTCTTCACGTCCTCGCTGACGACTAATACGCCAATGGCATTGCGTAGATGGGGGGTAACGGTGACCATGGGATGAGTCGATTGCTCAATGTCTTCCTTTTCAAATTCTTGAATTAGAGAGGCTTGGATTGCGGCACCCCGAGCTGAGAGGGAGGATGGGTCGATGGCTGTAGGAAGGGTAGACGGAGAGAGGATGCGGGTGCTTGGCGGGAAGAGGCGTTGGAGGTTGGTGGAGATGCGTGGGGTATGCGATGTTCCGCCTGAAAGGATGACCTGGGTAGAATGTCAGTCCATCTGAAACTTGATGTTTCGTAATATAGGCAAGTCTGAGGTGATAGACCAAAGACGGATCAGTCAATCTCGAACCATACCTCGTCTATGTCCAGGACGTCCAGATCCGCTTTTTTGACAGCATCTTCAATCAGCCTAGTAAAAGCCCCAAACATCTTTCCAGCCAGCAGTTCGTATCGGGTTCGATTGATGGTTGACGCAAAGTCCACCCCATCTGCGAGCGACTCCACGCTCAAACTCGCATTACCACCTAAACTCAGTGCCTTCTTTGTAGCCTCCGCCTCAAGCTTCAACTTAGCCAAGCTCTTTGCATTTTGCCGCGGGTCGGTCTTATGCTTCTTCATGAATTCTTTTGCAAAATGATCAACGAGTATCTGGTCCAACTGTGCGCCTGCGGTTTCATARTCGTGTGATGTAGATAGTATGCTATACATGCCGCCTCTTGATGCGATGACCGCAATGTCTGATCTCGTCCCTCCGAGATCTGCGACCACAATCATCTTATCCTTCACTTCCGCTTCGGGTCGAGCATCATATGCTAGTACTGCTGCTGTTGGCTCTGAAATCATCTGCAACACATCAACTCCTGCAGCTTTCGACGCTTTAGTCAAGGCTTCCCGCTGTGCTTCGGAGAAATTGGTAGGAACGCTGATAACGGCGGCATTGATTTTCTTGCCGAGAAAGTCGGAAGCGGAGGATGCGAGGCGACGGATATGACGAGTTGTAATTTCTGAGACAGTAACGACGTTCTGGGTTTCAGACTCCGTATCCTGTATCGAAAAAGCTACGGTGGATTCGTGCTTCTGGGGGTGCGCGGAGGCGTGACATGGTGTAGGATCTATCGAGTCGAGACTGAGTAGATGAGTCAGTACAAGGAATACTGTAGTCCACCTGATACATACTCTTGGCCCAGGTAGTCTCTGAAGTATGCGACAGTGTTTTTGCTGTTTCGAACCAGTTGTGACTTGGCTTGGGTACCGTGATACTCCTCCCCCTCAATGTATGAAAGGAACGAAGGAATTTGCCGATCCCCCTCTTCGTTAGCTATAACTTCTGCCTTCCCTTCCTATACGTTGACCTTATTAGCACGAACTTGAGGACCAACGAAAAGGCTAAGGCTCATCACGTACGCCGGTTGTGTATGCGATTGAACTGTTTGAATTTCCGAAAGATATTCCGATGGCGTTTACTTCGCCTTCAGCCGGGCCACCATCTATCACGACAGTCATGTTGAAATACCCAAAGTATGTAGAGTCAGATGCTGGATGTCATATCATGCTTATATACACAATGGCACACATTTCAAGGCTGAGTGCCGGATTTCTTTTTGACCACAACTTTTTACTAGCGCCGGATAGATCCGTTCCACGGCTTGGCAGCCGTTATCGCGATTCAATATCCGATGAAGTTGAATTATTGTTGCCTTCAACATGCTGCCTTTATGAAACATTCAAGTCGATACAATGGCCACTGAGACCCTCATTTTTCCTGGTGATATCATCTCATCAGAAGTGTTACCTATACCTACAAACCCATCCCAGCCACTTAAGCTAGGTCCGGGCCTTCGTCATGTCCCTCCATCCACAATAACCTCCACCCTCGCCGGCCCCCTATGCATAGACAGAAAAAAGAACGCCATATGGGTGGAAAATAACACTGGCAGAGTAAACTTTCGTTTTGTAATCTAATGCTTCTCATGTGACTAACATTCTCCGTATAAGTACATCCCCCAAGCCAACGACCTCATTATCGCCACGGTACACCACAGCTCTACGGATATATACCACTGCTCCATAATCCCACACACCGCTTTTGCTCAACTTCCTCAATTAGCCTTCGAGGGTGCCACCAAAAAGACCCGTCCTCAGCTCAACTCGGGCAGCTTGATCTATGCACGCGTATTGTCAGCTTCGAAACATACAGATCCCGAGATCGTATGCTATAATCCCTCAACTGGTAAGAGCGAGGGCATGGGTGAGTTGAAGGGTGGAATGCTGTTTGATATCAGTATGGCTATGGCAAGAAGGCTATTGATGCCTAAGCAAAAGGAAGACGGAGGGATAGCTTTACTGGAAGAGATCGGGGGAAAGGTTGCTTTCGAGATTGCCGTGGGTAGGAACGGTAAGGTCTGGGTAAAGTCTGGTGGGGTAAAGGAGACATTGCTCGTCGGAAGGGCGTTGCAGGAGACTGATACGAAGGGACTCGGCATCGAGGAACAGGTGAAAATTGTCAGAAGACTGATGAGACAGGTATGATTATCATACCGCCAGTTTTAGTGCAAGAAATTCGACGCTGAATAGCGCATATAGCACTGTTCTCCTCTAAACCCCGTCATGAATACCGACATCTAAACAAACCTACTTCCACCTCTTAATTGACACGCGAAGACCGGAGCCAGCCGACTAATAAACCCCCCGACTGTGATATGATCTAGACATAAAATTTCACCTACTTTCCCGTTCTATCTCGATAGGGTAAGCAGTATCTATTTTTCTTATCGAAAGCGGAGAGTCCGACCTTGGTAGAGAAGTCTCCCTTTGTTGCACATCCTAAGCTACCATCACTTGCATTGCAAGCTACCATCTTCTTTCCAATCTGACTATTCCTCTAGAGTCATCCCTATTGAGAGATAGACTTCTAGCTCATTACCACGCATATTCATCAGCGCTTCATGCGCTGAAACGCGTTGTACTGGGTTGATCGCTAGCATGGTAGATATCGTTGCTATCAGATCCGGGTGCGTTGATGATAAGATGTTGTACTTCAAGTATTTCTTCAATTGAAGTTGAACTGAACCACGCCAACCGTCGGCATATGGACTATGCGGTTGGATGGCCAACCTGGGGTCTAAACCTCCTGGTGGTCGTTCAACCAAGCCGCCAAGTAGATCTAGGCCAACTAGACCTAACGACCACACGTCCAACTTTCCGTTCCATAAGGCCGTGGGGACGAATTTTTCTGGCGCGAAGTATAACGCTGTACCATTCGGTGTATTGGTTGACCCTTTCGGCTGGCTAAGCCGAAATCGATGACTCTGACCGACAACATGTTTTCATCTCTCATTTCAATCTAAAAATATCGTGGTCAGCGTGATGTCCCCCGAATCAAGACAAAATACAGCAGTCTCGACGGCTAAAGGGAACGGTACGTCGGGAAGTGTGGATTTTCTCTACTCATTGGCTGATTGCGTATAGATCAGCGAGCATAGAAAACTCACAAGTAAATTTGGTGGCTTGATATCATTGTGGATGATCTTGCGATGATGGATATACGCCAACGCATCGAGAACATCGTGGATGATTATTTCCACTTCCCGGTGCGTAAACGCTTTGAGATTATGCTGTTCATTTAGTGTTCCCCCTTCAACCCATTCTAATGCCACAAAAGTGCATGCTGTGTTATGATCTATGTATTGTATGATAGAAGCCTTTCCACGTGTCAATATGGGAGTACATATATGTATCTCAATAGAGATACGCACGTGGGACAACATTTGTAACAATTCTATCTCCCTCCTACAACCTTTGGTACTCTTCAAAAATCGCTTAATCGCACAGGTCTTGCCGCTCTTTGTGTTGATGGCTTTTCTCACCTAAGACAACCGTGTCAGTACTGCGATCTAAAGAGCTAAAGGAGCGTTGAAGTTTGAATATCATTTGCAATGGTTGGTAGAGACTTGGAGTTTGTGTGTGTGGTCGGAGAACGATGTACTTACAACGGCTTGTCCTCCCTTACTAGACTTCTCCTCTGAAGTTGTGTATGTGGCTTTGCGCCCTTCATACTCTACGTTACTCATATTGTAAAGATGCAGGGAATCAAAATGTGTCTAAGAAAGTGTGGTCGCTTGAGCTCGTTATTGAAGAATTAGAGGAGATATTGACTAGCTGTTGGTAAATACACAGCTCCATAGGGCTATAAAAATCGCCACACAAGGGCGCGCGGCCCGAGATATTGAATGGTATCTGATTCATATTAAGCTAAGACTTGTCAAATCAATCCTAATGATTCCCCAAAAGATTCGTAGCTCCTAGGGTTTCAAACCTATTTTTTATTGTAATTTTGTATTTGATAAGTATATGATCAAGATATTTACTACTTAAAGAAGCTTAATATATGTTGAAGTTAATTTAAGTATCCTTGTTGTATCCATGACTTATTTTACCTTTCAGTCCAGATTGAAACATGGACATGGTATTTTATCAAGCGCAATAACCAAATATTAGGTGAGACCACCCGAGCTCGTCTTTATCTTAAGGGTTCGGCGACCCCGAAAAAGATATTTACTACTTAAGAAGAGCCGAATTCATATTAAACTCAACTTAAATAGTCATATTATACGTATGAATTATGCTCCTCTTCAGTCCAGATTAGAACATTGAGACGGTATTTCATCAAGCGCATAGACCAAAACTAGGACGACTGAACGTGCTGGTCTGGTCCTGGAGGGTTTGGCGACCTCGAAGATTGTATTGAAAAATTGGTGCAGAATGAAGCTGCTATTCCAATCTCGCACCCTTCTGCGCCCCAAACCTTGAAGCTGCTGCACATCCAATCTAGTCTCTTCCTAAAGCGATGCCAAAGCCTTATCGAACAATTGGAGCCTTTTAATTACGCACCGCGACCTTTCGGAAATCGATCGCTTTCTCTATGATCCGATATGGACCTCCTGAATTCGTGGCTGAAGGAGAATCTCAAGCAACACACGACATGACTAGCCAGTTCTGCACGCGCCACCCAGTCTCTCAGCGACGTAATTCGGTGAACCTATCACGAGTTTGGATGACGGGCGATAACGTTGGCGCGAAAGAGGGACGTCGTGCTCTAAACCTATCATGAGTTTAGATGATGGGCGACAATGTTGACGCGGAAGAGGGACGTCGTGCTCTAAGGTGTTCTCGCCTTGCCGATCGATGCGCTGCTTAGTAGGGGGATTCCTGGATCGCCATACATGCAATCATGAGCTGCCCGATGTGATATAGCCAGAGTAAGTGGAGCAACTGGAATGAGAAATTAAACATTGCGCCCGGTGAGGGTGAAGCCAACAATGTTCTTCGAAGAAACAAGATGTTCTTCTCCATTTATTGGCTAGGAAAGCGTGCGTGACGAGGCTTCTGTGCATGCTTGTGCACCG
Source organism: Cladonia macilenta KoLRI003786 (assembly GCA_000444155.1). Classification (NCBI taxonomy): domain Eukaryota; kingdom Fungi; phylum Ascomycota; class Lecanoromycetes; order Lecanorales; family Cladoniaceae; genus Cladonia; species Cladonia macilenta. The sequence continues at coordinate 1,397,129 of KE598623.1, forward strand.
AAGATAGCTGCTAGACCAAATGATTGTGGTGTGCATAGTAGATGTCCTCTGATGCCGATGGGGTTAAGGTAGTCGAGCTCCATCAAAAAAAAAAGGCTCATTTTGACTGGACAGACCTCTGTATTAAGCGTTGATGGCGCGCGTTGGCAGGCAACAGAAGTTGCAAGCCCACGTATTTATATATATAGAGGAGCTGAAATTCGCTCGTAGCCACGGGGTTCTACCTAGAGAACAGTGTCGTGCAGATGTCTTTTAGCCAGATTTGGAGTAAGAGTGGGGAGTAAAAGCCTGAATGACTATGGAATGTTAGCTTCGAAGACCGTACATCTGAGGATTAGCTGTGGGAAGTTGACTTACGCCATTCGCAATGTGACTTATTGAATATGTACATCGAGCAATCCCACGAGTAATCGTAGCGTCATATTCAGCAGATTTGGGGGAATAGAATCCTGTGAGACGCCGTCATGTGGTGTTCGAGCCGCAGGAACGGACCAGACCATGCTGCGACGCCTAGCGATAGAAAGCATCCCCTGCGTAGCAATAAGCGAGATCTTGAGATTTTCCGGAATCATGAGGATATACCCGGCCGGAACCATAAGGTGTCGTGTTTTGACAAGGTTGGAAGACAAGAGGGAAGAAGTTGACCCTGGAAGGAACCGCCGAGGACCTTGAGCGACAGCAATTGTTTCACGAGGGAAGAAAAGTGATAGTATAACTGAGTTCATGAATTATCTAAGAAGCAGATGGTCGGGATACCCTGGAGTGTCGTGTTTGAATAGATCTTGAGAACAACCTGCTGGAAGGCTGTGCTCTGCGCTCTGCAACGAGTAGCCAGTCACTGTGAGCGACAAGAACTATTCTAAGAACAGTAATTGAGATGTTATGATTCATTTATGGAGGATGATGGAGGGTGTGATCGGGGAATCCTGATGCATCGTGCTAGAATGAGGTGGGAAGGTGAGTTGCCTGAAGGTGACTGGCTCACTCTAAAATCCCAGCGACAGCGAGCGAAGCATCAGGCAAGCGGAGTAGCCAGAACGGTAGCTGAGTGGTTATTCCAAATGTTGCCCAAATCTTAGATTGCTGTATTGAGTGTGAAAGGACTCGGAAGATTGGTTGGTGGGAGAGGAGAACGAAATGTTGTATGGGAGGTTTGGGTATTCTCGGAGGGGCCAAGGGTGTGTAGATTAATATGCGACCTCTAGTTATGACTGTTTAACAAGCATTTGAGTGGAGTGAGGTGGTCATAGTGAGGTTGGGTGACTGAAAAGGGAAGTAATTCACGTGGAATCGAATGGTACCTACGCCAAGATACTTCGGCTGTGGGCTTGGGGGTTCCATGAATGAAGCTGAGAATCGTGATCCCCGTTCATCGAACCACTTACCATCACTGCTGTGGCTGCTGGAATGAGCATGTGCACATCCAACTTCCAACTGCTTAGAAGCACCTTTTTGCTGGCCGAAAATCTGGATCGAAACTCGAGGAATGAGCTCTAAGCTTTGTGCTTCCGTCCATAGAAGCCAATCATCCGCGTGATCTTGACTGTAGAGAGAAATACCTACGGATGAAGCGGCTGCCTGCCCCTAACGACGATTTTATCAGCTAGAATTGAGACTCTTGGCGCTGATGAAGGATTGCTAGACCCAGTGTCACTGGCGGCAGTCACTCAGCATCAAGGACACGCAACTTGTCTTCCTGGACAGAAGAGAGTGGCTCGACCAGAGGGTTTGGCTCGCGGAGCATTGGACAGGGAGAGTTGATGAATGATGTGTGCACAACATGTTATTCTATGAAGACAATTACCACCACAACATTGACCGCAAAGTTAAGAAATCGAAGGCATAGAGACCGTTTGTACACGGGAACAGCGCTGCAGGCAGAGCATTGCCTTCGAAGGACGTGACAGATCGACCAGAAGACCTTACCCCTGAGCAGAACCTTACGGTCTGAACCATCACCTGCCGCAGAGGCAGCTGCCAAGCCCACCATGAATCGGTCATCAGAATCCGAAGTTGTATGTCTTCTCAGCAGACCCGGCACAATGACAGCTAATTACCCTGCCGCCTTCGAAGTCGCCTTTACCGTCTTTGTGCGTATGTGCGAGTCTACCTACTTCTCCGGAGATGACCCTAACTGCGTGCAGCTTTTTTACCTCAGCAATCGTTGGCTTTGTGTCAATACCGCGGAAGACTATCGTTACCTGCCTCCCATACAGACCCTTTAAGTGAAGAAGTGACTCTTCTCATTGCCGAAGCCGAGGCTACAAATCCCTCTTACAGCGTTTCCCAGCTACGCCCTACTGCTCACGGTTTGACCCAAGAACCAGCTTTCTTAGGTAATGTAGTGGGTTACCCAAGACCTCCGAGACAGGCTGTTCTTTCTAACGGGTACAGGAACATACAATTCAGTTATCACTTAGCTCGCAGTGCGAGAGATCGCCCGCCGGAGGCATCTGGAATTTGACTTGGGATCCGCCAGAGCACTACCACTCCTTAGCGATTGCCCAACTCATGGATCAATAAGCCTCGCCCTCGAGGCCCAGTGGTCGATCAATAATCGCAAAGAGCTGGCCCTTACCAGCCAGGATCATTCCAATATTCAAAGCAGAGTACTCTTCCATGCTCAAAAGCAAATATAAAGATGAAGTCCGTCACTCATTGCTGCACAAAAATCTGCTTACAAAGATATGTCTAAGCCGACGATAGGAATTCTATGATCAGTATAGCGAGATTTAAGCCCGCATTAGCAGACTTCTATCCCGAATCAACTACTTCTACCAGCATTCGGGAAACGCTCGCGGCAAAAGATATTTTGAACCGCCCCAGGCAACTCAAGGAATCGAGACGTCGGCAAGCCAGAAGTTGGTGACGGGATTGGTGGCGGGATGGGTGACATGCTTAGAGGCATTTTGTCTGGACAGTCATGGGTCTCCAACCGAGTGGCCTCCGCGTTGGACATTTGCTTGCTGGTGAAGGGAATCTTGGTGTAGGACACCCAGGGGGGTAATTCCGGATGGGTCATGAAGCCTGCTCACCGATCCATTCGTTCTTTTTGCTAAAATGAACCATCAGATCCGACGAGCAACAGAATCTTCTCTTCTAGAAGCTATAAAGACTACCGTGGACCACGGGAGAGACATATCTTGCCTAATCTCGTCGATTCTTCAATCATTCTTTCTGGTGAAGAATCTCGCAAGTCCTCTTTTGAAAATCATACAGGAGGAATGCAGATCTACATATATGAAAGATGATGTAGATCCCGATACCGTTGAATTGCTTGAGGAGGAGCAAACACGGCCTTCATCTGTTAGATGTTTAGAGATGATTGTTGTTCCACTGATTGCTGAGGTCGTTCATGGGGCGATGGGCAAGCTTCTCGGGATTCCCGTTCCAGACAAAGAAGGAGGACTTACACCACAAGGCTAGGAAGTTGCAATGGGAGCAAATGGCACGGTTTGGGGAGATCGTTGGATTGGAACATGACGGGAGGTAGCTGCACCCTCCCGAACTGATGGCTCCATCGGATTGCTTCCAGCTACCAACCCAGCTGACAAATGAATTCCAGCCATGAAAGCATCTACATCGCAGTTGGCAACATTAGATCTTTACGAAAGAGCGCTTGGAATCATCTGATGTTGCTTCAGGGGGCATCGGGACTAATTCCGTAATTCCGCTGTTCCAGTTCATGCATGACATAAGGCCACCACTCTCTTCCATTGTACCCAGAATAGCATGCGCAATGGATCAATAACCTTCTGTAGAACCCTCTCTACCCAGCTCCAACTCCTCCCAACCAATTCCCTCCCCATCATCCCCCGAATCACCTGCACCATGTCAACCCCCACTTCCGCTCCCACTCCCACTTCCACCACCGCCTCCCCACCCCCCCTCAAAATCCTCATGCTCCACGGCTTCACCCAAACCCCCCTCCTCTTCCGCCACAAAACCGCCGCTCTCCAAAAACACCTCACCAAATCCCTCCCCCACCACCACCTCCACTTCTCCCACGTCCCCGGCCCCCACAAACTCTCCCCCGCCGACAACCCGGCCGCCCAGGACACGCCAGCGGGAGAAGAAGCCCCCGAAGCGTATGCATGGTGGCGGCGGAAAGACCTTGATGATGGGAGGGAAGTGGTTTATGAGGGGTTAGAAGAGGGATTAGGGGCTGTGGCGAAGACTATTAGGGAGGAAGGGCCATTTGATGGGGTGGTGGGGTTCAGTCAGGGAGCGGCGGCTGCGGCGATGGTGGCGAGTTTGTTGGAAGGGAGGGGGAGGAGGGAGGCGTTTGAGAAGGCGGAGGAGGGGGGTGGGATCAAGTATGTGGAGAGTTTTGAGGAAGGGGGAGGAGGGGGGGTTGACGGGTTTGTGCAGGGGCCGTTGAAGTTTGCGGTTTGTTATAGTGGGTTTAGAGCGCCGGGGAGGAGATATGTGGGATTTTATGAGCCGAAGATTAGAACGCCGGTTTTGAATGTGCTGGGGCAACTGGATGTGGTTGTTGATGAGGTTAGGGCGAGGAAGTTGGTTAGTGCGTGTGAGGGGGGAGAGGAGAGGGTGGTTGTGCATCCCGGAGGACATTTCGTGCCGAGTCAGAAGCCGTGGTTGGATGCTGTTGTGGGATTTGTAAAGGAGTGTGTGGAGGGTAAAGAGGCAAGGAGGGAGAGGGATGGTGTAAAGGTAGAAGATATGGATGTCCCTTTCTAGTGAAGGGCGCTTATGTGTTCCGGAAATAGTGATTGAACCTTTGAGTGCATCCTGCTTGGTCACAGAGAAATAGAGTGAATGTTGGAAGCAAGAGAGTGAGTTCATATTAACTGCAAAAGGGACGCTCCCACTAGGTAAAAGCAGCGCGTGGTGGTATCATATCATAACGAGATCTATCGGCCAAAAAGGAAAAACAGCAAATCAAAAGTGGACATACAGCTCTGAGCTGCTTGGCCTACTTCACCTTCTTCTTCTCATCTTCCGGATTGTAAGGATGCTTGATAGTCAAGCACCAAATATCAAGGTAATCACAGATTGTAGTGATTATGTCGTACTAGATTTAATCAGTATAGGAATGCAAATCTCAGAATGTCCGACTCACAACAAAGCTCCCATAGACACCGAATCCAAACCCAACGCACATGAAAACGAAGGCGATCTGGTATGTCCCATAACCCAAGGCACTGGGCCATAATCCCAAGAAAGGTCCGGCAGAATCCAGCACAGCTAGGCCGAGAGGAACAGTAAGAACATTATACATGGGGAAGGCTGGATTTTGGGTTAGATGAGCGATAATCATTAACCCGACAGAGTAAGCGTTGATAAGACCAACGTAAAAGACGAATGGTATGAGGTGGTATTCGAGGATGACAGGCTGTAAGTATAGATATGCGGGGATGAAGGTCCAGGTAACGAAATAGGGGAGGAGGCCGTATAATGGTTTGATGACATCCTTTTTCCTTTCCCGTTGCACTTCCATTACATGCATAGCACTAGAGACAGTCAGCGAATGGCTTTCTGAAAAGGAAATGGGGGAAAGCTGAGAGTTGCGTACCTTTGCACAGTGTTGGCCACCAAGACAAGGCCTCCATAAACCATGTACCATTGGTTCCAGGGCATATCGTAAAAGTAGTCTGGAATGATACCATGCTTAGAAACACCGATTGTTTGCAGCATAGACTGTTGCCAAAAGCTACCACCACCTTTCGCAGCAGTAATTGCATACACTATGCAAAGAGTCAGGATGCCTTCAACGGGGCCAGAGACAATGCCAAGGATCAAAGTCTGTGTGTAGTATTCATCCCAGGTCTGAATGTAGAATGTGAGCGTAGCTATAACACAARAATCAGCAAAAGCAGCCAAAGTAAACCTCAGGAGAACCTCTTACAGCCAAACAGCGTCAAGACGGTGTACCAGCTTTGTCCTAAATTCATAGCAGCCGCAAAGAGCAGGACCTCAAGCACGGTATTGCAAGCGTCAACGCCATGATCGAACAGCTCCCCAAGCGGCCCACTCTGGTGTGTCCTCCGTGCCTGTGTGCCATCCACCGCGTCAAAAGTCTGGTAGAGGAAGAGTCCAATAGCCCAAGACGCATACACCCAACTTGGCATGTCCTGATCGAGAGTCGGATTGTACCATAACAGGGTCAGGAAATTGATCACGACGAAACTAAAGCCAGATAAGGTGATGGCATTGGGTGCCATGGACATGGGGAAGCATTTGATAGCAACATTGTTGTAGAACGGCTTGAGGATGTACTTTGAGGTTAGGGAGTGGTCGACGCCTGCGTACTTGTAGCGGTGGAGACCTTCTAGGCTCTTCTGGCGGATATAAACCATCTTGAGCAGGGGAACACTGGACGCCTGCGATCTGCCAATTCTTCAGAGGTTGGCAGACCTCAACGAGGGGGGACGCAAGGCGCGCCAAGTCGCAATTCCAAAATTCCAGGGTTCACGCGACGCCTGCCCACCTCATACGCAATGCCGCCTTAGTCAGCCTTGTCTTCGTACCAATCAACCATGCCCCGTGCTCAAGCATCATAATTCATCCTCTAACCCACGACTTTCAATGGCGGATTGGACATCCCTCTATCCCGATTCCCCATATCCATATCAAACGTAAGAGCAGGAAGAATTTCCCCCGCAAACAACAGAATTTTACTACCTTATCAAGTCCCCTTACCATGGGAATCTCAGCCGTTTCAAAGTAATATCACTAAAAGGTCTTTGGGCGGTGTTAAATCAATATGGGTGACTGTGCTCCATCATCAATTATTCACCTTATGCCCTGTAATATGATACACATTTACCAGCAGATCAGTTCCTCAAATCCATCCTCTATGATACCTCCACGCCTCAAATACATCATTTCCTTCCTCCTCTACCTCACCACTGCCCTCACTCTTCCTAATCCCCTGCAGTGGTAAATCAAAACTATCGCTCATTTCCGGTTCTTGATCTTTTGCCCAAGTAACGTTCTCTGGCTTCTCGAACCGTTGTGGCCATCTCATCATCGGTTCGGGTGTGGAGATGCCAGATTTGACGTCTGGGATCCCGTCTGGTTTGTCCGTAGGGTTAGGGACGTGGAAAATGCGCTTGTACCATGGTGTGGAAGTTGGTGGAGAGTACCAGTCAAGTTGTGATGCGAGGGTTCTGTCACTGTCAAGGGATTCCGGGGGTTTGGGAGGGAAGACGTGGGCACGGAGGTAGATGTACAAGGGGCGCATGAGGGGGACGCAGGCGCCTATGATGCCGAAGTTGACTTCTAGACTAGAGGATGTTAGTCGGAGATAGAGGTTGGTGCTACATAGGTACTTACATTCGCGTTAAAGCGTTGCCAATGCCCACCCAGGTCACGTCATCAGAGACGATTTCCCATGAGTACGAAGTCCTGATAATGCAGACGGTGCCGGTGATGACACCAAGCCCCATAAGCAGGTTCAACGCGATTTTCGTCCGAAGACGTAATTTGGCATTCCATAGCAGTAGAACAGGAAAGGCAGCGCCAATGAAATCCGTCACAACAGAGATAACGCCTTGTACGATGATAACAGCCTCCACGGCTGGCTTTGAAAAGCAACGACCTGCCACCGAAGTGTCCCAGTTTCTGTTCAGCGGAATGCATTGTAGGAGGTAGACGAGCGTCAGAGGTGTGTGCGTTATGATGATAAATCCTATGAGTACAAAGAGGAAGGTACGCCATCTTTCAAACTTGGATATTCGGAGTAGGAACAGGCATATGGATATTTTGGAGAGAGCGAGGGTGATGAAGACTTGGTTCCAGTCAAGGTAGTTGTATTTGAGGAAGCCCTCGTAATGGACTGGCGTAAGATATTCCACGTGCCTTCCGAGGCCGTAGTGAACTTCTAGCATCACGAATCCCAAGCCAACTGCATTGATCAGCTGCATCCCCCGGGTTAGCCAGCTCAGTCGCCTAAGGATTTTCTCTCCCTCACCTGCGCAAGTATCATAGCCGCATCGTCCCAGCCAAAGTTGTGGGTTATCCATATCCGGGTTACCACACGCAAGCAGACAAGTATGGTCGAAGAACTGAAGACTGCCCAATTGACGCCGAGTAGGACGGGTCCAAGGTTCGTGTCCCCAGAAGACGATATGGTCTCAGACTTATCGGACATGACAACTCGCGAATGAACTCTGAAACAGGCGGAACAACCATTTCTGAATCATCTATGAGAACATCAAAGCGTAGGACAGGCAGAATCAAAAACAACAGTTGAATAAGGAATCATTGAGTGGCCCGAATGGTCATGACATGAAGTTGCCGAACGGTGTGGAGAGCCAAAGAGGGATTTGCTCCAGCCACATGAGGTAAGCATGCATCATTGTCGATCTTTTTGCGCCGGCCATTCTTCGAAGCTTCTAGGTTGCTTCCAAATACGGCCGAGGGAGTCCGTTATGTTTCAAACAGCGGAGCGACTGGCCGCGAACGGCTCGTGGTTGACATGAGCTCAACGGCGTGGGCGACAATCGTGTCTCTGATTTGCAGATGATGGTCTCTTCAAAGAAGAGGCAATGAGGCCCGGCAGGAGCACAGTGCAATTGTTGCCACATCCCCGCATAAAGCGAGAAGAATCCTCCGGGCAGTTTGTTGGTAGGTGGGTGGAAGGTTGGCAGGTGAAGTTTGATATTCCCGCGCGAATAAGGTAGCGCTTTCTATTCGGTTGTGGCTGCCATTTCAAGCACTAGCACAAGAGACGATCTCAAGAGATGTTCTTTTGAGCATGCAAAAGCAACATCCAAAAAGATACAGCAATACAACTCCTGGGAGTAGTATTCATATGAAGACCTTAAGACTATGAAAGTAATGGTACGATTCGCGGGCTCAGTATTTCTCGTGCTTTCCTCGACAACGCTCCTTTGAACAGCCTCCACCATCCCCGTTGCTTAACTACATCATTGAAATCCACGTATGTCTACCTTCCATCAGCAAACGTAGCATGCACTTCACCAATGGCACCAATGATGGTGCTTGCCAAATTGTTAAAGGCGTAATCAATACACGAGGCTCTGTTTCGTTCTTGGTATTCTGTCTTGACATTCCAGATCGGCGGTCGTTATCAGAGCAGTTGCAGAATATGAAGCGTGAACCCAGGTCGCTTCTTAAAGTCCTTTCAGCTTCTGCCTCCATTCCTGCTGCACCCCGCAACACTCACGAACATGGGTCTGTATCTGCTTTTGGAGATGGAGATGCTCTGTATTCCAGTACAGCCAGTCCCAGACTGTCGCACTTGTTGCTCACCCTTCCGTGGGAAGCTTCATAATGCTAAATATCTTGAAGGCTGAAGCCAATCGGTAGCTTTTCCTTGTCTAGGCGTAGGTTTCTTCACAGAGCAGACGTTGGCAGACAGCCAAAGCAATCGAGACCGCCATTTCAGATGGCTTCAGGTAGACCGAAGTATGGTAACGGTGAGATGCATAGCTCTGAGTAGCGGGCGCCGATCTTCCATAGGGTGTTTTTGAAGCACCTTGCTTGAATTTGAGTTCGAAACCCGTGGCTTCTGCCCTGCCAACCGGAAGCTTGGTCCTTCCTTCTTGGGACTGCACCATGGCTGTGAAAAGCTGCATTTTGGGACAATGTAATGTTGAACCCGGGCAGAATCTGTATCTTCTTTAATTCAATGCTGTATCGTCTTCTGGGATCGCTTTTCGTGATATGTAAGATTAAGTGGTCTTTGGTAGCACACCTTACCCAGCAACGCTAGCTGCCCACTAGGAGAACGAAAGCGTCTACCTGATTGCGTTTCGTACATGCTGGTTCGACAAGCAGTGTGTAGATGAACGAAAGCGAGAAGTATGAGTTCAGTCGTCCGTAAATTCAGGCGAAGACCTGCCTCTAGCAGTAGCGCTAGAGATTTGTTGCTTTGAGACTCCTTGAGCCCAAGATGTTTCAGTCTAGAAGTCTCGTTCTTAGCAGCTTCAAAAGGCTCTTGCCTGGAATACCGAGGAATGATCTGTCATTGCTTGTCCCTCCAGACGTTGTTTGCCACCAGCCGTAATGAACCACATATCATCCCTTGCCCTCCTCCCTCGCCATCAGACATTACCAATGGAACGATGTTCTTGTAGGGGTGTCAGGCTATGTTTTGAACATTAGGATTCTCGTATCTGTCTCTTCGTCAGTGCAACGATCTGTGGATGATGATGCCTCGCCTGAGGTGCTAGAATCTATGGAGGATGCTCCTAATATACATGAAGAAGAAGTGCTAACAGGATAACACCTATGAGTGGCGAGCTAAGGCAACGCTAGGGGCATCAGGCCCTGCAACATGATCGCTCCCGTATGTTCCTTCGAGGACAGGCCGGAGTTTGGTCATATAATGATAGATGGAGACATCCACAGTTAGGGGTTGTTCGATTCGTTTGCGTTCCCTTAACCACCGCAGTGATTCCACCGGCATGTCCATCCCTGATGAGCCTGCCATGGCTCCTGTCTGCCAAAAGGTGACAGCTCATTGCATTGTAGCCTCGTTACGACCTACAGTGTTATCGTTAGTACAATGCACCTCTACCATTGCAAAGTATCCGAACAACATCGATCACTTTGTACAAGAAAGCACACCTGCTTTTAGAGAATGATACTTCCGGTGTGAAGGTTGCTTGGGTTATGAGGAAGTCCATTTATGCTGGGAATTGCCGTTGTGAACGCCCCAACCGGGTAATACTTCCCAGGTCCTCATTGACAACTATTACCGGGTATGATATGCCCAATACGTCTACGGTGCAACAGCAACATTCAACGAAGCACATGAACCTTGGGCTCTGCAGGAGAGCGTCTTTTGCCGTTACAATGCTTTTAGTTAGCCCTGAAACTGGCAGGTCTACGCAAGGGATCGATTAAGGGGATCGAACGATGTTCTGTTTCAAGAATTATACCGGCTCGCACGCTACTATCATTGCTATCATTCAGCAACTACAAGGGAAGAAGGATGTGGTCCGTTAGCATATTAACGGGCTGGAATAATAGGCTAACTTGTTAGAACAGTTGTCCGAGACACCTGGACCGTATAGAACCGTGCTGCCGACCTCACAGCTGCTGTTGGAATCGACGTCTCACGGTGTGGCCGACATTTGGCGACCTCACTCAGATCTTGAACGGTGTAGCGCCTTCGAGTTCGAGTCAAGGCTGTCCAGCCGTATAGCCCTCCCTCGACGTTCAATTTACGCCTCATCACTAGCTATTAGAATCGCCGGAGTTGCTATATGAGAAAGAGTACTATGTGTACCTAAGTCGACTATCGTCTCGCGGACAATAACATCTCTAGGATCTCCAGCCCACTGCGTCCCTTGGGATCGATGCATAGCCCAAACAGCCTTTACGATGCCGCTCCCCCCAGCCGAGGCTGCTACAATGGCGCTTTTGATGTCCAAAATGTTGAATCTCGTCAGATACTTCCAGCATCTGGTTCGAGCAGTTTCGAAGAGGACAATGAGAAGTATCAACAAGTGGAGGATCAATACACTTTTTCTATAAAAGGGATGGCCGACTTGAATGGCTTCCATCAGACCATGGGCAGCTGTGGAAGTGGTGTCTTGAGCGTTTATTATTTGTGAAGTACCGTAAGCGACCAATATATCATCGATGATTGCCGTAAAGGAGTCTGCAACAGCTAACGTTATAGCTTCAGTTCCATTCAACTCCGGTCTTTGTTTCTGCATCCTTTCCACATTACGGCTCAGCGTTTCGCCAAGCACAGACACATAAAGAGACGGGCTCATTCTTGATAGCAGGTTGATGGAGTGCATTACATTTGCACAGAGATGGCCGCTTGGGTCAATATTTTCTGCTTCGACTGATGGTTGCGCTTCGACGGTAATGGATCTTTGCATTCGATCTACGGCCACGTCGAAGACCGTAGGTCTAAAGAATACTTCACACTGAATCTGATCGAGTTCCCGGTATAGTTTGTTGCCTGCTGCAACAGCTATCATGTTTCGATTATTATTGGTCACGGCAGCCCAAGCGGTAATATTTTCGTATCCTTCATGCCAAGAGATTGAAGGGTATAACTCCGGTGTACCTATGACGGAATTTGGGAGATATCCATACACGTAATAGATGTAGGAAGTTGACCGAATGTCAGGCCATGAACCCCAGGAATGATCATCCGGCATTTCTGGGTGGAACGTGCGATGATATTCGAGAACGGAGAAATTCTTCCCTACATTCCCCTCAAGGCTCAAACGGAAGTCTGAGGTACTATTTTTGATGCACGAAACATTCGCAACATAACCAGACTCGGTATAATTGTAATACAGGATTCGATCAACAGCTATGCGTTCATCTGTTCTACCCACGGAGGAGCCGACGCCGAAGGAACGGCCGATAAACTCCCAGTTTGAGTTATCGAGTTTCGAGTGGTTCCTGGGCCCACCGTCCAACGTCGTTGCTGAACTCGCGGAGAGAAGTAGTAGACCTTGCAGAGTAGGAACAGGGCATGAAGGGACGAGTCCTCTCTTATCATTGATCAAGGAACAGTGGTGGTTGACGTTGTACAAAGAGCGCCCTGGTCCTCGCAACTGGAATTGGGAGTCCCAATATGATTTCGAACCCTCTGTGAAGGCGGGAAGCAGCTGGTTTTCTATTCCCTGTGACGCCAAAACAGTCACGGGGGATATCGCTGGGGCCCATAGTGCAGCCGGCAGGAACGTGGCTGCAATAAATGCTGCATTCAGAAGTAGAAGAGGTCGAGGCAAATAGGAGTCAATTCGAGCGGTGCTTAAGGCGACAGAGAAGCTGAGAACCTGCAGGGCAACTGAGCCATGCATGATTCGATACCGCATTGAAAGATTCAGGACCGCACACAGAGAGGACACTTGGAATAGGCCTAGAAGGTGCGAGATGGTCTGTACGAAAATCTGACTCATCGCCTGATGGTTCTTTACAAAGTCATACAACATTCCAGTGGATTGGGACTCCCCAAAAGAATATAGCATTATACTGGTGGCTGTAGGGATAATCAAATCGAGCACAGGCAGGAGGCGCACCAACTTCGACTCCTTGGCGTCTTGACTTCGTGGCAGCAATGGTCCGCTTTCGGCATCGCTTGATGGCACTCCTGAATCTTCATCGCTATCAATGTTATCAGTTTTGAGGAACGGGGTTTTCTCCATGGCCATGATAGGTGAGGAATGGTTCTTCCATGATTTCAGGAGGGATACTTTACTCTGATAATGCCTTCTTCCAGGCAGCCACATTATGCATGCAAGCCCGCCCCCCCACCACAGCCCCCCTCCAGGGTTGTGATGGCGCTTAGCTGAACATGGCTCTATTTCTGGAGTCACCGCTTGCCTTTTTGGTTCTATGCTTTATCTCGAAGACTGATCTGTTTGACAGACTAATTGAATTTGAAAGCAGAAGGGTTACTGATCCACCATTGAGCTGTGGATGTAGGCAAAGAGAGCGCGACTTTGGTTTGGCAGGCGCTGGGGACAATGTTGATCCGGCCCGGCCCGAACAAAAACGGGTCGGACTTAAGGGCACAAACCCAAACAGGGGCCGCAAGAATTTTGATACGAAATTCCGACCACTGCTTGATCTGTTTGGAAATTGATACATAGAAATGAGCAATGGCTACCTGAGGTTGCGAGTGCATCTATTAAATTCACGCGTTTGTGTTTTACGTACAGAAAGATGCCAAACCACTGACAATCCGACTTCATATGATTAGATACCAATCGGCAAACACGTACTCCGTACCGAGGGCTAGAGTGTTATTTCGTCCAGACAGCATGAAGTGAATAACTCTACGAAGCATGTCATCAAATATGTCATTCGGCATCCCAGCAGCTGGCTTTCTCTATAGCCTTGTCATCGCTCTCTGAGAGGAAAGTAGCGGCTCAAGAATGCCATACCAGCAATTGGTTCATTCAAGTTTGCTTAATATATAGCAAAGAAAAACAGAAACGCAGACTAATTGGATGAATCTACCATCAACGCATTGAGATACTAAGTTAGGACTACTAGTGTACTAATGGTGAAACGTTCTGGAAAAGACTAGAAAGTGCATCCGCAGCCTCAACGATGGCGGCTCAGAGTCATCAATAAATGCAACTGGCAAGCATAGCACGAAATCTACATATAGAAGACAATGCAAAAGAGTCGTACGATGTGCTTCAGCTAAGCCTCCTTCCTATCAATCTTTTCTCATCGTTTGCATGCCAATTAAGCAAACACCAAGTATCTCAACAATCAAAAAGCATGGTGTATTATGACGATCTTTCCAAATATACCGTGCGGTGTAAGAATGTGGGAATACTCGATCATGATTTCATGACTAACCTATCCGTGGGGTTAGAGCAATATCGGATTTGAAGGGACATTAGGATGGAGGATTGAAAAGGGGAGATTGAAGGCAAAGCTCAACTCAGGTAAGTCGATTGACATCAGAATATCAAATCCTTTTTCCGTTGAGGGACCTACGTGGGACGTGGCTTAGCATTGAGATGTTGTATCAATTTATGCAGAAGGTGGCTGGGTGAAGAATGATCAATGTAGATTAGTGAAAGGCGATGGCATGAACTGAGTCAATTGCAAATCGGACAATTCCTTAAATCAAATATGTTCTTGATTCCATTGCTGGAGCTGGGCCTATGTCTATCTGTGTTCGTCGCAAAATCGCTTCCACACGCCAGTCAAGATAAATTACACGCTTTGAGACTGCCAGCAGCGAGGCATCAATCATAATGAGTCTGAACAAGATCCGCCAAAGCTCAAGTACTAGCTTGATTCTGATGTTGGCCTAGAATTGGATTAGAGAACATTGAAAGCAAAAATTGACACCTAGGTTACATCCCCAGGATATTTCCAGAAGATTGGTGGCACCGTAGAGATTGAGAGGCTGGCATGCGGCGACCTGTTGCAGAGGCTCACGCGACTTTCATGCCCAAGTAATCTCTGCAGTTGGGATCTGGTACTCGCTCGTGAGCGTGGAAGGGTCCAGACCTGTGGGGGCTGTCCAGCTTAGCAACATTTTCGAGCCGCCAATGAGTATGTCATTGGAACCATAATAACCCAGATGAACCCCACCAGAGTATATGTACTTTCCACTTAGGCCTGGAGATGCTTTGTAGAGGACCTGTTCCTCCGACCAGCTATACTTCAAAATGTTCTCCACATAGTCGGAAGACGAGTCTCCTCCAGGGGCGAAAGGAGGGAGGATCGCCAGGTCAGCCTCAAGGTAACGGTAGTAGAAGGTGCTGTCTGCATAAATGGTCATATACACAATGACAAACGTTAAGTGCCGAGGTGAGTAGAAGACGTCAGCGTCCATGAAGGCACCCTCGATGAAGTATGCGGTCGAGGATGAGGTGGGCATGTCAGTACTCCATGCATTTCCTTCCCAATACTCGAACTGTAGCCATATTAGCCTTTCGGTCACACTGTATCAAGGACCACTTACCGAGTCTCTATCACTAACATCGGCTGGAGCGACCCTAGCTAACAGGATGCCTCCCGCAGTACTGCCAAAGAGGTAGACGTATCCATCGTCGGCACCAATTCCAGAAGGACCCCAAGACCTTATTCCTCCTATGCAGCCCCATTCTACTTCGTCCTGATCGAAAATCTTGTCTACTGGGCGCTGCGCTACCGGACCCCCCTTCCCACCAGCGGTAATTGTTAACAAGGTTGAGCCGGTGTAAGTAAAGTGAGCAGCCTTGGTAGCCATGTTCACATTGTCGTATACGATAGGAGCGTATATGAGGCCAACTGTGGCATCCAAGGGGATGATGGATGACTCTGGCCAGATGGCATAGCGTTGACCTTGGCCTTGCATGGCTAGATTATAAGCAAGCTCGCCCTCAGTCAAGGGTGCAAATCCGCGCATCCGTCCAGCATTATCACTCCATTCGCCAATACCATCTTGTAAAGTCAGAGCGTCTCCCTGAAGCCCGTTCATACCAACGTCGATGGCAACAGAACTAGACACGAAACCAAGGAAACTGCCATTCTGAGTGGAGGTCGTCGTAGAGTAGGACCCTGTATCACAGAATATGAACAGATGTTCGCCGCTAAGAATTCCTCCCTTTCCCCCATCCCGGGAAAGATGTGGTGTGTCGGTCAGAGGACTCAAGTAGGACTGGGTGGAGCTGTTTATTTCGAGAGCACCGGTCTCCGGTGAGAGACCATAGTTTGTTGTGATGTCGCTATTGGCGCCTACTGTGAGGAGATTGTTGGGAAGCGTGATGCTTGCAGGTTCTGCGATATTCAAATACTGCTTTGTTGGCGTGTTCTCTGTCGGTCCTTGCAAATTTGATTGGACAACTTTGGGGGTGATTACGTAGGATCCTGGAGCGTAGGCTATGCCTGGAGCTGAGACAATAGATTCCGACGGAGGAGTGGCATATGGTGTAGAGGAACTCGATGTTTGCGTTACTGGAGTAGAGGATGCGGTCGAAGGTGAGTTCGTTTGGCCATTGACAGAATCAGTCGACGAGGCCATTGAGGCTGAAGCAAACGACGTGGTAGAAGTGGTGGCGTATCCAAGTCGTATAGCGCCTTGTATGGATAAAGCTCCAGCTACCGGGTTCGCGATGGAAGACTTCAAATAGCAGTCGTTCGAATCTCCCTCACGGCTCGGTACAAATAGCGCCGCTAGGCATTGTACATGATGATTGTCGTAATTGTAGGCATCGCACTTCTGGACACAGCCGTCGAAACTATCGACAAGCTCGAAAGGGTGATCGTTATCTGGATAGTCAACATCGCAGATTATCTGGTAATTGATTCCAGCTGCCGACGTATAGGTTGTGCCATTGCTACCTGGGCATACCGAAGTAGCAGTAGCACTTGGAATTGGGGCAGACGCAGTGGGGCTGGAGAAACCACCCAGCACAAAAGACTGATATCCGTCATCCTGCCGAGGGAAGATTGCGTTTGCAGGGTGAGATTTTGGTGCATCATAGACCGGATGCTGTCGATAGAGCGCTTTGTTTGATCGGACGCCATTCGAAGGCCCCTCATCATCTACGGGTCGGTTCGAGGGCAAGTCCGAGGTAGCGTAAGGGATGATGGCTATAGGAGGTTAAAAATAAGATGGAGGTAGAGTTAAGGAGATCGGTTTTGCTTACAGCTTGACGCTGCCAACAGCATGCCTTCGGGATTTGAGTCGTGCTCAGTGCCTGTAACTAGCCCATCACTAAGAGTGTGTGTCGACTGGGAGCGGAACCGACGTCGGACTGGAAAACCAAGCGGAGTGTTCTTTGATTCGGGACGATTCAACTCTGCTTGGGGTACTGGCTCGCCAGCTGTCACAATATTTGCATCTGGCGTCGTATCTAGGAGATCACAGTCATGATGACTGGATCCATTTCCATTTGCAGTCTTGGCAAGAACAGGAAGAACACTGGCAGAGCCTACCCTTTACGTTAGTATTGCCTGAAGCTGTAAGTCAGGAATGTTTGGTCTTCACTAGCTTGGTGCAAGAAGCTACTGGCAGTGCTTGCTGTTGGCCTCTCCACGAGTCGCACAGGGGCATTCCCGTGCTGATGACCATGAAGCTGGGGCTTGCCGTTACATATCGATAAGAGTGGGCCGGTGATGACCAGAATGACCGCTACGCGGTCCAAGTATGGATTTATCTTCATATCTGCACTGCGTAGAGAATGTTGTTAGACAAGACGCGAGACCCAGTGACGCGGTTTACAGCTCACCTAGCCACGAGACCAACTCACAGGTCTCAGACCACAGATCCTGAAGCTATTCCAAATGAGAGGTTAAGGAGAGACAAGAATCGAAGAGTAAAGGAATGAATGAATGAAAAAGACCGCAGTCTAAAAGTAGTTCAAAGGAGTGTGGTGGTGGTTTCCCAATTTCTTCGTTGAGGGATGAAGGCGAGGTAAACAAAATTAGAAGTTGGGTTGGTTGTTCGTTTTCGTATCACGTCGTCACTCGGCAATGGGCAACATTTTCGTGTCCGCGCTTAAGGCAGGCACGATCTGGAATTCTTGTCCCACTAATACTTATTCTTGAAGGTCAAATGCAGGGTAAAGGGCCAATGTGATCTCGCATGGGCAGCAAGCAGTAAGTGCATTTCGCGATACTGGCTGAAGTCATGTTTCATTCGTGATATTGACCTAAAGCCATCCGCCATCAGATAGGCACAATAACATGACTACTTCGGGCAGCTTTCGTCATCATGTAGGCCTTTGATCATGATCATATCTGGGAATAGAGCGTAACATTAGTGCCAGTGTGTTTTCGAAATCAATCTTATAGGGTCGAATATACCTACCATGCCTCATAAGAACGGAACATGCGCTTGTCGTACTCATCTGCTTCGTACCTACCCAATCAACGCCGCTATACCTCCTACTCAGACTTCTTTGTTTTCTCTTGTAATTGTGGAGCCGTCCCATCAGCTGTCACATCCCCTTTCTCCATATCTGCCGCCCACAAAGCCGCCCCAACAGTGTTTGTAAACGCAAACAGGATGCTCGCCACAGGCACCAGCTCCAGAAGAACAGCAGCTACGCCAAAGCTATGGAACATTAGCTTGAGTCCAGCTTAGATGTAGACAACCGAAGACATACCTTGTATAGGCAGCCTTGTACTCATCGATATGCTTTTGCTTCTGAGTATTGTTCCACTGCTTCAATTGGAAGTACCTCGTGTGTGACGCTGGTCCCGCCCTCTTTCCCTGCAGTATCACAAACATGACAGTGCCCACCACGGGGATGAAGTTGAGCGGCAGATACATCAAGTATCTAATCAAGGCATTCGGTGAAAATTTCTGGAACGGCGACTTGGTCAATTTGCCTAGCTTCCCCATGATACCGCTACCACCCTTGATCTGCCTGCCTTCAGAGACAAGATTTGTAGTATTTTTGCTGACAAGTACACCATCGAAGGTGTCAACTAGGGCGTCTTCAATGAGGAAGGATTTAGAGAGTATCGTGAAGAGCGTGGACGATTCTGAGAGGACGAGTAGCGCAGCAGAAATCGCGGCAAGTGGACCTGATGTGAATGCCATGACGGCCATCTGTGGAATATAGGTGAAGAGGAACATGGCTGTCGTGATACCGAGTCCGAGGGTCATCGTAGGGGCGAGTTTGGACGTCAAGGGTTTCCTAGCACGTGGGAGGTAAGAAGGTGAGCTGTGACGTTCATACGAGATTGTACGCGTACCATAGGTCGCGGTGGGAGACGAAGTATACGATTCCCTGCTATGTTGTTAGTGCTGGTGTTCGCAACTAGGCAATTGGCCAGCAGCATGGAAAGTAACATGCCCGCAGAGGGTAAAGATACGCCGCAGAGCGTGCAGCTCGGATAGTCTGGGTTTTAATATTTACTACCTCCTCGACGGCGACTTCTTTGACTCTGTCTGCCATTCTGAAAACTTAAAGCAGAAGAGATCTGCTCTGCTGAAGGTAGGGAACGATAATGATGTTTGGGAGTGGTCTGAACTATCAAGGAAAATGCTAAGGTAGCCAGCCCTATGGAGGAATGCGGTCATCGGTGTGGCTTTCCCATCCCAATTTAAATTCCCCATGCCGATCACGATGACCTATCTAGTGCTGCTTAAGTACTAGTGGTATGAACCATTCTGAACGATCACAATGGGTGTAGGTGTAGGAGAATGTGGTATCTAGGGTATAATAGTATGCATCACAAACATGACTTAGGTACAAACTCCACGCAATGCTTCCACTATTTGTTGCTGCCAAAAACCCCAATATGCTACCCAGAATTTCACAAACCCCTGGCTCCGAGGCTGAGGACAAGGACTTTATATCGCCTGATGAAATGCAACATCACCTGTCTCGGTCGGCTTGCTCTTGCCTCCAGGCTGCTTCACCAGTAAACGCCGACAGACTGAGTGACGCAGCCAACCCTCTCCACCCACTTCTCGGTGTCGGTTCTTCTGGCTGATCATTGACAAGGGTAGCAGCCATATCATCCCCTCGCTCTAGATCACTATCTCGTGGAATTGGTATTGCCGCAGACGGAGAGTCATTAGCAGTCTCCGCGGCTTGGGTTTGGATGTCGCTATTGTCAGGCTCGTCCTGGTATGGCTCATGTGCGGAGGAGACCGCTGTGGCTGAAGAGGCGTGTGCCATAGAACGGACAACGTCGCCCTTGCAGATCGGACATGTTCGGCGGCGCGTCGTTAACCAAGGCGTTCTATATAGTGATTAGTCAACTACCGTAGGGGCAAGGGTTCCAAATTGACCTACATGCACTCTGCATGAAACTCATGGCCACAAGGTAGGCTCATGACCCGACTCTGACCATCCACGTATTCCTCCAAACAGACCACACACTCAATCTGCTTGCCATTGTATTTTCGCTTTAGTTTTACATGGACCCCGTCCTTCTCTTGCTGGACCAAAGCCGCTTTTGCAGTAGCTCGATCCAGAGATGCTGAGATCGCGTCCCGGATTCCAGACGCTGTTGCTGATCGTGGTCTTGAGCGAGCTGTAACAGATCGAGGCGCGGAGTGCAAGAGTGGAGAGGTTGGAGAAGAGTCATCGGGTGAAGAGATACGCGTAGACGACGTGGTCGAAGCGCAGGACATTGTATGATAAGTTCTGATTGGAAGGCGGTCTACCACCGACTTCGGCGCACGCCATCGTCGCCGACGAATTCGAGAACGGAGCAACAGCAGAGCATATACAACAGTCAGGGTGACCAATGGGCTGACCACTAGGACTAGCAAAGTGTCGAAGAACGGGCTTGTAGACATCGTTGTAGGGGTAAGAGTCACCCAGAGTCCCTCGTGCTCTTCGGCTCCATTATCTGCAAGATCCTGACCAAGATTGATACCTTGTGCTGTGGTAGACTTCTTCAAATCTATAGCACTCTTCTTGTCTTCCCTAGCTGGAGGCTTCTGTGGACTTCCTGGTTTGTGATATTCCCCACTACCCGGGGTGATGTAGCCACCTCTGAGAGAATTTCCAGCCTTCTGTTCGGTCGAGTCACTGGACTTTCCTGCTCCATTGGATGCTTGCGGGGTTTGTGCCGTAGAGGGAATAGTTGTCGTGCTCTTGGTCTTCGAATGAGATGGCTTCACAACAACAAGGTCTGGATCACGCCAATCTTGAACGCCAATAACAAAATCATCGCCTGAAGAAGCATGCGATCCGGACTTCAAAGCTTCCTTACTTGACGCATCCGTTTTGGCCTTTTCTTTGGCTTTATCCTTGGCTTTCTGTTGTGCCTTCGAGCTTGCTTCTCTCTCTTTTGGTGACTCATTGGCCCATTTCTCGCTAAACCAGTCAAGACGACCGCTGCTTGGCGGCCTTCTGCTATCCTCTATTCTTGCAGGGTTGTGAGATTTCCCACCCAGACCAAGACTAGATGCAAGAGATTTTAGCCAGCTCGACTTTGGCTTTTGCTGTGATCCGGCGTTGCTGCCAGTAGACTTTCCGGAGTTGCCCTTTGAAGATTTGGATGATGCAGACGTCGGTTTCGGTGCTGACGGCTGGGTGAATGTAGGCCCATCAATTTTCGCTTTGTTCTTGAGCCCTTCTTTGTTGACACTTGTTGTCTTCCCATCCCCATCCACGTCTGACTCGTCAGAGAGGCTATCAGGAGGTATGAGCGAGGAAAGCAGATGCGCTGTCGTATGTGAGGTGAACAACGAGGGTATGGTGACGTTGGATGTGTCTCCTCGGGCATACATAGTAACAAGTGCGCCGCCGCGGGTATGGTCGCCAACAATGAGCGCGGTCCCACCTCGCCTTTGCGTCCATTTGACCTTCTCCAGAAATCCACAGCCACCCCGGCTGAGAAGCACAATTTTGCCCGATATCTCAGCGCTTTCCTGTAACGACTGGATGTCTGCGTGCGTAGAAGATTGGCCGTTTTCGGCTGGCGGGTGCTGCGCAGATTGTCCAGGATCTGCAGGCTTGGATACGGGCGAGGTTGGCAGGGGATGGTGTAAGTGGTCGTCGGTACCATCGTCCTCCGAGGGTTCCTCGTCATCCTCCGGTGCTATGTCTGTTGGTGCAACGTCACTGTTGCCTGCTTCCACGCCGCCTTGACCTACAAGACTTTGGTCTGCAGTAACATCCCTCCGATGCTGCTGAGTGCCGTCATCCCAGCCTGGTACATCGCTGCATCCAAGCTCGCCTTCAGCACCTGCCCCCGCTCCTCCTCTGCCTAGATTGTCATCCCCGAAGCCGCTTCCAATCCACAGCTGCCCGCTAAGACCGTGTGCGGAAAGTGAAGGCCCAAAGTCGGCAGGTCTAGCCAGGAAGAAAGTGGAATTGTCATCTGTCAGGCTTATTATCGCTGAAGGTGGAAACAAAGTCGAAGGTGTATGGAAGGAGAAAAAGGCCCGAATGCCGCTCTTCGGGAGTTCGGAGGTTGACTCGGTTGCTCCCTGACCCCTGGGATGGGAGTGTAGGAGGGAGAAGAAGGTGAGGAGAGTGGGTAGGCCAACAACGCAGAGTAGCATGAGGATTATGTGGTGAGGAGGCATTCTCAGGTGCCGCCGCTGTGGTTAGAGCTTAATGTAGAGTTGAACAGAGCTTCTCGCCACCAAAGCAGACACAGATCAGCGAGCATCATCCACAGTGTAGCGAAGAGACACGATCAAGTAGAATAGTGGACTAGTAGGAGTTCGAGGTCATCAGACACAAGATGCAGGCGGCGAAGAGGAGGTTGAGATGTGATCATGTACAGAGTATCAACCATACCTGGTCAAGGCGCCATTCCCCTTTGTCTTTAGTGCCAAATTTTGCCACTCGGCCGAGCCAAGCCCGCCCGGATAAGGCACTAAGGTTTTCTACCTCCTCTAAACACCACCCTGTAGAGCCTGCTCAGTACGACAAACGGGATGATTGCATTTGAATGGACGAAGGAAGGGTTTCAAAATTGATGGATCTGTTTGTAAGGGCGCTTTGAGCGATCGCTCCAAACACTGTAATATGCATTTGTGTTGATAATACCTCAAAAATTATCAAAGTGTGCTACTCATGACTTCCAAGGACCACCACATAAATCATAACGTTGACGCGCCATCACAATCTCCCTTATACAGCTCCTAGTCTTTGCGACCCAGGCACGACCATGGGCGGGCACGCTGCGTATTTTCAGCACCAGATGCGCTGGCTTTATCAATGCCCCCATCCGCCTTCGATCCGCCCCCCGAATATGACCTCGAACGTTGCCCTTCAAATCCTCAGGTACATTTTCCGGTACCCAACATGAATGCATCGTTATAGTGCAGAGGATCTGAGCTTTCTAGGCCTACTTGCCGTTCGAATGCCTCTTCGGTTTTGCACCTGCTCTCATGTTCTTGTCCCGTGGTTTCAGAATCGGCCTCGCTAAGATAGCTCGTTGTGCCTCGATAGCTTGTTGTGCCTCGACCAGGAGCGCTGAGACTTTGTTGGACTCTGGGGTTCCTGTCTCGAACACGCCGCTCTGAGCATTTAGTACCGCCTGTAGAATGACTTGTGCAAGGTTATATTCCTTTAACTTCAATAGTATCTGACCATACAGACGGCCGCACCGCACACGAAGTTCTTTCGCTTTCTTCACAGCCCTGTCGTACTCCCATAATGGTCTCACCGTCTCTCGAGCGAGTTCATGATCCTCTTGTTCCACCAGTATCCTGCCGTATGCGTAACCGCTTTCCATATACAATACGTCTTTGGTCTCCAGACGCTTTCTTCCTTCAAAGAGGGCTTTTAACGGTTCCACAGCCTTCTGCTGTTTGTACATCTCAACCAACATATGACCGCATTCGCGAATACCGGTGGGATGCGGCAGGGTTTTGTACCAATGATCATACACGGGTTGCAACAGTCCTATAGCCTTGTCATATTTTGCGTGCCCTTGCCGATACATTGCTTGGCCTAAGTCGAAACGAGCAGCGATCGCAGCCGAAGTATCTTGCTGCGACTTCAAATCTATTTGCTCCAGAACCCAGCCATATATCTCCTCGGCGCCACCGTCACCAGAGCATTGGCCAAGGAGATACAAAGTGGCGGCTAGATCTTTACCAACAGCGATCGTTTCGTCGTTTCCTTGGCCAAACTCCATCTTGTAATTGTTCCATATTCGCCTGTATATGGTTACGGCTCTCCGGTACTCGGTGATGCCCTGATGTTTTACCGCAGCGGCCAATAATCTGCCAGCTGACATGGCTTGGGGATTTGTTTCGTTGGTCGCCCGTTCTATCCTTTGCCATACTTGATTTAAGACTACCTCGGCATCTGAAAACCTCCCTCCAGCCAAAAGACGAGCACCGAGTTTGTGACCTACGTCTAGAATTTCAGTTTCCGTTTCTAGGCTCCCCGCAGTGTCCCAGATGCGCTGAAGGGCCAGATCGATTTCGAGTTCGCACGCTGCCCTTTTGGAGCGTCTCCAATTGTTCTGAGATTCGGACTCGGCTTGGTCTGCGAGGGAGACACTAAACCTCTCCAACAACGAGATCCTCGATTTGCCGCTTTTGATCGTATTTGGGTCCGTTCGTCGACCATTTGCCGCCTTCTCCCTCTCACTCCAGACATCGGCTTGCATAACCGCTGCTTCTTCATATTTTTGTTGCTCCGCCAGTTGTTTACAACACTCATCTCCATTCTCGAGTGCCCACGCGGGGTCTTGGCGACCTTTGTATCGGTCGTAGGCCAATTTATGCATTCTCTCAGCTTCAGCCGGCCTTTTGAGAGCTGCGTAGATTGAACAAAGATGACGATGACTCTCCTTGTACAAGTCAGTCAAGGGATCTGCGGCTTCTCTTTTGGCCCAAACTTCCTCTGCTAAGCCCACGGCTTCTTCGAATCTTCCTCCCTGTTTAATGAGCATGTCTACATAGGACTGCTTCAGGTTCAAGATCATTGCTACGGTCTCTGCACCAGCATTCTCGACGGAATCGTGCTCGAGTAGATCTTCATAGTATTGTCCGGCTTTGTTGAATTCTCCCGCGGCCTTCCAGCTCTCGAAGAGCTCCATCTTTAGAGCTTTGTTGGCAATCTGTAGAGCCTCGTTGGCGGCTCTCATCTGCCGGAGCTGCTCTTTCACATCTGTGCCCGGAAATCTGCGTCTTCTTTGCATAGGTTGTTGCTGGGGCCTTTCGCCATCGTCTTGGTTTGGCCAAGGCTCATGGGCCTCATATGGTTGGTGATGCTGGGGAACTTCGGTCGGCCACCCGCCTGGAATCGGGCGACTTTATGGTGTCAGCTCTCCACATCGGGAGGAATTAAGGTATGTCCACAACCTGAACGTACCCAGAAGAATGCTGATTCATCAGATGGGGTTCATGCACAGGAGGGCGGTTGGCGCCACCATTGGTTGTGTCGTCTATCCAAAGCTCATTAGTCCCCTCGACGACATACGCATATGGGGGTCTCTCGCGTCTGGCTTCAATGCCGTGAAGACCTTCTGGGTGCCTGGTTGCATAGCCATAGTCGTGTTGAGCGTTCATGTCCGCCATCGAGAAAAGGTATCACTGATCCTGGCCTGGAGTGTGAAGTACGAGTACCTGGGTTCTTTAGCTGAAGTTTATCTTCAGCCTTGAAGCAGTTGGAACGCGGCTCCATAACGAGTGTATCAGTACAATGATCCGCATGAACATGCTCAAGGCAAATTCGGGCGCAAGCACTTAGGCATCCCCACTCTAGTGTGACAGCCCTAATTATGCCTAGATTTAAGCCATAAATGCAATTGGGCTCCTCAAGAATGGTAACTCAGCGACTCGAGGATTCTCCCTCCCTAGGATCAAGCTACCACCCGTTTAGATGCGTGTAACAGCCGAACATTCGGTCACCTGGGAGTACCTTGGCTAATTTTCGTTGCTTTGTTGTTCGTGCAGGAGCCGATGGACCAATCACTGCTGAGGATCCGGAAGTATCTCACGCAATGAGTACTTGCGAAACCCCTCTCATCGTAAAATGCCACGCGACTATAGGTCGAGTCTTGCTCTAGGAAGCCGTTTCGTCATATCTATAGCCATTTCCTGCAGCCCTAGGAACAGTTGTGTTCTGGTCAATCAATCCACTGCCGGCACTGCCGGTACATCATGGCTTACGGGGTACAGTACTCCCAGTCTCCCATGAGGATCCACCACCAATTGCCTGTACATTCGGAATCGAAAGACCCTTGAACATGACGTAGCGCGGGTGCGTTTTGCGTCTTCTTTCCATGCCATCACCCGGCTCCATACCACTCCATCTCCTCAGTTGAGGCACCAATGTAGCCTCACCGAGGGGCTTTCGATAGCGCTGTAGACCATGATACTACACTCGTGCGGATTGTCAGGGACTTAGCGGGCCTGAATAGGATAGATACTGGCACGCAGAAGTGCAACTATGAACGGTAACTCGAGAGACTCGGTCGCCAGGTACGGTAAGGTAAGCAAGCAGCTGAAACTAGTACTATTTAGGAGCAGTGTGGTGCCACTCCGCTTCCCCCTCTCAAAATGCGCCATTAAACACCGCACAGCCTTCAAGGCGTCAAGGTTCAGGGCCTCTTCGGTACGGTATGTGAATAGTTTGCTTTCTTGATCAAACGTCTCATTTTATGAATCAAACCTCTAATTCCATGGATCAAACTTTCTAATTCTATGGATAAAACTTCTAATCCTATGTATAAACCATCGAACACTATTGCTATCGGCTATGAACTACCTCACGAGTGTATAGACTTTCCCGGACAAAACGTACGGTATTCAAGAAAACACGACTCTCCTCCCTAACATCGGAACCCTTTCAATATCATCGTGAACGGGAGTAGCGGCATCATCAGCTTCAGGTCCAAGTGGAATTGCTTCTTTGTAGCTCTCAATTATTTCGCTATAGAAGCTCCTCCGTATCAACGTATTCTTTTGCCTTCCCATACTTGCAAAACAGCCGTAGCCTCAGCAGTCTCTCTCTCATAGTCTTCCCCTTGTTTCTGATTGTTTTGCATTTCTCCATGGCTGGCTTGTGACTCTTGCAGCTCGAATCGTGGCAGTGACAAGGTTGAAGTGTCTAGCAAGGAGGTCTTTGGCGGCGGTCATCCTGATGCAGTCATTGTTCGGGCCCTCGACCACAAAGCTTTCGGTGCTCGCATCCATATCTCAGGCATGTGCAGGGCAGTGGGTCACTGCAAGTAGTGTCAGCTCATACTGTCATATTTGATCGCAACCATCAAAATCTAAACCTGCCTAGGTCGTTGCCTACAAGTTCTCGCGGGATAAGGCATTTTAGCCCTGCTGGAGTCGTTGGCTGCAGTTTCTTGCTGTGCAGGACCACTTTTAGAACGCTCTAGATTTCTGAAAGAACTAACGATAGTTCCAATAGACATGTTGACCAAACTTTTCCCTTTTCGAATAGAGGTGTATGAAATTCTGTTCTATGAAGTATTTATAATGTTGGCGTGTGATTTCCTTCCGGCCCCAGTCCTGGAGGCGTTATGAAGGGGCTTTGTATGAACGTAGCCTTGTGGAATCTTCGCTCAACCCCCACGATTCTCGGGCCAATTAGGCGTACAAGACCTGCTCTTGGTGGTGTAGCTAACTTGTATTCTAGCGCGGATGAGCAGCGTTCATACAAGCAATCTCAAGAGATCCTAAGTGCGCCGTGAGGACCTCAATCGCTTGGAACTCCCGAGGTTTCGTGCACTAGGAGACGCCGATTGTTCGCGCGGCGCAAAGAGCGACCGTGTGGAAGCACGCAACAAGTGCATTGGCGCCTTAATTGTCCATGCAGGTAAGGAAGCTGATCCCATCGGTACTTTGATTGGTAACGTCCCGCAGGTGGTAAGCTGTCGAACTCTTAGTGTTGCAGTAAAACCAGGCTAGCAGAAGCCAGAAGGGAGACTTCTACCACTCAGTACTCTCCACAATATATATTGGGATGTATTATGGCTTTGAGCGGTATGCAGCTGTGATAGATGGCGCTTGGGCTTTCCAGGCTCATACTCAAGTTCGTCTCCTGGGAGTTCAGCTGATGGCAATGGCATTGAATATCGATGTAGACTGTGATTTCCGAGTGATCCTTTTACTACCACTGCCATTTATCATCTCACTCAGCGCTTTTGTATTGCCACGAGCAGCCGGTAAGACAAGGTGCGCTCCGGTACGAGCCGTGGGATGCCAGCCAGACAGCACAGGAGCCAAACCAGTAAAGACCAACGGCGATTTTGGCCACTTGAAATTGAGATCAATTCCATGCGTAGATTTTCACTGGCATTATCACTGGTCAGCCTCGATGGGAAGTACTTGAGTCCACTATAGTCCTCGGTATATCTTGGAACGCCTAAAACAGGACTGTAGAATATCATTAATCGCTCGTGAGGCTGCACTGGATCGTAGTGAGGGGCCTGCAAGCGGAATGGTGGGCCCAAAGGTGTCAAAGTCACCGTTAGCAATACCTGTTCCAAAGGGGGGTGTGATCAGGTGGTGCTAGTAGGCTGAGTTGGCGGAGAGGCGTTTCGTTTCCTGAGGTTGCAATCGGGGGAAGCTTGAGAGCTGGAATGCGAAAGCAGCCTCCTCTCTCTCGTTCCACTCAGATGGATTTCAGCTTATGCCATTATCTCTACATTTACGTCTTTTGCAGAGAACATGCTCAATTTTGCAATTCCAAGCATATCTCAAACAAAGAAGAGGCCGCCAGCTCAGACAGTACCGAACAAGCTTCTTGACACATGATGTTTCACATCCTTTCATGATGGTACCTGCCATTTCCGATGGCGACCATTGCAGATCAACAGTCACTCCTCCTCAGTCCTACACCTTTCCTCTATCGCTTTGCTTCCGCAATTACATCCCTTCGCATCCTACAGCAATCATTAAAAACCAAATCACGCATACGCTCGCTGAATACCACTCACCATGACCATTCACGAGGTCTTAGACAGCGCCCTTACCTTCCCTGGCTTAGGAAAAGGACACAGACGTGGCACCGAATCCACGATCATCAATCGACTCCCAATCCTACGCTTTTTACCACGAGGCTTTCGTGCCCACTTCGTTGCCATGTGTGGCGAATTCACTGGCACGTTCCTATTCCTCTTCTTCGCATTCTCCGGCACGCAGGTTGCCAATAATCAGATTCAGGCGCCGGCAGATGTTAACCAGGGTTCCAACCCGGCTCAGCTCCTGTATATTAGCCTGGTCTTTGGGTTCTCCTTGGCAGCCAATGCGTGGGTATTCTTCCGTGTCAGTGGTGGACTGTTCAACCCTGCAGTCACGTTTGGCTTGTGCCTTGTGGGAGCATTGGATTACGTTCGCGGCGCTCTCATCGCTGTCACCCAGATAATGGGTGCTATCGCTGCAGCTGCGGTAGTCAGTGCACTCTTCCCCGGAACACTGAGCGTCAGAACTACGCTCAGCACAGGGACGTCAGTCTCACGAGGCTTGTTCATCGAGATGTTCCTCACGGCTCAACTTGTCTTCACCATCTTTATGCTGGCAGCAGAGAAGCACAAAGCCACGTTTATTGCGCCGATCGGGATTGGCCTATCATTATTCATCGCTGAACTCAGTGGTATGTACCTACAAAGCAGTTGAAGGACTTGCAAAGCTCACTGCCTTAGGTGTCTATTACACAGGCGGCTCCCTCAACCCTGCTCGATCATTGGCACCTGACGTGGTCCTACACAAGTTCGATCATTATCATTGGGTACGTGAATCTGGTCCGTTTGATACGAAACCATGCTTATGCGAAACATCACAGATCTACTGGCTCGGCCCAATTCTGGGGGCTGTCCTAGCATCTGGCTTCTACTGGCTGATGAAAAAGCTCGAATACGAAACGGCAAATCCAGGTCAAGACTTCAACCAAGAAGAGAAAGAGCATTTCGATCCTATGGCACATAAATCAGCACCAGCAGTCAGCTTTGGGCCCAGTGAAATATTGTCTCATGAAAAGCCTGAAGAATCTGACCACATGACCGAACGCACAACAGATAGCGAGTACTACGATCCAGTCGGCCTGAAAGCCACTCCAACCTCTCAGACGGCGGGGTTGGGCAGCCACAACGCAGTGCAGGAGAACGTGAAAGGGGCAAGGAAGGACAGTGCACGTTCGCCAGCAAAAGGGGGTTCCGGGACAACATTTGGAGAGGCATCCAAGGCTTACGTTGCGGGCCCGAGCGCAGAGTCTGGTCATCGTACGAAGATTGTAAAGCTGACTGGAAAGCATGAAGGAGCAGCAATATCAGCAGCGGTTGCAGCATTGGGCGGAGAAGAGATTGCCTGAGCAGACAACAAGCGATGGTAGCCGTATCATACTTCTACTTCGTACCTACCAAGAGTTGGCACGGCTCAGAGCACATGGGATTTCGTCATTCAGCATCCTAGCATTAGCATTCTACCTAGCAAAGATCAGCATTACCAACGCAATTCCACCAAAATCTTGCGTGCAGATCTGTGGCTGTGCTGTGGCTAAGGTTCCTTTACTACTTCTAGCAAGACCATTGCTTTTCTCTGACATCACCGTACCAGAAAATAGATCATGTGTTTCCCCACATCCCCACATCCTGTTCTTGGAAACCGGCCCAAAACGTGCTTCTCGATGATGCGGATGACGCAAGTTGCCTACACCATTTTGCTACTGGCTGCCAAGGATGTACAGCACGGTTCCTGATTGAGCAGAGTAGCACCGATTAGTTCCCAGCAAAGAGAGGCGTAGTGTAGATCTTCCTTTGGTTAGTAGAGTAGTAGTCCTTGATTTTACTGATAATCTAGAAGCGAGGGGTACTCTAGAGTAGGAGTATATAACCCCACTTCGTTGCCCCTCCCTCATTCTTCTGCTCCTGTTCTTGCTTGCTTCAATACAAAAATACCTGCAATCAATAATTCTCATTACTCAAGAGATTCCATTCCAATCAAAAAGACTAAATATCCATACAACTATCACATTCCACAGCCAACATGTCAGGACTCATGAACAAGGTCAAAGACGCCCTCGGCGGCACCGATAAGTCGGGAACAGGTCCTGGTTTGTCCCCCTCCAACCCATTCCCACTCCCCAAGCCAGTAGAACACCCAATGGAACGGGCTATTGACGCCTCCAACAGGCCTCGAAAACGAACACGGCACCCAATCCGGCGTCCACGACACGCCCATCGAAGGCTCTGTCGCCCACGGCTCCTCCGTCTCCCCTACCAACCCAGGCATGCTCCACAGCACCGAACGCGGCATCCACGGTGACCGTGACCCCGGCGTTTCTACTGGTTCTGGTCTCTCGAATCAAGGCACTACCGGCCAATCTGCGCTGGGTGGAGGGAGTGGGACGGGATATGATGATACTGCGACGACGGGGAGGGATACTGGATTGGGAAATGATAGTGGATTGAGTGCTGGGCCTCAGTTCACGGGGACTGGGGAGCGGGATACTGGGCTTGTTCAATCGGGGGTTGATTCTACGAGGAGAGAGGGCGGAGGAGGGCTTGCTGGCTCTGGATATGATGACACGCGCGATACTGGCTTGACTGGTACCGGTTCTGGTTCTGGATATGATACTACTCGCGATACCGGGCTGGGTGGTGATAGCGGGACGAGTGCTGGGCCTCAATATACGGGGACTGGGCAGCAGGATGCTGGCCTCGTTGGTTCTGGCGTTGATTCCACAAGGAGAGAGGGTGGAGGAGGTCTGACTGGCTCTGGGTACGATGACACCCGCGGCACTGGCTTGACGGGCAATGATTCTGGGTATGACAACACTCGTGGCTTGTCCGGGAACACTGGTACTGGATATGACTCCGGTAGCGGGGTGACAGGCACTGGCTACGATGACAGTACCCGGGGAACTGGCACGACTGGATCAGGCTACGACTCCGGCTTGACTGGAACCGGTAGTGGTGGGAATTCCGGAATTGGTGGCAATACATCAAGTGGCACTGGCCTGACTGGTAAAGCTGAGCAATATATCGAAGGCTCGGAACAGCATCATCCTGGCGATGGACACCCAGAGGATATTGTTCACCCTGGTCCACATGAGACCATGGCCGCTAAAGCGCTCGACCCTCATCTGAACCAGTAAAGGCTTGGTTAGGGACATTGGGAGGTGAGCCCTCAAGTGGCATACGTGGCATGGGGAACAATACCATAGCAGCTTGGCTAAAGGGCAGGGATACATCCAAATAGCGATTATGACCAAATGCTCAAACAGCTATTACATATTACATCTCTTCAATTTACCTCAATCGCAAAGCATCTTGTATCATTCAATAAGATGTAGTCATCCAATGATCAAGTAGAATTAATGGTAAAATACTCTTCGGTACGCACCTATCGCCTCCATAATACCCCTGAAACGCCCAGCCAAGGGAATCCTTGGAATGGCCCCCACTCCCCACTCCCCGCGGTAGCACCCTCGGCTAGGCTTGGCTTTCTCAACCTCACCTCATGTCCTGCTTCTCTTACCAGTGATATAAAGGTGCAATGAAATCGTAGATGGTTTCTTGACGAATGCTTGTGGCGAGGGAGGGGCTGGCCGAAGATGGGACGAAAGATTCTGACACTCAGAAAGGGGATTTTTACGATATTGCCAAGCTAAAGGACGACCTGGTAATGAGCTCTGGGGCGTACAATAAGTGATGAGAAGCTAGCAGCGAATGCAATGTGAACGGGAAGTAGCGCTCCGTGTTGTCTCTTGCCCATGAAAACCCTTCAGAGCTTGCTTATAATGGGGATGCCTTTCAGCTTTTCTAGATTTCCCATACCGTGGCTAATTACAAGAAAATGTACGAGATACCGTAAATTGGGGAGGAGGTGGCAAGCCTTGAGTCCAAAGCTTGATTCTTTGGAGGGTTGGAGACTTAAGGGAAGTTCACGATACAATCATTGAGACTTGTGCTCAAATCTACTAGGAAACTGAGGCCAGACGCGGTGAATTGTTTTTGAGGGCAAAGAACCCCCTTTTCGCTTTCCATTCTGCTCTAAAATTCCAGGATTCCTTCTTTATGCTACGAGACCCCCGTAAAACCATGTAAAGCCTAAGTTTTCTTCTTGCTTAATCTTACCTTCTTTGTACTGCGTCGGGATTGCAAGTTTGTTATGTTTGTTTCCCAAACTGAATCGTGCTACTAGCCTTCCTGGCAATGGGGTTTGCTTATGCCATTGAGACGACGCAAATATGCTTTACCCCTGGCGGAATTTCATAAGGATGGGAACAGCACACCTGGGGCCAATGACTGGCATCTAATATCATCGCTGAAACAAGCATGACATTCGTTCCATTGCAAGGGGCAAAGTGGACCGGATAGAATTTGGACCGAGTGGCTGTGAATGTTTTCCATTTGCAGGATTCCCATCAACACGAGATATGGTAATGCTAAAGTTCAACTTCACATTTGTTTGCTGCATAAAAGCTAACCCGCCTTGCCCCTTGTCGGTGTCAGAGCTGCGTAATTGGCATGGTGAAGGCGCAGGTAGCTCTTTCCTTTCTGCTTTCGTGCCTTAAACAGTATCCTGTTCTGTCGAGAGGTCTGTTTTTCAATTTCCCTATGATACAAGATCTGCCTCTCGTAACAGGTAGGCATAATAGCAAGCTTAGCTTCCAAGAATCCCTTTTCATTCGCATGGCCGTGATTCATACAAGTATCAAAGTCAGAATTAGCAGCTTTAGGGCTTCACATGCGTGTCGATCTCAATGATATGCGTGACTAAGAGCCGGAAATTGCCAAGTAGAAAGACATGCCCTCATTCACCAGGCGGCAAACTGCAAGCCACCTTTACTAGCGTCTCTTCACGCGTCCAGGTAGTTCTAAAGTATTCCTCACGACGGCTCAGATTCAAAACAAAACAAACTATGACTATCATCTTTCACAAAGATCCATTTGTCGAAGAAGCATTGAATATGTCAGAGCAGGGCATGTCGCCAGAGAGCCTGGAGAAGACCAAAGACGGCTCTACATTCACCGCCAAAGCTAGGGCTGCTGAGCTCAAGGCAGCTCGAGCTCAACAAGCAGTGGCTGCGGATTTTGATGATGACCTGACCACTCTGACACCGGTCACGCCTGGCTCATTCACCATCACTAGGTCTCGTTCTCAAGCCTCTCATGGAGGCAAATCGCCCAATGCTTTAACCGAACAGCCAAAAGTAACGGCTATTGAGGGACTAATATCACCCGCCCCCTCTCTCCCAACTCTACCAATCCAACCTGTTCCTCGTTACACACTCTCCTTTGAAAATT
This sequence comes from Cladonia macilenta KoLRI003786, assembly GCA_000444155.1. Taxonomy (NCBI): domain Eukaryota; kingdom Fungi; phylum Ascomycota; class Lecanoromycetes; order Lecanorales; family Cladoniaceae; genus Cladonia; species Cladonia macilenta. The sequence goes on from KE598623.1 coordinate 1,431,197, forward strand.
TCCAACAGTCTACTGCTCATCCAGTTTTTCAACAAGCTGCGGTATTCTCAGACACCGAAGGTGACGATCGCTCTATAACCTCTGAAGAGACAGTGATTCCTTCGTAAGCAAGGTGATCTTAGGACTTTGTTATAACACTACTGAATACCCTTCAGGAAGCCACAAAATCACACCGCGTCATCTGTACAACTTCTTCAACCTTCATCTATCTCTCGTCGCAATCTCTCTGTCGATTATCAGAACCAGTCGAATTCTGATCCTATCACTCGTCCATCAGCCACAATCTCAAAGGGTCAGGATAGGCCTTTATCCTCCGTGACAACACCGTTTCATCGGTAAGCTAATGTGATCTTGATATCTTTGCTAGAACACTGCTAAAACCCTTCAGTTCCCCACAACCTCAGACACAATCATCTGTGAGAGGTACAAGCCAGGATTCAAGTCCAGCTGTGTCGGTAAAGAAGCAATCATCCAAGAAGCAGTCTATCAACAGTCTACGAAACCAGCAAAACCTCAAATCCCTGCAAGAAGCCCAGCTCTCGACACCACCAAACCGTGGTCAAAATCGAGCAAAAGCTTCCTCCAGGAGAAAAACTCCTCAGCAACCGACTTCTACATCAGAACGTTTCTGTAATCGTTCATATAGATCTAATACTGACCCCTTTGATTATCCAAATCAACCACAAGCTCCTCCTAGGTTCGATAAACATCGCGACGGTCGAGCACAAGAATTCAACTTCAATCAAGGCGATCTTCGGCATACACCAGCCAACAATCAAAACGGTCCTCGGTCTACATCAGCCTACCCAAACCACAATCAGAACGATTCCTGGCGTACACCAGTCTCCCAAAACCACAATCAAAACGACTCCCTGCGTACATCGGCCTACCAACACCAGGCAGCCATGCATCCCTCTTCAAACGCTCAGAGCTACGGTAGAGGCATTTCTGAGTCGCTTCAGAACCCTAGTCAGAGCTACGGTAGAGGTATCCCCGAGTCGCTTCAGAACCCTAGACTTGACGAGTTATATCGTCGCGCGTTAACCAGTGTTCCGAATTCTGGTTCGGGGGATCCACTCCGCCGCCCAAGAGATGCGAAGCCATATACGAACCCCTACATGCCGCGTACAGTGGCTTATGACCCGGTAGCAACAACCCTTACAACAGTCACCGCGAGGCCCCTCACATCAAAGTCGACGTTGAAGCCAGAAGCCCCGGTCTATACGCCCAAGTCGGCTGGTGACAAGGGGCTGGGTTCAACCCGCCCAAATACCAAAGCCCATGTGATGGCCGAAGGGGTTGGGAATGGAGCAATGGCTTCATTCATCCAAGGTCGCAAACCGGAGACCGCAGAGGGTGCAGTCACTTGGTTTCATTCAAAACCAATGCAGAAGGAGGTGGAAGCCGTTTTACGACAGGCTCAAGAACACACGAAGGCAATGACAGCTCCACTTGCTAGTGGTAGCTTCCCCGATGAAGGGAACACGAGGAGGTCTCTGGGCCCTGCTTTGCCCAAACCAATCGGTTATGGCCGACCAAGCCCAACCAGAGCCCCGTCAACTACAGGCACAACACCACACCCACTCACCAAACAATTCGATAGCAAGGCGGTAGACGAGATGATGGCAAGTACTATCGCAAATCTCCAGCAGCATGAACATCCAGTTCCTGGAGATTATTTCACCCGCTATAGAAGTGCACACGCTTGTGAAGTTGACCAGGGACCTGATGGAAACAAGAGCCTCTTCGATCCGTCGTGGGGAACCCCACCGCCGCGGGTCTCTCGCGACCCTCGAAGGATTGGACAAGGGGGAAGTGGGGGCGTTAGTGGTAACTTCGGAAGGCATTAGGGGGAGTATACGAGAATACTGGCAGTGAGTTTCCATCCACCCATATTCCTTCGTCCTTTCTTCGACTAACCCTCAAAACAGGTCACATCTGCCACATGGGAGTTGCAGACCTATTGTCAACCACAAAATCTTCTCACACGTCCACTGCTACTGGACTGCTGTGTTTCTTCATGCCTATCATTCTGTCAAGTGCATGCAGGAGCCTTTTTCCTTTGTTATGTTGTCGCTCGGCATCCGGGCATCGTAAGACTCTTCGTTCCAACAATCCATTCATCGACCTCACAAGAGGTCCAGCTTCGTCCAGCTCGCTCTTCGTTATGCTATGTCTTGTTTCGCATGAGGCTACCAGCCTCCATCTTACGATTATGAACGCAAAATCAAAACGACCTCTGTCGCCAAAAAAAATCTTTCTCGATGTTTCTGTGTCTCCGTTCTCTTAGCTTAGCTAGCAATGAAAATGAATGCTTTACACCTGAAATGAGTTCAGAGGTGTCGTGATGATGTGGAACAATTGTAGGAGAATGGGGCATAAGTCATGCATGTAGAGCTGACATGTAACAAATTTCTACTAATAATTCCCACAGACAATATTCCTCTAAAGGTTTCCACTCCTTAATTGTAGCCTTTTCGTACTCAATGTTGAGCTAACACTTAGTAATTTATTACCAACAATACCCCTAGACAATATCCCTCCAAAATTTTCCACTCCTTAACTGTAGCCCTTTCGTACTCAATAAGTATATATCAAAACACATCTATTACTTTACATAAGCACAATAAGTCTTTAAACTAACTTTAACCACTCTCTTCTATGCATGACTTATGGTCTATCCTCCCTTCCCTCTGCGAACACTACACCAATTTAAGCCCTGCTAAGCTCCATGTATCCCTATTTCCACCCTTATCTCTGCGAAATATACACCGATTTAAGCCCTGCCGAGCTCCCTGTATTCTTATTTCTACCCTTATCTTTATGAAACCTATACCGATTTAAGCTCTGTTGTGCTCCCTGTATCCTTATTTCCACCCCTCCCTCTCCAACCCCCACTCCACCGCATCCCACACATCCCCCACCACCACATCCGGTCTATGCACCGGCTCCTTGCCCTCATCAAAAACCCCACTCTTCACAAGAATACTCCGCCACTCACTCCCCACCGGACTCTTAAATTCATTCGCACCTTGAATATCGCTCTCGGGGTTATCCCCAACCATATACACCCTTTTCAACCCTTCCGTACCGATCTTCGACCGCCCTGCCCCAAGCAACGCGTGTCTGTGCCTTTGGAGTCGCTTCTCCGCAAAAGCAAATGTCTCCTGGTGCGGTTTCCCGAACATTCTTTTCTCTAGCTTCGCGTTCCCAGTAACGGCTTTCCAGACGCCTTCGAAGGCTTCGCGAAAGCCGCCTTGGCCGAGACGGGGGAGGTGATAGGCTGCTGCCCAGAGGAGGTCGGGGTTGGAGAAGTAGAGCGGGGGTTGGGAATCTTGTTGGTAGCCGTTATTGGGGAGGGAGGGGTTGCCGTTTTTGTGGGAGAGGGAGCCTAGATGGCCGGAGGAGGAGAGGAGGAGGTCGAGGAGGAGTTGGGTGTCGAGGGCCCAGTCGCGGGGGTCGTGGAAGATGAATATGGCGTCGATTTTTAGGGGTGGGGGGTGGAGGTTGGGGGTGTAGGAGCGGGGGGAGAGGTGGGGGTTGGAGAGGGGGCGGGCGTAGGGTTTGTAGGTTTGGAAGGAGCCGAAGGGCCAGAGGTTGGGGAAGGCGGTTATGAGGTCGGCTGGGGTGAGGACGTTGGCGAAGCCGTAGCTGTGGGGAGGGTGGGAGATTAGCAATTGGTTTCGTAGGTAAAGAAAGTAGAGCAGACCTTACTTCTCGGCTACTTTTCTGCACTTGTCTCCCTCCCCTCCTACGACTAGGATGCATTTGTCTTTATATTCGCCGACAAGCTCGGCGAAGGGAGTGTGGGCTTGTACAAACATACTGACGTCGAGGGGAACTTCGAGATGGTCGCTGATTTCTTGCACTCGCTCCTTCTCGCTTTTCCCGCCGCCATTGGTGAGGAGAATGAAGGGAATGCGCTGTTCCTGGAGATAGCTGAGTGCTTTGCGAGCGCGGGGAAGGGGATTAGAGCTGCGGAGGAGGACGCCATCGATGCTGGAACACTGGTTAGAATTGTCTGTGATTTCGAGTGGAGGATTCCTGTACTCAAATGCAAATGCAAAGTCTGAGACTTTGGGCAAGACCTGAGCGGATGTCTGCAGATTGTGCTGCCACTGCCTTGGGACGAAAGCCTGCAGGAGCTTTGGTATCTGGCCTACAGCTGCGGCGAGGCTGCGAGGCCTCCTCCCCAGAATGAGAGCTGCCATTGACCGAAGCTACGGTTACGGTGAAGCATGCCAGTATACCATCGTAGAGAGCTTTTCTCCACTGCAGGGTTCCAGGTGGTCATCGATAAGAACGGCTTTCTAGGGGTACCTTACTTTCAGCCTTAGGAGAGTTCACCCGCTAAAGCTGGCGGAAAGGGCCCACAGACCCCCCTAAAACTAACCGCCTAAGCACTAGAATCGCGCCCCGGAGTTCATTTACTTAGGGGAGTCTTTCAGGGGCCTTTTTCGCCTGCTTTGGGTCCAGCCCTGCGGGGCTGTAGAGCAATTATGATACAGTAAGGGGAAGAATTCTACGGCATTGTTGTCTAATGGCGGAGCTTGAATATTTCTCCTACACGCTAACTGCGTTAAGAGTGCAGCTCGAGGACCAATAKTCTATGTATGATGTGCCGATTCCAGCCTCGCGATGGATGGACYTCTGAGATGGGAAGGAACACAAGAGATCGAGGGTCGTCAAGGTTCAGTGTGAAAGCGAGTACCTTTGCTGAACTAGTTATCGAGTATTCGTTACCGTTCTTAAGGTAATATTAAATCTTTATATCATCATCACTGGGTGGAAGGAGACTGCGTTTGCTTTAAGATCAACAAAATACTTTAATCAAAGCCGGTACTATCAGGGTCTATCTGTTGGAGGCTGTCTGAGATCCAGCCTGGAATTTATGAGGGGATTGTTTGGTTTGGAATCAAAGCGACAGCTACGAACAACAACTATTAGTTTAACGGATCTATTACATAGAATTATGACATACCCGTCTACCATAGTACATGCAGCATTCAAAGTAACATTACAGCAAAATGCTCCCTTGCAGAAATCCTCCAGAGCATAACCTTCTACGTACTCCGTGCATCGAGCCTTGTCGCCAGAACATGGTGGGGTTCCAGGCGGTTATCGATAAGAACAGCTTTTATTTCCCGGGGTACCTTGTTTTCAGCCTTACGGATCTGTTTATGACATACCCAATTGAGTTGAATGTGAGATTAACATTGCAGCAACGTGCTTCCTCCACGAGTCCTCCAGAGCATATTTTGACATACCCACCACACTCAGCATTACATGTAACATTACAGCAACAGACTTCCTCCAGAAATCCTCCAGAGCATTTGACAAACCCACCACACTCAGCATCGAATGCATTATTACGGCAACATGCTTGCTCCAGAACTCCTCGAGGAAATTTGTTCCCACATCGAGGATCAACCAACTCTCTATAATCTGACACGTGTTGGAAGCAGGGCATTGTACCAGGCCGCCACCCCCTTTCTATACGCCGAACCCATCATTGATGGCACCAACTTCAACGCCTTTGTTCAAGCGATCTGCCCCTCAGTAAACGCTCACATACGAACCAATGGCCTTGCAGAACTGGTAAAGGCGCTAGATATGAGTCGACTGGTACATAATAGCACCAAGAGTTTGACAGCAAGAATCCTAGGAAGAGTGAAACCAAACCTGGAGGTATTCGTGGCTCCGCAGGCATCGTTCGGGTATGTTTGGACTTACGCGTGCTGTGATACGTGATATGAAGCCCACACTGCTCTGAGCGCCCAAGTTGGTGCCCAAATTTCTCTATAATCTACCGAGCAAGATTGATGAGATCACTAATTTTGCTAACCTCACTTTCCAGGATCAACTGCCTTGCAGCTCTCTCAAAATGTACCAAGCTCCAGGTTCTCGACCTCTCATTCGTCTCGGAATCTATATCTATATCAGATCTCTTACGTTCGACAGGCAGTCTCCCAAAACTACAAATCCTACATCTCCCACGCTCATCCGGTCAAGAGAAGCACAATAGACCCATGAAGCAAGTCTCTTGGCCTACGATGCTGGGTAAGTTGTACATAAGCGGGGGGCTATCGGACGAGTCTGTCGTAACCCTCACAGCCCTGCCACAGTCGGTCATCTTTCTCAGCATTGGCCACTGCACCCGTCTTTCAATGCTTACTATCCGTCCTCTGTTGAAAATGAAAGGACACCAGCTGCAAAATCTCGAGATAGTGGCTCCTATCACAGCGCTTCAAGTAACCCGTGGCCCACTTGACAACGTTCTGAACTGGGCACCCAACCTTGCTTATCTCAGAATTTCCGTGGACTTCCTGACAGCGGGCTTCGTTGGCGCCGAACATAACGACATTGTCATTGACGAGACTACTGTGGTTCACTATTCTCTAAAAACGCTCTACTTACACTGTTTCGACCCGACTCAGTGTGAGGATCTCAACGTCCAGCACGTGTTGATAGCAATCCTTCACGGCATCCTCATCGGCGTTAGAGTATTAGGGATTCACCAACGACTGGGTTGGAGGGATAACTACTGGCACAGTCATCTTTCAACGATCAATCATGCATTGGAGGAGCATGCCCGAAAGGCCGGTCGTGTAACTGAGACTCCAATCGAAGATTTCGGAATCAGATTCTTCGGCGCACGCTGAAAGAATCTGACTGCAACGTCCTATTGGATAATGAACTCAGTACAGAACTAATTGGGCAGATCATTACGATATTGAAGACAGAGGCTGAAGTGGACGGTCATGCGGTTGAGATTCTTGTCTATGATGCTGGCATCAGATTCTTACGTTGCACGATGAAAGAAATTACACGAAAACGTTCTATGAGGGAACGTTCATTGCAATGCTTGTTGGTTATGCATGGAGAGCAGGGTCCAACCAGTGGAATATGACATATGGGACATGCTTGCGCGGACATGAGATTATGAGATTATGAAAACGTTCTATGAGGGAACGTACATTACAACGATTGTATGTTATGCATGGATGGAATCGTTCTATGAGGGAACGTGCATCGAAACGCTTGTATGTTATGCATCGGATGGAATCGTTCTATGAGGGAACCTGCACCGCAACACTTGTATTTTATGCATGGATGGCGGCAGGATTCATTAATGGAATGTGAAATATGGACATGCTTGCGTGTGGTGGACATGAGATTATCGATTGCAAGCATTGTATTTTAGCAAACATCAATCAAATCAGCCAGCACTGTGTGCTTGGCCTATGTATGTAGAGCATACAATCTTCTAGTTAAGCTCAGGTTCACTGTTCATCCATTCAATCTCCTCCCATAATAGCCTCCCATCCAGCAAATCTCTCTGGCCGTAGCATTCGCCAATGATAGTGACAATCATGTCAAGTGTAGTGTGCACAATGTGTAGATCATTCTCTTTCGCCTTCGCTGTCCCGCTTGCGACAGCATCTGCTGGTGGCTTTTTCAAAATCTCAATTCCCTCCTCAGGCTGATCTTGAACAGCCTTGTTCCCAACCGCCGACTCTGTTAGTTCAGCAGAGTGCAAAGACGCAATGACGTGCTTTCTGGCCTCAGCTATCGCACTGTCTTCTTCCTCCTCGTTCAAGGTATGTGACCCGCCACCAACCGCAGTGCCATCCTCCTCTGCATCCTCTAACGGTCCTTCCTCCTCTTCATCACCCTTCCTCCCCTCCTCTCCCTCTTCTGTCGGCCATTCCTGCCCGTTGGCCTCCTCCTCGTCTACATGTTCCTCCTGCTCAACTTCTTCTTCACCCCCATGCCCCTCACCCGCAGTCATCCTCCTCAACATCCACACTGCTTTCTTCCCCAATCCCCTCACCACCCCAACCTCCTCACTGCTCATCTCCCCGACTTCCTTGCAGCGCCCCAACAAACACCACGCCCACGCCCCAATATTCCTGCCTTTCGTCCCATGTAGATTGCCCAACGTAAGCAATGATTCCAGGATCTCCAGACCGTATATGACGTGCTCCTTTGGAAGGGAGGCTATGCGGGTGGTCTGTGCTTGGGACTCGAGGATCTGGGTACGCCAGCGGGAGGTGCTCCACAGGCTTTGGGTCCGAAAGCGGCGATTGATAACAGCTGGAGGGGGGTTCTGAAGGAAAGAGCTTAGATCTGCGAAGCGGGAGAGTAGAGAGGCGTAGTATGCTTCTTGAGGGTCGAGAGGGGCCTCTTCGGCGCTTAGGTTTGTGCTGTGGATGGTGGAAGATGCGAGTGGGAGAGCGGTGTATGCGCCGTCGGAGTAGTAGCCTTGTGGGAAATCCTGGTATAAGCTTTCCTTCTTTGGCTCCGCTGTGGGGGATGAGGGGGCAACGAGGAGGTTGGGGACGGTTTTGGCTTCGATTCTGTACATAGGGACCCTGTTGTCAGCTCATCCATTCAATCATAGTCTAGAGGGAGAACGGTCTCAGCAGTCATTCTAGGGACTTCATTTGGCGATGTGCTTACCGGACCATGCGCAGATATTCTAGGCCATCACTGGCTGGACCGTAGAAGAGATCATCTTCTCCTCCAGGGTCGTCGAGGCCAGGGAAAGCACCTCGTTGACCGTAGGTTGGATCGATCTTGGATTGTGCAGCAGTTGGAATATCATCATTGGCATCATCTTCATTGGATCGTGAACGCTTGTTGTACATGATTCCTTCTGTCTGGGGCTCTTGGTGCTTGCGCTTCATGGTTGTGAAAGGTTTGGCGGACTAGAACAATTCTCAGGTAGTAAGTTACGTGCGTAGGCTACCTTAAGCCCTAAAGATGATAATAATTTGACATCTTACAATAACGACGTTTCGACCTGGAATGCTCGAGGAACAGCTCTATTCCATGGCAGATAGCTAGTCCAAGAACTCCAGGCTACGAGCTTCAATGGCTTGGTTCCAAGGAAAAGGGGCTAGTACTAGCGCCGAAATCTACCAGCCACCGAGCGAATACACCTGGAACAAAAGGCACACGACCATTCATCATCAATCTTAGCTGGCCCCAGCCTCCCATGGCTCGGATTCTGAACGTGGCGGTCTTGAATGATGTGCCCGTGTGGGCATTTAGGAGACAGCCGAACAACCTTAGGATCAAAGATTAAGATACCCATTCATATATATATCAACTTGGAGCTCTAAGCTTCTGATCCCAACTTCTCTACGCTCTAGATAAGACAGTCAGGCTCACACCATTCGTTCTTTTTGGTTCATTTAGCTTACATTGCAGCGTCGGAAAGAATTGAAACATGCATAATACATTACCCTCTTTGCCGACCTTGACGTCTCAGCTCTTGAACTCTGCTCATACTCTTGCGACCCTCAACTGTAATTGGTTTATTTCCAGGCTGTCCCATCAATGTTGATTGCTCCTTTGTCAACGTTGGTCATTCTGCGTTTTTCTAAATCGATCAAACTTTGATACTACTGCTTCGGTCAAGATGAAATTTTGTACTACTACCCTCCTGCTTGCTGCAATCTCAATCCACCTTCACTTTACGTCAGCTTTCTCATCTAGCTCCTACTCTCGGGGTAGACGTACTCTAAATGAGCTCCTACCAGTTGATGGAACATCCGAATCCACACCGCAGACCACGGCTTTACCAAGCACTGACCTGACGAGCACAAATGTGACATTCGTACCTTGGCCACGCTTGCCTATCAATATTCCGCTATCTTCCGGAAATTTCACCCTGAGCATAAGGTTCGCGTCTGAATGGAACACTCATCCACCGATCAACTTAGTAGATCTTATGGATTTCATTATTGCGTTCCGCGATAATCTCGACGAAAAATACCCTGGTCCCGCTTTTGCTCCCCGAAGGGCGATCTCAACGTACGTCGATATGACCTTCACGAGGTGGATAATCGAATTTGACAGAAGCCTTCTGGGGAAGGAGATTCCTATCGCGGTGTTGTTGGAGTCTCTTGATGAATTCAACGTTCTTCTAAGGCGTCATGGCCCAGCATCAATTTCAAGCCCCATTTTCTCGGGAACCAGCCGCGTCTTCTGGAGCGCTACATTATTCCTGTTCATTGAGTATTTGGACGGTAGTTACTTGAATGTTTCTTCGCCCAGCGGGAATTATGACTTCGAAACGAGTTAAACTACTTTAAAGTCATGTTGGGCTGTGGTTCATGTACCTAAACTACTACGAGAAAGTTCCAAATGCTTATGTACAAACGAAGAGTGAGTGAAAGTCCGACATTGAGGGCATTTGCTGAGCTGTGATTGTGAACCTGGATGGGATTACGAGTAACAAACCTAGTATTGATAACCACATCCTAAGGCTGACATTGTTTACAAGCATACAATGAGCATTAAAGCCTTCAGGTCGAAATATCAATCGAAAGCAGGATTTTGTGGCGTAAACTGGCGGGKATTCGCCTTGAATGGAGAGCTCCCCCAATTCCAAGCACAGATCCAGCCTGTTCCTCCCATTTGCTCCGTGTGCGCATCGCATAGTCTCAAAGGTCCAGCCCTCCCTAAGGTGGAATTCTACCCTGCTCCTACTTAGCAATGTAGCCTAGCTCCCCCCTATAAGATAGGCTTTCCACACGAGCCCTAGGGGCCATCAGGGCCCGATAGGCCCCCCTAGCGGTGCTGGGGGGCCATTAGTTCAAAAGAACCCTACCTGGTTTGCTTGGCGCCAAGATAATATATCTCCCGCTGGAGGATGGATTCGTACTATCTAATCGCAGTTTTATTGACCGGACCGACGACTTCTCTCTTCCACTTGACCATACGCCTCTTACTTCTGTACTACATTGAGATGGCTTCTAAAGCAAAATCCCTGCGGCACCTGTATACCCCCCCTACATGTGCTATACGACCTTTTCTGCCCAAGTCTCGCACTTTCGCCACAGCAGTCTCCGAACCTACAGAACCTACCGCCCCTCCTACGTCTACCACTCGCCGCTCCCCAACCATCTTTCGTGATCGCCTAAATGCTGGTCCCTCATTCTCAGAATTTGTATCTCCAGTTCCTCCCGAAGGCGAAGAGCCAATGATCCGGACGGCTTTTGTCGGCCCCACGGGAAAGCAAAAAGAGATCACTCGCCTACCAAACTGGTTGCAGACTCCGATTCCTAATAATGCGAATTATAAATCCATAAAACGAGACTTAAGAGGATTGAATTTACACACAGTCTGTGAAGAAGCTCGATGTCCGAACATCAGCGATTGCTGGGGTGGATCGGATAAAAGCGCCGCTACAGCTACAATAATGCTTATGGGCGATACTTGCACTCGGGGCTGCAGGTTTTGTTCTGTGAAGACCTCAAAAGCGCCTCCACCATTAGATCCACACGAGCCAGAGCATACGGCTGAAGCTCTCAAGCGCTGGGGTCTAGGATATGTAGTCCTTACGTCTGTTGATCGCGACGACCTAGCAGACGGGGGAGCAAATCATTTCGCGGAAACGATAATGAAAATCAAGAGCAAGGCACCCAGCATGCTGGTCGAAGCATTGACGGGTGATTATGCTGGGGATCTAGAAATGGTGTCGAAGGTTGCAAGGAGCGGATTAGATGTGTACGCGCACAACGTCGAGACTGTAGAGGAATTGACTCCAATGGTCCGCGATCGAAGAGCGAAGTTCAGACAGAGCCTGAGTGTTCTAAAACATGCCAAAGAGGCGGAGGAGGGTCTTATTACTAAAACGAGCATCATGCTTGGTCTGGGCGAGACAGAGGAACAGCTTTGGAACACACTGAAAGAACTTCGGAATATCGACGTCGACGTTGTCACCTTCGGTCAATACATGCGTCCTACAAAGCGGCACATGCCTGTCCACACCTATGTAACTCCAGCGGTGTTCGAAGCCTGGCGACAAAGAGCACAGGATATGGGGTTTCTGTACTGCGCTAGTGGACCGCTAGTGAGGAGTTCCTACAAGGCAGGGGAGGCATTCATCGAGAATGTCATCAAGAAGCGAGCAGCGAAGGCTCAAGACTCCATAGTCGATGCAGCCATAAACGTACAGACACTGGGACACTTCTCGTAACAAAAGGCATCTTCTGGGGCGATATCTTCCGTCATTAGGTCATATAGACTGGTATTTGGGGTGGAGCAGCATCTCACGGCGCATTTGGCGGGGCACGCTCGTGCCAATTCTGCTGTTTGATGAGCCATCGACCCAAAGATGGGAGATATGGCACGTATTCTGACTTAACATCAGACGTAGCATCAGAGGCGAAACTCCGGCATGAATGCCTAAGGTCAAAGCGAGATGAAGCAAATGTTCAATAATTAAGTTCCATGGCTGAATATTGTAATCTTCTACATGTTCAAAAAGAGTTGCCTCCCCCCTCAATTAGCCCAAACTCATCCCTCGAGTCTTGTCAATTCTCACCGCTGTTCTGGACGACGGTACCGCACCGTGTAGCCTAGAAGAATAAGATTGTGCGGAGAGCTGGCTTCGCATGCTGTGCCTTGCATCAAACAATATAAGATAGTTGACATGTTCCCGAGGATGCATTGTGGACGGATATAAAGTGCGAACTTGCTCTAGGCGCCAATACTCCTTTGTGGAAACCCGTATGGACTGGGGAAAATGAGGCGGTCGTTTCGTTAGCTGAAAGTAAAACAGACTCTGGCAGACGGGGTAACAATGTATGACATGAATGAAGGCATGATGTCAAGCCCCTAAGCCGGGTCTTGCTGATGCGGGTAATCCTGCTCAAGTAAGCTCTGGGACAGCGTCGAGGAAGCTGTGTAGAAGGACCATGATAGGCTATGACTTAATTTCTCCAACCCAATATGTTAACCAGGGGACAGAGGCATCGGTCTGCGCAGATCTTACGAATATGGAATACGAGGTAACACCTGCCGGCTGGGAGATTGGATATGCGAAGAGCAGATTGATGAAGTGCCCGACGGATCTTCGTAACAACTCGGAAAGAGAATGACGTTCACTCGAACTATTACGACGACCACAGCCTTGACGAGAGTAGGTATGGGATTCTCCACAAGCCGATCGTGGGAGCCGTGTGCCTTGCAGCTGTGAGTACCCGGACCTCGAGCGCTGACGGGGAGACCACGTACCATTAATTTGTAATATACCAAAGCGGAACAACCAGCCCGCAGGTGAACAAATGCTGGGGTACTTCAGAACCACCCAACTGTCATCATCCTTGATTGGGAATAATCCATGCGTGTCAGGGATATACGCAGCTTTTCCAATGGCGGAAGGGATCTGGAGTACCTGCATATGCGTGCATTATCGTGATCACCCTTTGAGCACCTGCTAGACTCTCATGCCAAGAATCACCGATATTTCGTCTGCGCACTCTTTTAGGAGGCCCGAAGTCCTGGGTTCTCGCTTGTCTGTCTTAAGAGCCTATGGTGTAGGCTTTCAAGGTCGGGTTCATAGCGCAAGGCTATGATGTTTGCCGATTTCGTAGGCCGTGAGACAGCTTTAGTCTCGTGAGCAATATGTTCATGTTAGCGAGTGCGTGCTAGCTAGCTGTTCAGGAGGCCTAAGGAGATTGCAACGACCAGGCCACGTACCAAAATGTCAACGCGGGTATACGCAGCTACAATCAATCTGTATCCCAGTATCTTTTACACCCTCTCGAGGGCTATCCGCTCCTGCATACATCGTCATACTCTGCTCGGTTTGGGGAATGGCAGTCTCCCATCCCGCCATTCCCCAGTAGCGCTCGTAAGCAGGCAGCCGCTCGACCTGCGAAGTAGAACTAGGACTATATGTCGGCATCCGGACGTTTAACAGCTTCTTGATTTCGAACGACCATCTCGCAAGTCTCCAGAAACCCGCATTACCTTGACGCACGGCCCTTCGCATGATGTATCACTGTCGTAGTAACAGTCCTGGAGAACTTAACTAGCCTTGGAACATGGTTAATCGCCTTGAAAAGACTGGCAGTGGTCGATCATGAGGTGGTAGATTCGATCCCGATCTCACATACAGAACTTGTACCTACTTTGACCGAGGTTGTTCGACCATTCTGACCAAGGTCAAGCCTGCGCGTCTCACATGGACCTCCTGTCAACGAGAATCCGAGGCGGCAAATTACACCCTTGGCATTGCCCCCTACCGAAARTATTGTTCTCTTCAGGATTGCATCGTRCCGCTGTATCCTCTACTTTTGGCTTTCCCAATAAGTCCAGGAACGGCCGTACCTTGCAGTGATACATCTTGGCCTAAGGTTTCCATTCATCTCCGATTTTCCAACATGGACGTCCTCTTCCATCCATTGTAGCTGCCGCTTTCCATTCGTGCTACGGCCCAGGACAGAAGGAGAGCTTACTATCGATAAACCTCATCGCAAGCTTGGCTACCAATGCATGCGGCAGCTGGATATTTCGCAGGATACACATCCCCATTATTGCTGTACCAATAGGACGAGACTTGTGTGGGGGAAGCTAAGGTGAGTGACTCCGCAATGGCATATAGGCGTGAGCAATAATACGTGAGCGAAGGAACAGATGCCTAAATACGAGCTTCTGAGAATCGGAGCCAATGATCCTCGATGCCCCTATCCAACGCAGGCTCCCGTCGCCTTCCATTACGACAGCATTCACCATACTCTCATTAATATTGACTATCAGAGCGCGAAAATCTTGGCGATGGAGCTGGACTCGGTCGCTGACAGAAACGGTGCATGGTGGGGTACCTATGATTCGATTCTAGTTGGCCCATCCGTGGCAGAACTTGTGTATCCCGACCATTACCAGTCGTCGTTGAGGGTTCCACGGCCCTCTTCGATGTATACTTGGTCCCTATGCTCGTCGATTCCATCCTTGCGAAGGGTCTTCGAGTCTATTCCGTGTTCCTTGCAACTCCTTCATCTGGCTCAGGAAGCACCAAACCCACATGAGTCTTGAGCCTCCTGCAGTTGATCTCTCCTTCAAATTGGCACACATCCACTCTTCGTTTGTCGTTGTCTCGGATTCCCCTTGGTCTCGCAGTTAGCTTCTGCACTCACCGAGTCGACTTAAATACAACATGTCACTCCTCATTAACGGTCTGCAATGTTCGATTTATCATGGCCAGGTTGCCTACGCCTTGAAGCTTTACGCTAAGGCTCCAGAGAACGCTATGTTGAGTGACGAGACGATCGGTTGCATCATCGGCTTCCTTCGAGCAAGCCTCGGGTCTCAATCCATCTCGTACCACGAACTGGTTACCACGTTCCAAACGTCTCATCCGGCAGATTTCGCCACGGTCACGGATGACTCGACATACTGGGGTACCGAGGCACGTCAAGTATATCGCAGATGGATGGATGCCAACGCCCAAGCAGTTAAAAGGTAGGTCACCACGCTGCTCATTCGTGACGTCTCCTCATTGAAATTTTCACAGGCTCAATGCTCAGGGGTGCATTTCAGCATATCTCGACACCGGGAGGAGCTCCACAGCATACGAGTAGGCCAAAACTCCTGTTTTGAAGACAGGAGAGCGAGGGCGTTCTTAATCCAGGTTACCATTGAGCATGAATATTACGATCAAGGCCGGAACGTCTGTCTCACCAAAGAATGCACGACCAGCCACTGAGGTGCGGGTGAAGGGCATATTTATTTCGGGTAGCATGATGTCTTTGAGATCTCTACACAGCTCTCGGATACTTATATGTACTAATCARTTTTCTGTGAACGCACTTTGCAATGGTTGGAGACTTGGATGTKGATGTTTCTTGCTTGAGTCAAGCAAAGATTGAGAGAGACAACAAAGACAACAAGTCCACTATCGTGATCTCAATGTATATGGCAATATCGTTGTTGTTGTTCTTTCCTCTCTTATTGCTACACCAAAACTTCGTTTTCATCGCGATCGGTGTCAGAGAATTGACTATCACGATGCTTTCGCCAGTACAACGAACTAATATTTCCGGAGAATAAGATGGGGTTTCTCACTGCAGTTTCCTGACACACGACACAAACGATTACACCGGAAGCTTTGTACTATCAATTCGAACAGAAGGTTATACGGTCTGTCCACATTCAGTCGATTGCGCCAGAGCGCAAACTTCGATATCGGACTGTCTGTGTTTGTCATCGCTTCCACGGTTTGTCTTTTTTCAAAGAACTGGACCGGAGCGGAACCCTCAATAACGGACTGTTTGTGCTTAGTGTTGCATTATGCTCATGTGCCGGATTGTCACTCGGACTCTGGAAAGCCTAGCTATAATGGTAGGCTAATGATATAGCCAATAGGGAACATTTCTTGCACTATGGACAAGGAAGTCCGAAAGGTACATTCCAAGCGTTCTTGTTTGGGCATCACCGATTCGTGCATCCTTACGTGGTGCGGCCACCTTGCAGGAGATGATGTCTTTCCATACTTTTTGTAAGATTGAATACCTTCCAAAGGTACCTAAATGGCCATTATGATTTCCGCGTACGACACTAACTCTATCCTCTTCTCGCTGGCGTCATCGATGTTTCCCTCCTCCTACCATCGCTGCAGGGAGGCAACTGGAACCAGGGACAAGGATCCAACTGCCGCCCTTTACACAGACTCTACACAGACATAGATTGATTAACAACCAGTTAGAGGGTCGGTGCCCAAGAAATCTAGCTAAGGACTAATAGTCTCCAATTATAGTCCTCCCGAGGAACACCGTTTGAAGGCTCACAGGAAGACAAAAAGGTCATGACCTCGACAGCGACTACAACCGAGTATGCAGCCTGAGTATTCTGAATGCCCTTGCTACACTAAGAGAAGGTGTACTGGGTGACCGACTCTTCTTGCAAGTTCAACGCCATGTCATACAGCGAAGACAGCCAATAAGTACAATCGATCGCCATACAACGAGAACACCCAACCTGTACAGAACTGCCAATTCCCGTGAGGAAGCTTCTTGCAATTTGGATGCTGGATCCCTTCCCTCGCGTTTGCTTGCTCTTAATGAATGCAGAAGAATAGCAATCACCTACTGACGCAATTGGTGGAGRTTGGATTTTGAATACTCGCACAACACTTTCGAGGCATAACCGCATACAAGAGAGAACATGGTCTCAAAACCCCTGAGAATCTTGCGTCGATTTGCACCCACGGCTGAAGAAATATTAAAGACCCAGCATTTAGCCTTCATCATCGTACTCTGAGCTGCCCAGTCGCCACCACCCGATTCACACTCCCCGGTCCCGGTCCGGAAGGCTGGATGATCCGAAAATAGAAAGTAACATCAGACCAGTTGCGATTAAAGTACAAGATCTGCTCCAGCGCGGCTGACCAGATAGACCACGATATTTCTGGCAACAACAGCCTCACATAGAGAAACGCATGCTCTTCGTTGTAGTCGAGCATACGAGGAACCAACGAGGAGGGTACACGCCTTGCGTCTTCGGCTTCAGCTCGGGCAAGAACATTCTCGATATCAGCTTCCCATGGGTAGGGATCGAGCACTCTAGCACTCCCGTAATCGGAGAGTATGATTGTGCTTCCTGCGGAGGTTCGACGGATCCATGGGATTGGTGGGGGATCAAAACTATTGGTGGTAGAGCTGTTGAGGGAGGAAGGGATGAGGCTGCTGATGATCGACTCACTGGAAGCGTTGTTGTTGTATGTGGGGGGAAAAGAAGGTGCTGGAACAACTGGTGCTGATGCTGCTGTTACTAACGCTATTGCCGCAGGAAAATAAAACAACAAGAGCCGAGACATGAGCACACCGGACTTGTTTCTCCTGCAATTTCTCCGCTCATGGTAATGATAGACCGGTATGGGGGGGATGCTTGTCTATAAACCTGAGGCGTATCCCACCCTTCCGTTGCAAGAGATTGACTACAGATGAAGGCTTTACTTGCGCTCTTGTGCCCTGTGTACGCCACAGCCATGAATATCCAATCATGAGATTACCACCATCTTGGTTACCATTGAACATTCCATTTGCGTTGACTATATCCTACCTATGCGCCGCACAAAGAAATGCACTAACCATGCAATCTTTGCGCGTATCGAGTTCTGTATGCGCTAAACAAATCGTGTTTCGACTTCTGCAGCGGCAGCGGCCAAGAGCTGCGTTTATAGATCATATCCAATCGTTAGTGCTATGGACCCCTGATTGCGAAATGCATGTACTCGTTTTATTCCAAATAATAAGTGCAATATCGCAAAGAACAATATCATAGCAAGCCGTAGAATTTCTACAGCTGCGGTGGAATAACCCCAATATCCATTAATTCTGCGCTTCTCTAACCAATTCTCAAACCATCTCGATGATCCATTAAGCATCAATTGGAACCTCCCTGCCCGTCAGCAACTATTCGAGGGCACTAATRCCCGGACGAAAGGCTGGACTTCTGGTAGAATTGTGATCGTGTTAAGCAATAAGTGTACATATACTAAGCTTGACTTTTGACTAAACATGCAATAAAAAGCTTATGTTTAAGCAAGCAAATCTACAATATTGCTTGTCAGATGGGTTAAAATAAGCGGCTTAGCGGTTGCCAAACCGGTGGATGTTGCGATTTTAGTTCATTTCTTAACGAAAGATGTCAGATACGGTGGAAATATACCTAGAACCCCCTGACTTCCCCACTCTATCACTATCTATTTCTGCAATTGCCTGCTTGAACCTTTGCGTTGTGCCCGGTCTATATGATAGTATCACCATCCCCCTTTGTAACCGCCTGCTTAAACCTCTACGTAATGCTCATTTCAAACGGTATCATCACCATCCCCTTCTGCAACCGCTTGCTCAAGCCGCTGCAGAGTGTTCAATCTCAAGGGTAGCAACCGAATCGGCTTAGGCTGACGAGGGCGCAAACGCCGGCTTTCCACCAAGACGTCAGGGTCATAGACCCCAGTATGGTCAGCATATCGTCGGATAGGTGAGTACTGTCGGGGTGGGGCATGGCCTTCAAGTCTAGCGAGGGCCAGGTCGAAGTCTGCGGTCCGATTTGGGTCTTGCAGAGCTGATTTATGCGGTGGAGGGGTTTTATGACGGCGTCGGCGAGGCTGAGGTATGCTCTGAGCCAGGTCTGTTAATTGTTGATACATTGTAGTAGGACTCCCTTTTCGTCCCGAATTGTGGCTGGATACCAAGACGGGCCATTTGGCTTCGATGAAGGATCGTCGTGCCTCCGCATCAGCCGCTCCGCCGAACGGCTGTATTTGTGCTTCTGATTTTCCAGGGTGAATTGGATTGCCTATGGTCTTAGTAACTTGATTAGTCTGAGCAAAGCTATTGTGATGTAGATAGCCTGGACGACGTAAGTTCGAAACATCCTTCAGCGCTTTGGTGGCTGTGAGTGGTTTTTTGTCTCGATCAAGCACCTTATCTTGAAAGACCTTGAGAACTTGTCGCTTCCTGGTAGCATCGGCCATTTCTCCTGGAATTGGTACACGTTCAAGCCAATCGGAGACTCTGTCTCCAATGTCTGAGCTCCATGAATCTTGGCTCCCGTCTTCTGACCTTGGTAGGTCTCGGCTCGTTTCTCTCATTAAGCCCTGTAACGACTTTTCAAACAGTGGCGAAGAGCAATCTAGGTCACTTCCAGCACTGTGAATGGACGGCGTTGATATTGGTGGCGGCTTGTTGAAGTCGAGTGGTATCGAGGCTACAGGGGCTACCTTCGGATTACTCCTATCCCAGGATGTAATGCACTTGCTATCTCTTCTAGCGCCACGAGTCTCGGCTGGATCGCGTTCTAGAACTGGAGGTGGAAGTTGACCTTTAGGGACATGTTTGATAGCGGCGCGGTTGTGAACCGGAGTCAGAGCGCGCTCCCACTCGGATGAGTAGTATCTCATAATCTGAGAAATATCCGTGCTGTTGGAAAATACCGAGTTGGGTCTGGGTATCCTTCGGCAACCATCGCCAGTTCTTATAATGTCCCCAAAGTTCTCAGGTGAAGCAGCTATATCGGCTTCCACGTCGCTTCGCCCGTCGTCAGAATCTGATCTGTCATGAGCTACTGAGATATCAACGTTTCCAGTGTCAGGGTCAGGGGAAAAGCGCAGTGGACGACCGGCTTGGATCACGGCTATCAATCTGTCGATTTTCTCATTGATTGCCTGGTTCTCTGCTTCAGTGAGAAGACGACTTCGCTCGGTGACGCTTGAAGGTCTTTCAAAAGGAGGTGCCGGGGCGACGTCAATCGAGCCATCATCGGTCATGTGGGATCTAGCAGAAATGAAGCTTTGATCTGATTCATCACTATGCGACATCTTGCGTCTGTATCACGTTCAATTGAAAAGTCTCCTGAGCACGCACACAACACGCCCGAACATACTGGTATCAATGCAATGCAACACAGGAAAGAAAGTAAAGTAGAAGCAGGCATCTTGATCCGAAGGGGGGGGACGCGAGAAGTGTCCACTATCGTAACAGGTAGCTTCGATACTTTGGCCCCTAAAGATCTTGACACTTATACAACACGCAATGCCCCGGATGTGTGGTTATGAGCAACTTCCAAGGTACAAAGGGACTGTGGAATGACTCCTCGAGGACTTATAACGCCAGCTATTTCTTAAAGTAGATGGCCCGAGGTTTGGGATATTCTCTGGAGGAACACGTATGAGCTACATTTACGCAGATAACTTGAGCTGGATTGTCAATCATTCAATATGTTTTGCCTTAGAATTGCAGGAGTCCTATCACCGTAAGACTTACTCTTTCTTGGATTTGACCGTTCGATGAGCGAATCACCTGAAGGAGAATTCGGTCCGAACAAATTGAAATCGTCCAATGGCGAATCCTAAGGCCCACCACGCGACAAGACTCCAGGGCGACTGACTAGATCATATTGATGGGACCAATATTTGGTTTTGATTTAGCAATTCCAAGATAAGCATACAATGCGAAGGTTCACTTACCGATCAGGGAACGGTGTATTTGATACTGAACAAAAGAATAATAGCTTCACCAAAGGTGTCATAGATGATCATATGATGAGGTCTGATGACTTAAGACTTATCCTCATGAGGCCATGGTGTTGAGGACACTAAGCAACAAAGTGCATCTACATCACCTCAAAGCCAGTATATCCACAGTAATAGAAAGCGAGACGCCATCAAGTTAGAGGGTGATGGGGGAAGTGCCTGCCTTCCACAGAGCAGCGGACATCACCTTCGGAGGAGAGTCATCTATATCACTCTGGAGTATCAACACGAAATCTGTTAGAGGCCACTCTAATATTACGATCCAATCGTAGTCGCTAGTGGCATCTGGACAGGTTGCATAAGCGGTGATAGGCCGGTCAACAAGCTGGGTAAGATAAGTGGAAGAGTCAAATACAGCAAAGGTCTCATCGTTCAGGCTTGAATATCAGAAGCATGTTGCCTGGTGGAATGGCTCGTCTCACCCTCGACGGAACCAAGGTTCTCACTTGTTTTGTATGTGTGGCACTCAATGTAGCTTTCCAGGGATATATGCCCAACGTCAGTCCATATGAGTATGCGGCCCAGGACGCGTATACAAAGCGAAGACCTGCCCGTCCGATGCTTCAATCTCCCGTCTCAGACCTTTTCTCGGGCCGCGATTCTTGGTGACAGAGTTCCCATGGCTCGATGCAGGCTTGTAATAGTGATTGGATTCCTCGTGCAATGTTGTAGAGGGTATATACCTTTTGACTATCCAGGAGATCTGCAGTCCTCAAATTTGGAGCACAGCCCCCCTCCATGTATATTTTCTGCTTCCACCTTTTGCAATTCCAAATGCTGCACTACGCCTTCCAATTCATATAATCTCTTCCCCAATAGCACAAGATTCAGTATGCTCGCGGTTCGCAGGCCATCGGGCGCAGGTTTGCAGGTTCTCGCGTCACAGAAGACCGCAGAGCAGATTGGGGAGACTGGAGCTTTAGATGGCTGTTTCATGATGACATGAGCCCTGGCGCTCGCAAGCTCGCCGCTATATTCGTCGTTCCATGCGTAGAGACGTACAGAAGGTCAGACAGTCATCGTTCTCAGGGCCTCGAGGCTTACTGCCTGCGTTCCCAGAAGATATCAGGTAGGCGAAGGAGGCCTCAAAGTGCCCTCTTCTGCCACAGCAGCAGGTCCATCCATCAGCGAGTGTATTTACACAGTTCCGTGGTTGCTCATAGCCAAAAAGGAAGTCTTTGGTGTTGGTTGTAGTTGGCTATGTCCGCCGGATAAGGTACTCCTTATCAGCGCTCTTATCGGTCAGCTACCTCTTGAGGAAGGGAAGCCCCAAGCCTCCCGTACAAGCCGCTCACAAGCCAAGGGAAGGCCACTACATCTACCGCTAACGCTGCATCAACGATTCCTCTGTATAACCTCTCAATTTCCCGAATTCTCAATTTCTCAATTTCAAAAGGAGCATCTTTTGTAGTAATGGCAGGATTGGTGATCGCCGCAAGCATTCGGAATGTCCGCCAGCTATGCCTACGACTACGGCTGACGGCTTTTGATCTAATACCTGAAGAGGACTAGGACCAGTCCGCTTGCGACGCCAAAATGTGTCATAGTATTACGGCCGGTGTTGGGTCTCCGCAATGTACTGAAGTATATTTCTCACCCCAGACCGGGGCTTGTTCTCCTTGCTCTTTTCCCATTCCTACGCGCATCGAGCTATTGGCGTTGAAGTCGCATTATCATGGCAAGGCAACGCAGCGTGGTAAGTATTTACCACGATGACGACGCGCATTTGGCGGCCTTGGGCCACAAGGCCGAATTAAAACGACACTACTCACCGCTTTCCATGCTCGGCTTGGCTTTTGCCATTTTGAATTCTTGGACAGCTCTCTCGGCATCCTTGTCGCTGGCACTACCTTCTGGAGGACCCACATCAGTCATATGGGGACTCATCACCGCGGGAATCTGCAATCTGTGTCTGGCAGCGTCGTTGGCCGAGTTCATGAGTGCCTACCCCACGGCTGGTGGACAGTATCACTGGGTGGCTATGATCTCATGGAAGAAATGGGTTCCCTTGCTGAGCTGGATCACTGGCTGGATCAACGTGTCCGGCTGGATCGCCCTTGTCGCATCCGGTGGGCTGCTAGGTAGCCAGCTTATAGTCGGTGTTATATCTTTTATGAACCCTACTTATGTACCACAGAGATGGCATCAGTTCCTTATCTATATTGGCTATAATCTTATCGCTTTTCTTCTTAATGCATTTGCCAACTCTCTCTTACCTTATATTACCAAGGGGGCGTTTACCTGGTCCATAAGTGGTTTTGTCATCATTTCCATAACAGTCCTGGCATGCGCCTCGCCGGATTACTCATCCGGAAGCTTTGTGTTTACGGAATTCATCAATCAGACTGGCTGGCCGGATGGGATATCATGGCTTTTAGGCCTTCTGCAAGCTGGTCTCGGTCTTACTGGCTATGATGCAGTGGCTCATATGGTAAAAACCTTAGAAGCTTGTTCCAACAGGCGCGCTGACTAGAGTATAAGGTGGAAGAGATTCCAAATCCTACCGTAGAAGCTCCACGGATTATGCTTGCCTGCGTGGGCATTGGGGTTTTTACAGGATTTATCTTCTTGACATGTCTCTTGCTTGTCGCTGGTGATGTGGACAATGTCATCTCGGACGCCGCTGGCCCGTTGCTGGCAATCTTTTACAACGCTACAGGAAGCAAGGCTGGCTCAATTTGCCTACTGATGTACCCTTTCCAATGTTGAAACTTCATATAATCAGGCTAATCGGATATCAACAGCTTTCCGCTCGTCTGCCTTTTATTCGCTACTATTACGATCATGACTACAAGCAGTCGCATGACTTACGCATTTGCAAGGTAGCTCACTGTCTGGAGATGAGAAGAATATGCTAACAGTTGTCACAGAGATGGCGGGCTGCCAGCATCTAAATTCTTTGCCAAAGTACATGACATCCACGGGATGCCCCTGAATGCCCTTATTTTGACCACAGCTCTGGTTGTTATATTCGGTTGCATCTTTCTCGGTTCTTCCAGGTCTGCCCAAAATGCTCTGAACAACGATCAATTCCAAAGCTTACTCCCATAGTGCCTTCAACGCTATCATTTCGGCCTCTGTCGTAGCCCTTGGTGTCTCTTACGCCATCCCACCAGCCATCAACTGTCTCCGCGGGCGCAAAATGCTACCTCCCAGACCTTTTGTATTGCCTGGACCTCTTGGATGGTTCTGTAACTTGGTCGGTCGTTCCCGTTCCGCAGCTCCAATCTCCCCTTACTGACAATCTCACAACAGCTCGGCATCGTATACGTGATTGTGACCACCGTTCTCTTCCTCTTTCCACCTGATCTCCCAGTCACGGGCAGCAATATGAGTAAATCGACCCCATTCAGATGTTCTCCGTTCAGCTCTACCATACTAATACTCTCTACTAGATTATTGCATAGTAGCATTCTTTATCGTTATCGTCATCAGTGTTGTCCAATGGTTCGTTGATGGACGGAAGAACTATAAGGGTCCACAAATCGAAATCGTAGGGGAGGATGCTACGGGCGATGCGTATCAGAATGGGGACGTAAACAAGATCAGCGATGACACGATCGCGGAAGCGGATGGGAATGAAAGTGGGAGATTGAATGGACAGGCGAATGGGGCGGATTTCAAGGCGTAAAGTTTGTGGTATCCAGTCATTGTTGGGAATGATGGTTTGCGAGCACTATGCTCTGTCTATGTACAAACAGGCCTTCTAGGTTCGGCCATTTCGATTACCATGCAATTGTATCATATACCAAGTATACGCAACATCGAGAGCTCATGGATTGGTTGTGAATCTCTATGAAGTGCTTGCTAAGGCTTTCGCTCTGCCGAATGAAATCGATTTCATGTCAAGGCTGAAAACCTGATATTGCACTCAGTAAAGTTGATATATCTAGTTGGCTGACATGGCACTTTTGGCAATACATATCGCTAGCTTACAGCTGCAATGTCCCAAGACTTAAGTTCCTTGAAAACCTCCAGCCCCATGCATGCTGATTCCTTCAGCTCTGTTTCGTACTAGACCTTTGTCTGGACCATTTCTTTCTTTTCGACTTATAAGCGCTCTTACTGCCCGTCGTCTAGACCAAAGCTCAATTTCGAATGCATGTCTCTGTAAAAGACCACGGAGCAATGGGTAGAGCAGACGGAGCGGACCCAGTTCAAGGTCTTGACGATGGCTCGATTGCTAAGGAGGGGGGAATACGTTTCAAGTTCGTTGTGGAGGAGCCGTACTGAATTGTGGCGGAAGGTAGCAGAGGATATCGGATCGAAGAATCGCTCAAGGGGCGTAGCATGAATCGGTCTACTCCGTTGGTTGTATAAGTTTGTGTGATTCGCGCGCGGTCTTGGGGATCGGAAATGTCTTAGGAGGGAAAACGGTCTTGTATTCAGCTCGAAAGCTTTTACCATACATGTAGTGCTGCAYATAAGGAGATATGGATATTTGCAAATCAGTTCTTCGCTCTGCCTCTCTCCGATGGAGATACGGTTCATTTCCAATGTCGGCTATTGTAAATCTTCGTTCTCGACGATGCTCCTTATTGTATCTTCAACTCCTGCAGTGATCCTCTCAGAACTATTCGTCAAGTACACTTCCGCGAGCGAGGAAGGAACTTCGTCTCCCACTCTTCTGGGAGCGAGTCAACTGCGCTTCTTAGTGAAAAAGTCATAAGCAGTAGAGGGCAAGGAAGACTTCAGCGACACAACACAAGACAGGCTAAAGGAGTGTCACAGGATGTGATTAAGGGTAGCTGTCATAGGAATCTGGGAGCAGCAGACATTACTTTGTCTTCCAAAAGGGTAGGCGAGCCCAGAGTCCCTGCACGGTAGTGATGAACGCTGCGTGCGGTATAATGAAACGGTGTGTGTAACCAAAACTGTGCAACCGTGCACGCCTTAAGCTATGCTGTCATTATAACGTCGTTTTATTGAACCCCATTTGCTAATGTCTGCCTCCCTCTTTCTTCACCCTGAGGTTTAAGACTCCAATCCTTCACCCCCCCTTTCCAATCAGCTATTCGCCCCTCCTTAACCTCAACGAGGACAACCCTAACCTCCTCACCCTCAATATAACAATTAGTACCACCGTCACCTTCTACAGGTGCCTGAGGGGCGGTTCCCCAGAAACCTCTCTCCTCTCTGGCTTGATCACCAAAGGTATTATTCTCTAAATGCTTCTCTTTGCACCATTTCTCTTCTTCGCTGCCTTTCTCTACCATCACAGCTTCGCCATTGATAGTGGCACTAATGCTGCTCAAAGCACTTGTATTCATGTTGAGAAGTAGGCTTGCTAGACTTGAACGTGTTGCTTGAGGTGGCGGAGATCCTTCACGAGTAGGGTCCGGATTCCGTGTTGGCGGTCTATGGGAGACCCAGTCGTGGACAAGAAGAGATACCCGGGGGTTGTTAATCAGGTTCAGAGTCTTCTTAGAGGTAGGGTTCGTGGTCATGATGATTACTGGATCGGGATTGAAGGGCGTTGATGGAAGGTATGTATAGTTCATTAGAGAGATATGAGGGTGCATAGCGTCGCAGGTTGCGAGGTGGAGCTTCGGTGTGCTCTCAGTATGATGGCCTCAGTAGAAAGCTGATACTAAAGACTTACAAACCTAGCATTCTTCAAACACGTCTCGACTTCAGAAGGTAAGGTAGAGGAGACCTGTGGATGCGTAGCTGTTGCCGAAGCTTCCCAATTCAATTGGGGTGTTTGAATTTCGGCCATGGTGAGGATCTATACGATCTGTTATGAGTTCCTGATAGCTGATAGCATCCTGAGGAGAGGCACACTCTAGAGGGCGGTGATTCGTCGAAGCTCAATTATGATGATTAGATAAGCGGTAGCGCATCGATGTGGGGCGGAACTAGTCCGTCCTACTCCCTCAACCCTATACTTACTTTTAGGAGATAAGTTTTGGGTTAAAGATGGTTCTAGGGGCTAGTCTAACCACCTAGGTAGGCGACTTGCATTTAGGGCATCTCTAGTGATATGGGTTGAGGGGTGAACTCTTCTAAAGTAATTCGACGTCATCTCGCTTCAATCAACGTTTGAAAGCATCTTCCTCTTCCTTCCGGTGCAATGTCTTCCTATATATGTCGAAAGCTCGTCCGTCTCTTCTCTAATTTTCTAGGACCTTCAATCGACAGTTTCTCTCCACAAGTCGCCTATCCACCATGACTGAACGGACCGAGCACCCCCTCTCTGGCTTCTGGGTACCTACCCAGCTCGAGCGTCTCTACTACGGACCCAACTCCGTCCAGAAACACCTCCTCTCCTGCATGCCTTCCTCGTCCTCAAAGGCTTTTGTCATTACGGGATCGTCTCTCGCTAGCAAGACAACCCTCATCCGGCAAGTTGAAGAGCTTTTAACCTCGAAACACCATGCTGGGACGTTTTCCAACATCAAACAGCATGCTCCTGTCGCGCAATTGGACGAGGCTAGTGATGCTGTGGGTAAGGACTCATCAATTGACACTATCATAAGTATTGGAGGTGGAAGCCCCATCGATTCTGCAAAGGCAATCTCCTACCGGGTTCACGAGAAGTCGAAGAAATTTCTATACCATATCACAATTCCAACCACGTTGAGTGCCGCCGAGTGTACGATGATAGCGGGATTCACGAATGCGGACGGCCAGAAAACGATGGTTGTAGCGCCAGAATTGGTACCTCAAGTTGTGATCTATGACTCGGTCTTTGGTAAAGAGACTCCACAGAAACTTTGGCTGTCAACAGGCATACGAGCTCTAGACCATGCAGTAGAATTGTTATACCACCCATATGCCACCGAGGTACCGGCGAGATCATTGGTATTGACGGCCATTGAACAGCTTTTTGCAAACCTACCAAAATATAAGGCGGATCCAAAGGATGAAGACATCATCACAAGGCTACAATTAGCGTCATTTGCATCCCTTTATCCTATTGGCACGAATGTCAAGGGTGGTCTTGGCTTAAGCCATGGAATGGGCTATGCGCTCGGTTCGCCCTATGGTATCCCTCATGGGATTACTTCTTGCATCACATTGGCGAGTGTCGTGAGATTGAAAGCTCAGAACCCGGAAGATGCGGCGCAGCTTGCGAGGGCCTTGCCATTCATTGGACAGAGCCGAAGTGGAGATGACAAGAAAGATGCGATCAAGATGGGTGATGCCATTGAACATCTCGTCAACGACCTGGGTTTAGACACTAGGCTTAGTGAGTATAACGTCGGCAAGGATCAAGTCCCCGTCGTTGCAAAATCAGCCACTCGAACGGACTCAGGTCCGTTGTTCGATAGCGTTTCAAAGATTGTGGAGAGCAAGTTGTAAAAACCAGATAATGCTGCTCATCAGGCCACTTCGCGTCGTACCAATTGTAAATAACTAGGATACGGCTGGGCTCCTACTTGTTTATGCCATCATGCTTCTTTTAATTCTCATGTGGTTATTATCGTCCTCACAGCTTCTGTCTCGTCAAATTAATGCTCCACGTCGGACTCAATAGCGTCTTTACCGAAGCATTGCTCGTCACGATCAACGACCTAGGGGTTATGCTCAAGATAAGGCCATTGGCAATATGGATGTCAGCCATTATAAGGCCTTAGGCGCCACACGAGGTGGCTTCGATGCAGCTGCTGACTTAGTGACTTTTGTGACTTGGTTGTCCAATATAACAATAGGATAGTTCGGCAAAGAATACGSAGTAGTATGTAAGCTTGACGAAATGAGAACACATAGCCCTAACCCTAAACCAGCACTTCTCCACACTAACACTCAATACGCCCTTCCTTCTACGAACATGACCTTCGCGATTATTCCGTAAGCGTCATGATATTTTCGTCCCTGTCAGTACCATCCATTCACTGCCGGTAAGATGTACAGTAGGTATAAAGAAGAAAGCAAATGTCTTTGATGTCTCCAGTACTGCTGCTCCTGCTTAGTCAAGCGCACGAATCCAAAGGCCAATCTATGGGTCACATTGCAGGCTTTCGGAAGAGCAGCCACATTGTCAGCACTCAATGTCAAATCGAAATCTCAACCTTAAGAGACCAGAAAAGATGACCGAAAACCCAGTTTGTGATGATCAAATGCCACCCCTCATCACCCGTGCAAACACAGCCAAAGCCGATCATGTCCGTCACGGCATTGACAGTAGGTCGCTGTAGACCCTGCATAAGAGCTTCAATAGACTATATACACAGAAGTCCGAGCCTCTCCCTGAACAAATTCTTCTCCAGTTAAGTACAATGCCACCCCCCTCAAGACCTCTCGCCATCTACAACGCACTCATGCCTCCTATCCCACTCTGGCACTCATATTCCCGAAACATGTGGCAAACCACCCAACCCCCCGCCCAAAGCCCAGATGACACTCCTTCTCATTTCACAAACGAAAGCACACCCTTACTTCACGGCTCAATAAAACACGGCAAGCAGCAAAAAGTCAAATTTTCACCCCGGCCAGCCTATACTAATCTACCAAATATCGAGGAAGGCGCACATGACGAGCACGAATATGAGGAGACGAAACAAAGAATCAAATGGAAAAACATATTGCTAAAGGGGCTTAAATACGTCCTGTTGCTGGGTCTTCTAGTGGGCGTGGGCTTTGGTGCAATAGCGACGTCGTATCCTGGTTTCTTCAATTCGGGCTTGTGATCCACCGCGCCGTGATATCAATATACATGGCCTTCATGCGTCCGAAAGTGTAGACTCTGGCGTGGCCGGACCTTGACGCGCGCGGAGCATCCAAGTTGGTGGAATGAATTCAATTGACATAGGCTACATGATTCTGTTCAACCATATAGAGAGCCTTTGAGCACGCCAAAGGCGGTCGGAAGGACAACTTCCCGACGAAAGAGCGACGACACGCGAATTGCGAGTTGAGCCATTTCTAGGCCTGACAAGGAACCGGCCAGCTACCCGACCTGGAAATCATACCTCAAACCCTTGCAACTCTCCAGCGTGACTCGCCTGGTCAACCGCCATTCTCGACATCCTCACACGTAAGATACCTCCATTTCTGCAACCACCACTCTCAATAGAATCCATCCACGAAAGGAGAAGACCCAAGCTTAAACAAGCTTCTGCTCAGACCGGGTYTAAGATCCTAACAAGCGCCGAAACAGTTCAAATCTCAGCCCTTTCTCTGTCTAAAGAACTATCACCAGGGGTATTGACACACGTACAAAATCCAATTTGATCACATTCTGCGCCCCTTCGCCGTAAGACAAACTAGTATCTGCGAGAATTCTTGATATCTCTGGTCTTGTGTTGCCTCGTGGGGAAATTTGGGATTGGAAAAGTATGTGAAGGAATATTGGAAGAATATAGATCGTCTGTTCGTTGGAAAAGCGTTGTAGTGGTATTGTCTGGTTGTACCGGCTTATGAGCAAGGAACGATAAGTAAAAGGAAAAGATGAATCATGCCGAGAAAAAGCGGGGCTGTGGGTGGGAGGATAAAACCGTCGGGGTTGATAATGAGACGTTGCATGGACATTGAGTATATTGATCTGCACACGCAAGGCTGGCGAACAGAAATCATATAGCCCATTTAACAAGTCTTGGGTGTGAAACGATTGCTAGCCATCGATGCCCTCAAATCTCACCGTATTCAACCACAATCTCGATGGGATGGGGAATATTTATACATATTAGCATACTAAGGTAGCTGATTAATATACTGCCTAAATACAAGACCACACACAACCTTCTCCGTTCCGTCAAATTAACCCTCCACTATCATCTCAACCCCTCCTCATACTCTTTCCCGTATTTTTGTTGCAATTCCCAAAATAAGACCTGTGACTTGACTCCATAGAGCGCTCTGTAACTCGATCCGTTAATCATGATGATGTGCTCAGGAAAAACACAACACCGGCAGGACAGGGATATCATCGTAAGCAATCGATCGAATTATTTGTCAACCTCCCTCCACAGCCACCAATCATGCCCCTTTCTCCTCGCCCTAACTTCTTGGATCCAGGCCTACTACGCCCTAGTGAACGAAGACCTCTCCCCATCCACAGCAGTCTCCTTATCAATAAAACTCCCTCTATCCCTCGTACTCCGTCTATTCCTCGAGAACATCCCCCCCCTTCGTCCACCACCACTGCTCGATTTCCCAGACGCTGCGCCACCCGCACAAAGCAGTACAGTAGCAATGAAATAGCACGCCACAGCCGCCCACATGAAGCCGAATGCATACCGGCCCAGGTCGGCAGACATGCCTGCGGAGCGGAAATTGTTGCGGCCTTTGACGTATGCGGCGCTGCAAGATGAGGAGGATTGGTTAGCGGAGGCTTAGTTGGGGAAAATTGAAGACGAGTGAGGATGGTAGGGGGGGAACTCACGTCATGAGAGCGGTGGTTAGGGTGTGGAAGAAAAGCGCGACGGAGCAGAGAGCGCTGCCGAGGAAGCTGCCGATGCGGCTGCAGAGGGCGAGGAGGCCGAGGAAGAGGGAGCAGGCGCCGAAGAAGGCGCCGATGAGGACGAAGGCGAACATGAAGCGCGTTAGGTAGTAGTACTCATGTGTTCTAGCATCGCGGATATGTCAGTAAGGTGTATGATAGAGCGTATATTGGATGTTCTTGGTATAGGGATCTATACCCAATGAATTGCGGAGGAACGCCAGTCGTGCTGCCAAAATTCTTAGGCGGATCCAGTGGATAGGCCGGATGCACTTTCGGACAAGCATTTCGGCCATTGGTGACGCTGCAGGCATTCCAGAAAGTCCACCGTGTTGTTGGTGCTGCCCCTGGTATGCCGGTCGTCGCGGCCTGGAGGAAGTAGAATTGGTTGGTAGGGTTTTTGTTCACGGCGCCACCGATGAGAATGAGGAGGGTGAGGAGAAGGGCGCCTGCGATGAGGACGAGCGACACGAGGCCGAGGATTGGTCCTGAAGAAAGACATGGATTAGGATATGTTGGGGGTGTTTTGGATAATGGGAGGGGAAGGGAGCTTACTGGGTGACATGATCGCTGTTGTTTACGCGAAGCGAAGCTGTCCTGGGCCTATTGATGGTCAGTGATGATCCATTGACGGGGGTGGAATGTGTGATTGACGCGGAGACATACCGATCACTCAATATAGCAGTATTCAGAGAGGATGAAGTCTTGAAGAAAAGCAGAGAAAGCGGGCGCAAATGAAGCAGAGTCTGGTTCTTCTTGCTGGGGGCAAGCTTGGGGCTGACGTAGGTGTTAGCGCGAACTTCCGCGTGGTTTTCCATAGGTCACTTGGGTCACCTTCTTGGCCTAGGGCGCGGTGCTCCGGGGTGCAATTTCCCTGCTTTTCTGCTTTTTGGGGCTGACTGCGGGCCCTATCCCAGCCTATCCGCTGCCTAAGAGCTCTTTGGGCAAGGCTAATTCTCCAGCTACGTCATTTTGAAACATTGCCATTTCGCCCAATTTGCCATTGACGACAATGTGTCTCGTGCCCATCTCCGAGTAGGAGAGCTGTTCAGACACGCAAATTACTTTACCCTTCCTACGCAATAGCATCATGAGATCTTCTCTGAGGTGATGGTTGACCGTGATGTAACAATTGCACAATGATTGCGATTTGTGACTGGGAATTGGTTGTCACATTGCAGGCGCTTTCCGGCCTATTCCGCTCTAGCGTATTCCGATCGCCATGCAGAGATCTGCTTTGCCGTACTTACCTTAGTCTACACACTACGAAGTAGTGTACTTTGTACATCAAGTTACCCCATCTTACTCCTCCTGTATATCAGACGTGATCGAAGCGTGATAACCGCTCACGTGATTTGATGGTCGACAGTGAATGTGGTAGGTGTATTTGAGTACCCTTAGGGTTATCTACACATAAAGTTCCGGCCAATACCTCTGGAGCCATGTCTGCCGCTGTTTGGCCTCCAACATCGCATGAGCAGCTCATCAAGGAGGAAGAAGAGTCGTTGGTACTTTCTGGATGATCTCTGCTGGCCCAGCCTCATTGATTGATTACTGGGTAGGCAGCTGAACTAGAATGGCTCCTCAACCTCTTGCAAGAGAATCTTGCATCTTTGAAAAGCGGTCTACAAGAATGCCTTGCTTTATTAGCACCTGAAGAGCCTGGTTCAACGCTCGCTCTGTCATCGCTGAGGTCGGAGAATGTGAAGGGCTTTGTGACAAGAGTTGGGACCCGCATAGTCAAAGGCGTAAGTTGAATGGTTTTGGTGTGTAGAGAAGGAGTTGATGTTCAAAGCCTTTGTATCTTATATAACTGTACTGAAAACATCCGAAATATTCTGCCTTCACATTTCCTACACTACATCCAATGGTTTCATTCGACTGGCCTATCAGTTTATAAATAGATTAACTTATTCGTACATAGGACATCCATCTCCGGCTACAAACCCTGCCACCACCACGAGCCCTACCCTCCTTCCCAGTCCATCTTCAAAGTCCTCTATTGCTACCCCAACTATCAGTTCTACTGAATCTGCTTAATCAAGCGCTCGACATCATTGACATAAGCGCCTGGACTGGCGACCCACACAATGGCTCATTCATAGCGGGTCAGCTAAAACTGCTGGCAGACACTATTGACGAAGCAAGGCAGACGTTGAGAGGAGGTGAAGATGTCGTAGGTGGGAAATGGTGGGAGGACTTGCCGAGCGATGATGTGAGTATCCCTTCAATTTACCTATTGTCCACCACTCTACGCTCTCTTTCCAAGTGTAAATATTATCGAGTATGAAACTGACTTACTTCTCTCTTCCCGCAAAGACTTTTTCTCCCCCCCTCCCCTCAAACCTGTCTTTCCACCTCTCTATCTTCGATGCCGCTCTACTCCTTCACGTACGCACTCTCTCCCCGCCATCTCCGCCCGATACATCACTTACAGGCTTCTCCATCCGCACCCGCCTCGGCCTAGCATCACGGCCACCTGTCCATGACGAGCTTGATCAAGTGTTCAATTATGGGGGCGAAGAGGTAACGGTGAAGGAGAAAGTTAGAGTTGAGAGCCAGGACCCCAGTTTAATGGCTGTGATGGCCAAGTTGAGTGCCCTGGGACATTCAGTTGCGGGCTGGAGACTGAGGGTAGGGGTTGTGATGGGGGAGGAGATGGAGGGTGAGGGATGAATCGATGGGGTAAACCCTTTTTGAACGAAGGGAATTGGTCTTTCATTCAGGATGATCCACGCGAATTTCACCTTGATGATACTCAACAGCATGTCGTATGCATGACCTGTTCATTGGGACATTGCTCAAATGCCGTGTACAAGGCCTGGCATCTTAACCAAAGGATTTCCATCTTATCCTTCAAGGTGACCTAGGGTAGCCATTATGGAATTGTCTGTGGGTTTGCGGCTACGATTGCTACTCGAGCTGATGTATTACTTGATCTCACAGGTATTCACAAGCAGCTTCTCAACGAACCTTTCGACTCTAGTAACGGAAAAACGACGAAGATAGTAAGCAGAAGTACCGGGGGGATCTTAACCGCTTTCCTACATCGAAATCATCATCGAACTTCGGTGAGTGAATGTGGTGATCTTCATGATTGCTCAGGTACTGTCATCATCCGTGGCATGGTGATGCTACTTCTAAAACTCTCCACGATGCCCAGTATAAAGAAACATACCCCATCTTCTCTCCCTACACCCTGCACACCATCACTCAATCCATCTCCCCCTCTCATCCAACACAGCCTCACTACCATTGCCCCCCCCCACCCCCCTGAAGTGGATACCTTACCCTCACCCTCAACTGACTTTGTTCCCCCAGCAATACAAACCCCCCCTCATGCGCCCCCGCCTGCACACACCTAAAAATCAGCGTATGCGTATCCCACGCCACTCTCTCCCAGCTGCTCCTCTCCTCTTGCACCCCGTCTATAAAATCAATAAATATATCACATGTCGCCTGGCCATAGCTCAGGGGAAGACGGAATATGTCTTCAATACCGCCGCGGTGGAATAGGCCTTCTATGGGGTTGGAGGAGATCCGGCCTAGTGCTACTAGACAATCGTGAAGGGAGGGGC
The DNA here is from genome assembly GCA_000444155.1 of Cladonia macilenta KoLRI003786. Taxonomy (NCBI): domain Eukaryota; kingdom Fungi; phylum Ascomycota; class Lecanoromycetes; order Lecanorales; family Cladoniaceae; genus Cladonia; species Cladonia macilenta. The sequence goes on from KE598623.1 coordinate 1,465,995, forward strand.
CGAGGCTGGTGCTGGGTGGGTAGCAGTGTAGCAATAAATTGCTCGATGAAGATGACGATGATGATGGAGTTCCACGACTCGCTAGTATTGCGCTGTCGTTGTTATCGTTGGTATTACTCCCCCCATCCCCTCCTTCTCCAGCAATATCAACATACTGCACCGTCACCCTAATCGACAACCCCTCCCCCACCAACGCAACCCCCCCCCTTTCCACACACGCAATCAACAGCTCCGCGGCCCCATCATGGATTTCATCCCAGCTACTTTCCTCCTCGTTCACGTGGTCTATTAAATCGATAATGATGCCGCAGTGGGCGACGGAGACGCTGAAGGGGAGTTTGTAGAGAGCGCTTCCGCCGGATTTGTGGAAGCGGGCGTGTGAGGAGTGGGCGGGGAGGCGCTGGAGGGCGATGTGGCAGTCTTCGTCATCTAGTGGGGGGGAGGTGTCGGGGGGATTACACTGGAAGAATAATGGTGGTAAGAAATATGGCGTTGGAGATGATGGCGTTAGGTTTGATAGTGGCGTATGATTTGCACTTGATGGGAAAGTTGACGATTCTGAGAATGTGAGAGAGCTAGCATAATGAATTCTGAATAGGAAAACCGCTAAACAATTCAAATAATGCATGATGTCGTTTAATAGTAAGACATAAGATGGGTTTGTCCATTGAGGACAGGATATTCGAACTCAAATCACAAACTGCATAAGCTTTCTTGCGATCCATCGCATATCATAGAGGCGCACTAGAATCATTCGTTCCCTTTTGCGAAGCGATGGTAAAGTCGGGTCTGCGCATAAGAAGATTCCGTTTCATGTCTGAAGGTTGAGAGTAAGCTTGTAGAGACAGAAAGCGAGGCTACAACAATGTTAAAACGCATAAGGCGTGCGTAGTCGCAGAATACCGTGTTCTTGATCCATTATCCATTAATTCTTATTTGTGTTATTCTCATAATCATACTGATACTGATACCGCTGCTGATGCTGTTACAGACGCAGATGCAGATGCAGAAGTTCATGCCGAAGCTCGGCTCGTAATGTTAGCACAGAAACGCCAGGGCTGATGCGCATATGACATATGGTGACAGTACCGATAGAGCAATGCTAATGATATGCTTTTGGTCACCAGAACTCAATCCATCAGTGGAGTTCAGGCTCACCCATCCCGCAGAACATTTGTAGCTCATCCTCATTCATACTCAAAAGCCGCCGTCTCATTCGCGAACGCGTCACCCAGCGCATCGAACCCGATACAGGCACTGACGTTACCTCCCGGCACGGCCTTGTCACATAGGTATGGTAAATCAGCGAAGATCTGGTAAGGTCCAGTCCCATTGACCGTTGGACAAGCGACGAAGCCTCCAAGGTTCCCTAAGCCCGTGAAGCTGAATACCCCGAGGCTTCCGGTGGTATTTGTGTTGTTCTGGTAGGCGAAGCCGGTTGTGGCTCCTACCTCACCTCCTTCTTCGTGAGGTTCGGTGAAAGAGAGGGCACCGCTGTAAGCAACGTAGACATCTTGGCCGCCAGGAACTTCAGTGGCCTATGTAAAGAAGTTGCGTTAGCATGCCGTAGAGACGTTGTACCAAGATGCATTCAGATGTATAGCTCTTACTAGGCCACAATTTCCATCTTCAACGTTCAACGCTGTTTCCGTTCCTGGTGGACAGTCACCTGGTGGCACTGGTGGTACAGGACAGTATGTGAGAGGAGCTTTGCCGATCCAGAAGCTTCCACCGTTGGCATTGATGGCTTGTAGGTGGATGGGGCTGCCGGAATGAGCTGCTATGAGGGTGAAGGGGCCAGAGCCGGCGCTCTGGCGTTTGTCAAGGTGTGAATCTGTTGGCAGGGCGGTTGTGAAGGTAAGAGAGACGAAAGAGAGGAAGATACTAGAGAGCATCTTGATGGCAGATGGCAGTTTTAGTGTTTTGTGTAGGATGTGCCGTTTTAAGGATTTTGGTGCATGGATTGATGTTGGGGTTGGTTGTGGAGGGGTATGGCTGTTGATTATCTAGGGGAGGTTGGGTTCCAGTGTGTTCCTTCCTGCGCGCACTGAGTCAGCCTCTTTGACATGATCGTGCACCCTAATTGCTCTTTCATGCTCTCGTGACATACCTAGAGGATCTAAACAATAAGGATATGCTTACTGTGCCTTCTCCCAAAGGTGTGGTAGAATGGAGGTGGTAGGGTTCGTTCGTATTAAAGTGTTTATTCCCAGTCGGCTGCATCGAGTGAATATATCTGTATCCAAACAATATTCGCATCGAGATTCCCCATAAAGATCGGCATGCGGGCAGACGTCACTTCCGCACTTCGTATGCGATCTCACAGCCTCATTCGTGGGGACAAAGCGGCTACCCGCACCAGGTACGAGACTGGTTACTGGGCAAGACGAACGGCAAGCCAGACATTGTGACACGTCCCATGACTCGCCAGCTTCTACTCGCCTAAGCATGTGACTCCATTCCCTCGCATTTCCTCGTATTGATCGGGTGGAGGGGGTAGTGAAAGAATACTTCTAGCAGACCGCTCAGAGAGAGACAACCGCCCCCCTGCGTTATGTAAAGATAGAAGTATGCACCTCCTCCGTATTCAATTAAAGCAAATGGTGCCAAGGCAACACTTTTCCGACGCCATGTACTTCGTACATGCATCGGAAATAGGAGGATAATTATCTTATGGACTGTATCTTCCCGATCTTGCTCTGCTGATAGAAGGAGATTCCTCTTCGGAGCTGAGAATTGCTTGGCAGCCTTGGCAGTCTAACTTCCGATAAATCTATTAATAGAGCAAAAGGAAARGTTCGAAAACCCGAGAGGAAAAGAACATATCTCCATTTGAACACGCACTACTTCAATCATTCTCTCGCCGTCAAATTATGCATTCAAATCCCACCATCCAGTAGTAGCCTGTATATGATGAAGGATTCTAAGCTGACGTTCGATGCTGGAAGGGGTCCCTGCTGTGCTCTAAGATGCAATGAGTGCTTTATCACACCTTGCTTTGTGATGCCATTTCTGTCCTTCTATCCAGATATTCGAGAATGAGCTATACCAAACATACTCAGGCTTTTGAGGGCCAGAGAACAGAGGATACGCCCCCTTTCCTGCTATCTCGATTGTTTCATACGTCCCGGTGTTCGATATGTTCCGTACCAAAAGATCTGCTTTATTTTTCCGGTAGTCTATGGTAGCCTAGACACCCGTGCGTTGTTGCATGATGCTCTCCTTTGGATGAAAGCTACGAAAATACACAGTTATGCATACGGTGGGCCTCCAACTCAAACTACTGGAACGCGAGGTAGCGTTTTGACCGTTTTGAAGGCCTCCAGGGTAGGTCCTCGATGCAAAGCCATGACTTACGCAGGAGATGTGGACGTTGGCAACGGTACTTACTCCTGGGAAATCCTACAGTGAGAATTGGCACTACGTACGAAGAAACCAGCATGCGCATCGCTGATTGCACAAAAATCCTATGGGATCTACACTCTTGCACCAATCTTTGTGTCAGCTGGGAAATTGATGTACAATTCTAAGATCCTTCAGGGCTGTCTGAGACCTATTAGAGGAGGCTGACCTGTTTAGGTCCGGGCTTTGGGCTTGAAATTTCATGCGGGTGCGATCCTGAGGTCCGCTAGCTTGTTTCAACCCCGTCAGCGCCGCCTAAGCCTCAGCCACCTGTCTAATAATACGCCAGGGGTAAGCATGCACCTTTCCTTTTCTCTTTCACCGTGCTATGTCGTTGAAGCTGCATCTTGGCTCTGTCCATTCTTTTCCATTCAACGGATATTTTGCATGGCCCAGAGTACAGTCTGTGAGCTCAAGTGAGCGAGAGCCTTCAACACTCCGATGCCTGGCCCGAAGTAGAGCAAATGTTTACCATGTTCTCACTTGGTCGTGACCGTGGTTCTATCACGGTCAACTTGTTCCTTTGTCACCTTCTGTCCACCTGGAATGCTAGATCATATGAATTCGCTTCGGTAAGCGGTGTCAGACGCTGCAGTGGACTAAGATTCTGATAGTTACAGGTCCTTCTCACGGCTGCTGCATTTCCAGAGGGCTTAAGTGCCGCTTCTTGGATGTAAGTCAATTCTATCATTGATAAGCATGCCTCTGAATGATATCTTAGCGGTATCACAACCAGTCTTGCACTCATTCTCTTCGCCTCTTCCCTAGGTCGTTGGATTGATCATGCGCCATCACGTCTAAGAACACTTCTTACAACGGTCACGGTGAACCGCATCGCCGTCATACTTGCTTGCTGTTGCTGGGTACTCATCATCGCACAAGATGGTCATAAAAACACTACTTTGCCCTCCGATCTAAGCGCCTCGGTGGACCAACCTCGGCCACTGTTGGTCGGCGAGTTCAAGGACACGATCTTCCTTCTTATCTTGGCTCTCGGTGTCGTCGAAAGACTTTCCCGTCTTGCGAACCTCATTTCTATCGAGCGTGACTGGGTCCCAACGTTGGCCACTGGCACTGAATCCGACAAAGGGTACCCGCCATATGACCTAACGCACTTGAATGCAGTGATGTCGCGTATTGACTTGATCTGCAAACTTGGAGCTCCGATCGTGATGTCTATGTTTATGTCTGCCACGAAATCTAGTCGACTAGGTGCTGTAGCAATGATTGCTCTCAATTTTGTCTCTTGGCCGTTGGAGTATTGGACAGCTCAAACATGCTGGCAGGATAGCACTCGGCTGCAGAAAGAGAAAGCTGAAAATCCCAAAGCATTTGCCGAAGCTGGCGTTTCGAAGGATATTGGACCAGAGAGATCTCCCGAATATCCAAGACTCTGGGTCTCATTGTATAACGTTGTCGGGCTCTTTTCATCATGGATTCGACAATACGGATGGAGCTTAAAATTATACTTCGCCACGGATATCTGGATGGCTTCGTTAGCGATTACTGGTTTGCATTTTTCGATTCTGGTGTTTTCTGGAACACTAACGGTTTTCCTTGTCAATTCCGGCTTTTCGTTGAAGCTTATCACCTGGGCGGAAATCTTCAGTGCAATGTTTGAACTAGGTAGTACCTACGTGTTCCCCTTAGGTGTGCGGCTATTGGATGCACAGCGTACAACATATCAAGCCTTGCGTCCTATGTCGGTCATTAGCCCTCCTGCCTCACCGTCGCCCCTGAGTTGTGAAATCGTGGATGAGAATCAGCTGGGCAACGAGCACCCACTCCACGACCAGCACCGTAGAGGTGTCTCAACGCTCGGGATGGGTGCACTTGCTTTCTTGCTGATCTGCTTAGTAGGTGAAGCCTGAGAGGCATGTGCATTTTGCTGATGAGTGCCAGATTCCAGCCGTTCCATCTATTTGGCAAGTCTCCACCAGATGGCCTCGGATACATCTCGGTTCGAATTCACTAGACGAGCGAGACTCGGTTTGGGAAACCCATCGCCTTGTCGTTATCTGTATAATATTTTTCATATCGGCATCACGTCTTGGTCGAGAGACTGCTAGCCTTTGCGGTCAACAACTTGCCCAGAGTTGCGTACAGCCCGAGGAGCGCTCTATGTTCGCAGGGACTGAAGCTAGCATTGCCTCCACCTTTGGTCTTGGCCACTGGGTCACTACTCTCATCTGGAACAAGCATCAAGAATTTCATTGGATTGCAGTGAGCAGTCTCCTTGTCACTGTATGTAGTACTAGCTTATATGCGTTTTGGCTTTTGGGACCTACGGGCCGGCGACGTTCCTCCTGATATGCGAGACAAGCCTTTTCTGTATCAGAAACTGTGCAGCTTGCTCTACTCTATCCCTTGGCATCACTAGACGCATGCTCATCAAGCGAGAATCAGACGATCGGCGGTACAATGTCAGGTTGTCGGCAATTTTGTGAACAGAAGCAACTAAGGCTTCAGCTCGATGCAGGCTCTTCAAGCCACGAAGTTATATCTGCAGGTTCCAACGTTCCATTAAGTGTTGGAACCGCCGATGCGCCATCTTTCAGGGATCCTTGCAGTACGATCCATAACCCACTATTCAAACCTGCCGAAACCTTCCCACCCCAATTGGCAGCCTCTGGCTTGTTGTTCATGAGACACGTGCCTACAACAAATAGCATTTTCCCAAGGATTTCATCATATGACGACATGACTGTCGCTGCGGAAGTAGGCKGGGATGGCACCGCATAGGCTACGCATGTACCAATACTATGACCCATTGGCAGCTTAGCCTGGCCTGGCGCCGGCATTGTGCTGAACGGCCTGTATTGCGAACGATCGGTAACAACGGAGAGGATGTAGGTGATAGCGTATATGCAGTCCAGTGGCCGCGGATTGTTGCGCGTGAGCGGCTGTGCAGGAGCACATGAGGCTTCGCCCAAGTTCGATTCAGAAAATGTCGCATTGATAGCGAATGTCAAGGAGACGAAGATAAGGAGTTTTAGGAATATCATAGCGAAGTAGACAGAGCTCCGCCCGATTTCAATCTGATATAAGGCATAACAAGCAGGTGTGGAGCTTACTGGAGGTGGTGCTTCGAGGTCAGTAAATCAGGGTACATCCCACGAAAGGGCTCACAGCTACTTCGCACCCCACTTATACTTATGAGGTGGACTACTGTCGCGTGACTTGTTACCATAAAGGGCGGTAGGCGTATCAAATTAGAACCCGTGTGGGGTGGTTCTCGGTTTCGTGTTTGGCGCACGACTCTGGGGCCTCTCGCTTAATGGGTTGAGACTTGAATACGGAACATTATTATCAGCACATTGGGTCGATGACACATCAACAGACAGTATCTTAGACGCTTAATAAACCTCTACTGAATTACAAGCTCACATGGCCGTCTTAGTGAGCATGTCAAACTCAGCAATGAAACAGGGTTGATGGATATGAATGCCCGTTTCCGAAGATTAAGACAACTCAGCCTCTCAACTGAATACCTTTCGGTTGAGACGGCTCATGTCTGAAATCTTATTCAAACATTATTTACATATTCATGATTGTCCCACCCCTTGATCACCGCGACAGTTCCCCTCAGCAGAAAAGAAACAGCGTTGTCAAACACCGTGACGCCCCCAGCAGAAAAGAAACAGCATTAACAAACACCGTGACGGACAATGATTACAATAGCCTCCAAACAAGTTGCTCAAACCGTCCATATCCCAGACCAGAAACACTTGAATGCAGGGCATAAGAAAATTAATTAATTAAAACATCTAGCAAACTAGCACACGTTTCCCAAACCGCTTCGCCATCTTACAACCTTCCTCCCCGCTCGCGGCTCTTCGGATTGGTGCTAAGCTTGCAAGTGTAGCGGAAGGATGGTGGGAGACTGCTGTGCCAGGGGATGCGGGAGTAGAATGCGTAGCAAATGATTTTGATAGTGTTGAGCTAGTGGATGAGCCGCGGGGAGGGATGCCGGACGCGGATGGGGTGCTTAGTGATGACCGTAGACCGGAAGATGAATAGAGCGGACTTCCGGTGGGATGGGGGATTTGGTCAGTTGCGGACGGGGAAATTCCTGACGCGGGCGGGGTACTTGATGATGGCTGTAGACCGGAAGGTGAATAGAGCGGGCTTCCCGTAGAACGTGGGAGGTGGCCAGTCACGGATGGGAAGATCTCTGACAAATGGCCCGTTCCTGAGTAAAGAACGCCTGTTGGTCTGAGCGACGCGCCGGGTGGTGCGAGTACAAAGCTGGTACCGTTCACAATGGGTACGAGTTTGCCACTTGGGGCTGAGTAGATGTGCGTTGGCGTCACAGAGAATTGTGATTTCGTCAATGCTGGAGGAAGAGTAGGGAGGCTTGTTGCAGCTGTATTGCTTGGTCCAAGGCCTGGGATGTTGAGAGGGAAGCAAGTTGATATTAGAGGCTCTGTGGTGCTGAAGAGTGCTTTGGACCAGGATTTTGAAGCTTCGGCTATTGTGCCTTCAATGTCCAGATCGACCTCAATGTCAAGCGTGCTGTTAAGTGTGACGCCTGTCTCTGAGGAGCTGCCGCTGCAGACACCGCCATGGTCTGACAGGACATCAATTCAATTCTGTTTCATAAGATAGATTTGGTTTTATGTACTTACCATATTCAGCTTTTAAAGTCACATTGACTTCGGGCAATTTGACAGACACATCCACAGAAGCAGAGCCGATCTTTACCAGGCTGACTCCAAAAGATATCATGGGCAATGAGTATGCCCCAAGCGTGACTGCTGCAGCCATCTCGTTAACATTGAACAATGGAGTCAAATTACCGCCACTGAAACCTGTGGCCGAGCTCGAGTCGGGATTCTTGATGTCTGCAACCAGTTGGGCACTATTTGGTAGTGCGGCCGAAATCCCAAAGTCTACACTAGCGTTACCTTGGAAGGACGCGGTACCACCAACTGAATAAGAGAGAGTGGCGCCGAGAGTGAAGATTTCGGGAATTGAAATGCCAGCGTCCGGAATGGGGAACGAAACCAATTGTTTTTGGAATTGGAGAGCTTTTGGATTTTCGGTTTCTGTGATGTTGACCTCGAGTTCTAGTTCAGCTTGGAAATTCTGTGGACTTGCTGTCAAGGTGAGCTCCGAAAGGGACCAGTCTTGGGTCTAGAGATTGCGTTAGCTCTTTCTCTGCATGTGATGCGGATCTCGTACAGTAATATGGCCGGTAAGCTCAAAACTTCCGATCGTGAAGCAGTTGATGCAGCTGATATCGAACCTGCGATACATGTAAGCTCGATTTTCCCAATTCGATCTTTTGTGAAATGTCTGATGCGCCGTCGAGGTTGAGGAACCTGGCGAACAGACAGGGCACTTCTACAGTAGTACTCACTCGCTATTGCTGTAGATACTGGAAACTTGTCCTTTTGTCCCAGTACTGACATCGAAGGTAACACTTTTGCTCTCGTTGAAATTACCCAATAGGTCATCCCCCAGGCTATTCAATAGGCCACCCCCTATCTCACCAAAGGAAAAGCGCTTCTTGAGCTTTGAGGTCTGTTTATACAGAGAGGTCTGGCCGAAGTCGAGATCGTAAGTGGCGGCAATGTCAGACCAGGGTGCTGTTTGTGAAGTCAGGTAGGTAGTAGACGTTGAATTATCCTCGGTAATATTGGTGATGCTGTATCACATGTCAGTGCCGCGGCTTCATAATTCTTTGCTATAATAAGTAGAGCCTTACAGATAAGGCTGTCTCTGATCATCTAGTCCGCAACCATCGTGATTGGCGATAAGTAAAAACTTCCCATCGTCTGAGTGGTTGATGTGTGCCCATTGCTGTAAAGCATAGTTGTACGCATCGGTCGAAGAGAAGGTCAGAGAGATGGTTCCGTCATCTCCTTGGCAGTCTACTGCGGAGGTGAGACCATCGAATTCCTCCATCAGGACCATTTCCAGTCCGTCCGGAGCATACAGTGTCATGTTGGCCAGAATCAGGTTGCCATCGGCTATAGAGCATTAGTTACGAGACATCAAGTAGAGGTGGGTTTCATACCTCCAGAGTTCCCATAAATCAATTGAGACTGCGTTTGTAGGTTGAGGTTGGAGAAATCTTCTGCAGCGCGACGTTGCAACCCTGAAGCTGCCTCGAAGTCTCGAATAGCAATTGGACGTAGGATTGTGCCTTGCGAATCAGGAACTCGAGGAACAACGGGAGAAGGAGAGGCAGAGGCGGGCAAGCAAACCGCCAGCGCAGTTAAAACAGAAAGTAAAGATCTATGCATGGTGCTCGTTTGGATAGTTGACTTAATGAATGGCATAAATGCTCGAATGAATGAATGAATGACTGATTGAGAGGATAGAGACAGTAGATGGGCAGGGAATTGGGCAATGCGAAAAGAATGGCTCGAGAGTCTGTCTAAAGAATGACTGTGCTTGATATACGACAACAAACCGTGATCTTGCTGTTCTTTTATAGCATTTCCAGTCAAAGAGAAATCATCACGCCACAGGCGAGCGTTCTCAGCCCCCATTTCACATTATGGATATATTATCCCAATACTAAGAGTCATCCACCAACGGGTCCATCCAAAAAGATGTCTTTGGAGATTTCCATTACTGCGGCGCCGTGTAAGGAGGGCGAAGTATGGATCCATGGGGCCGGAGACATGTGGTTTAGAGCGTCAGTAAATTAAACGGAACGTCTTCGCGGTGATCACGGCACAGTGGCGTTGAGTGGTGAGCGACAACGACGAAGGGTCAAAGATAATATCGAAGGATGGCTGGTTGTTGATGATGTCGTAGTGGAAAATGTGAGGGCTGAGATGTTTCACTGGAGCGGATAAGGAAATGTCATCGGTAAAAGTTGGGGGCGGAGGATCTACCCATGCGGGCGGAATGTTTTAGGGGATGATCTTCCCACCTGAGGAGCGGGCGCCTTCAGCTGACGTCCATCCCGTATTGCAGATAACTATAAAGAACCATTGATTTCTGCCCCACGATTGCAATAGATCGGATTGGACTTCGTGCCCAGGACTTCTCGCACTGCCAAAAAAGGACGTATTTTCATTTACCCAAGCTTCGGTGACTTTATGCCTGGCACCTTCGGACCCACCGTTCCTCATGTAACGAGAAGTATTATTCACTTCTAATTCGCCGAAATTAAACAAGGCTTGCCGTTTCTAATATTATGCTAACTAATCACTTAATGCTGATAGCTCTAGCATTAAGTGATCAGTCAGCATGTCTCAAGAATCCCAATTGGACGACACTTCCCCTTTTTCATATCTGGCAAAGAATATCAAGTGTCAGTCTAACCGCCGGGAATAGGCTTCCTGTTAAAGGGTTCTCCCTTCGGGTGCTCCTCCGCACCGGTATCCAAGCACGAGAGGGTATACACCCGATGAGCAAGTGGAAGTACTCCGTCTGTGGATAAAGTCTAGCCCGCGGATCCGGATGACGCTCAGCAAATCGTACTAACAAGAGTACTATATTGCCTATACGACAGGGCGGGACAACCTTTGGAGGCTCCTCGTATATTTTGATCAATCATCATGTGACAGGGTTGCAAAGTAGATACTTAAACTCAGTCTTCAACGCTGCCATCTCCACGCTGTTCGTTTCTGAACGGCTCCCTACTTACACGCGTGACTACAGCTTAAGACCTGGGATATGACGCCACAAGAAGGGGTGCAAATTGATAACATCGAAAATTTCAACCGATGCCGCACGCTCAAATATGTCGCCCAGGACCATCATCAAACTAGCAAGTGACTAAATCGTGGTTTCATACATTTTCGTATGGCATTCCGCTGGGGTTGAGCCGTGACTTATTTGGCATGCCGCCTCAGGCGTGCCACAAGAGCTTTGCATCGTAGGACGTTTCAAAATTCTGCAGAGAGTAGATAAGACGGGACTGTGACGTTTGGAAAGTTGAGTTTTGAGCGAACTTTCCTGGGGGAAGTCAATATCCGACACATAGATCAGTTCCTCGTTGTCCTATGATTTTAGAAGACTTTGCAGCCACTGGCTTGTACTAGCCTTCCCATTGCCCCGCCTTACATAGGGTCATTGATGTCTGTACCCCGCCGTATTTCTGCAATGAAGGTGGATGTTCGACGGACCAGATCACACTCGAGTGTTTTATAATTCTCCTAGACGCAGTAGCGGTACAGGGTTGGACTAGCATCTGGGATCCTTCAGACATTGCGGATAGGATGGTGTCAGGTCGTAAATGAGGAGCATTTTCAAGAGCCCAGTCTACAGTGTTGGGTTTGCCTGTGCCTTTGATCTTTTGAGAGAGGGAGAAATCGACGCGAAGACCTTGCAATAGAAAGGTGTAAGCCTTGCTCAAGATTAACTGGAGACGTCCGCGGTGTTCCGTAGTTGTAAATGGTAACTCTTTGCTCCAGCCCGCACGCTTCGTGCGTTTCATGGTTGACCTTTGTTTGTCCAGGGTTTTCTCATCGGTAACAACTTTAAGAGGTTGGATCCGATACGAGCCAGGGCCAATTTGGGCGAGATGAGACGGACTTCCACTTTGTATGATGTGATCCCAGGCTCGGGGTAACGTCATTATGCCAAAGCTTTCTCCCTCCGCATCCAGTAGCTCAAGGGAAATCAATTCAGCGGGTGGGAGCGGCTTCCTCCGGACAGTACCTAGCTGCATGTGTGTTGGTCTTTTGGTGAACATTTGGTGCAGGATGTGTATCTCTTGACGATTAGTGGTAAGCACATGATTCGATCGGATGCGATGAATGTCTCGCAAGATATCCATTGACCATAACCCTCGAGATAAATACGGAAGAGACTATTGTTCATTCTGCACGCGAAATCTCAGCACTCGGACTCGTCTAACCCAAACCAGTTAGAGCCGGCTGAAACATATCCCGACACCATTCCAAGGCAACCCTCTGGCCGGCTCCTGAAGATGTCCAGCATGCTAGACAGACTACCCATGTTCATCCATCCCTGTATAGCGTGGGTACCCTCATTGCGCAAATGGGAGTTAGAGATCTATACTGTAATTGAACCAACCCTCTAAGACGGGAGCATAGGGTATAGTACATTTTGATAACTAAAGCCAGGAATGCAAGGAAGAGAACGGTGAGAGCGGATAGACAAACATGATGAACGATGTTGCTCAAAATTTTCTTGAAATACAAGCTTCGCCTGAACTTCTGCGGGAGCATATGGTTCGTCTCTCAAATCATGGCTATCGACGGTCTCGAGTGGGAGGTTGGGTTACCGGAATGCGTGTCTTGATCCACGAATGCAGTGGCGTGGACACAACCTCGTCAGAAGCGGAAAGCCGTTTTCCAGAAGCGCAACCGCATATATCACCTTTCTCGCCGCATGTTCTTCCCTCCGATAACAGCATTTTGCGATTGGCTCGCCGCTCCGCTTTGAAAGAGCCTTCTGCATATGTTGCGGTATCGTACTGTTGGAATAGGGAGCACTCTGAACTGTCTGCTAACATCAGCGATAAACCTYTTGAAATCGTTTGTGAAAATTTGGCACGGAGGCCGAGTAATACACCTCCCGATGTCTTATATCGGTCTCTGGCCTACGCGAAGACCTACAACATCAATGCTCTTTGGATCGATCAGGAATGTATTGACCAAAGTGACCCCATGGACAAAGAAAACGGCATTCAAGAAATGGACAAGGTCTACCACGAGTCTGATCATCCCATCGCCGTCCWGGAGTTCAGCTTCCAGTCGCAAATCGAGCTCGATGTTTTCGCGTCGATTTGTGACTGGAAACTGTTTACATTCGACCCAAGCCATATCGAGGTCTTAGAATCCGTACTTATAGCTCTTACAAACGAGAGATGGTTTGAGCGTGCTTGGACTCTACAAGAGTCAGTCTCAGCTGGGGCAGGCATGATACTGCTTCTAGGCTGCTCAGGACTACATAAACCACCTGACTTTGGCCCTACGCCTGGAGAGCTTGAGATATGCATCTTCGATTTTCAGAATACGATGGCCAACGTGCGGGGCATGATTGAAGAAGGCCTTGCTGCTGGCGTCTGGTCTGACCCCGGTTGCGCTATCAATGCCTCGAACTGTGCTGACGTCATCTGGAACTACATGCCGTTTATTGCCCCAGATCTTATCCCTGGTACCTCGAAAATAGATGCCTCTCATCGCCAAGTTTGTAACGCTGCTCAGGCTCTCACATTCCTCAGCGAGAGGTCCAATTCTTTCTTTCCAGATCGGCTGGCGATACTTGCAAATCTCTGTGACTATGAGTATAGAATAAAAACGGAGGTATTGGAGCCCCCAGATAATTCATTTTCCATCTGTTGTCTTACATTGGCAATCGTCAATGGGGACATGTCCTTGCTTGGGGGCTATAGAGAAGAAAATAGAAGGCTACAGAACACAGATGGCAGACCTGCCTGGTTCATGGACTTGGCTGAGAATCGCCGATCATATGGGCAAGTTTATGAAAATGATTATTATGAACTGCAGTCAAGGAACTACGGCTTCTCTTGGGGACCGAAGCCTTCAGCATGTCTCAAGAATATCAATTACCTTGAAGAGAATGGAGCGGTATTCCGTATAAAGCCCGCAACCTTATCTGTGCACGGGCTTAGAGTCTGTGGCGTTCTATGTGACGTAAATTGTAAGGTAAATGTACCGAAAACGCAAAGAATATTTGCATCAAGATGGCAAGAAGAGGTTGCATATCAGAATGGTGAGGGTTTACTTGACGGCTTTGAGCGACAGAAAGCCTTAGTACAAGATTTCTTTTGGTTCTTGCTTCACGAACTGACCGAGTCAGGATTCTGTCATTTAGCCAGGACCCTGTGGGATTTTGTTCAGCCTCGGGGGAAGGCGAAGGGGCTTGGTAACTCGGAACACAAATCACTCAGCGCACCATGCCCGTACACGTATGATATGATCTTTGGTAGCTCGATTCAAGGGTCCGCGACTTATCAGCATCCTGCTTATGATGAGCCACAGGTTAGGAGTCGTATCGCTGCTCATCACTTGAACTTCGACCCTGAAAACGAAGCTTTAGATAGACCTTGCGCCCAACGACTGCTGATCGAACAGGTCTGTAAGAATGGCGCACTAATCTGTGGTTCTCCTGTGAAGGGTCCATCGGACAAACACCCTTTTGTGTGGTTTGAAGCCTGCAAAATGGGAGAACAGATCTTTACGCCCGTGATAGATCTGAACGATCGTGCAGCTCACTCACATTATAATGACCAGGCTATGTCTTGGAGAGTTTTGGCAACTGGGCAGTCTGCCGATGGTTGTAACATCCTGCATTGTCTTAGTCGCCGGCGGGGCTTTATGAGGGTAGAGAAAGTCAATCGTCAAGATTATATACTGGATTAAATCCAAATACATTATCTGAATTATCTCTAGATCCTGACGCGATGTTTTCATGATGAGATGTTAGTTTATTTCCACACCTTATTTACTACTTGAGTATCTAAGGGTTTTTGGTCACGCGCTAGAATATCTGAATACTGTGCTATCAGCTGTACGGCTTTCCATCATTCCAGGGGTTTCAGTATGCGCTGAGAAGGCGATGAGGGGTATTTCAGATTTTAACATTAATGTATAAAGTATCAACTAGGCTTTGGACACTATACGTTGGGAAGTTATTTCGGAAGTTGCCTCAGAAGTCGCATGAACTCAGAAGCTGCACCAGCTACAATCATAAGAGGTGATCGGTTCCTTGTCTTGGTTTGCCTGATTCACCAATGCGCCTCGATCTGCTGTAGGTACTTCTGCGTGTGATCGAAGAAGACCCAGAACCCGAACGGCGCCTCATCACTATACACATGTATTCTCTTATGTCCGCTCTTTTCCTTCCGTTCCCAACTGCAATACTCTTTCACCATATCGAAGCCGGCATCCCATGTGCTATCACTGAAATCAAAGTCCAGAAATTTGTTTTGATTGTAGCATCTGGCCCAAGTAGTCACCTCGTCGAGGCCTGCTAGCTCGATCGGATTCCGCATGTCTAGGTATCCTAGTGCTGAGGGGCGGAGAGAAGGGGTATTTGCAATGGTACACAGGGTCCAGAGTTGATAGAAACTCTTTTTGAACCTTGCGCGCTCCGAGGGTCGAAACGCCGGGTTCTCTTCGCCTCGAGCGCGAGTGAAGAGATGAATCTTGCATTCCCCAGCGAATTCGGTGCTGGCTGCAGCTGCACAGCGGGCATTTGAAAGCAGGCGCTCATTGCGAGATGGGGCGTTTTGCTGGTCTTTAGAGAGAGAGGGCGACGCATCATAGGCTGCTTCTTGAGCATCGACTAGTTGTATGGCAAAAGAAAATTCAGGATAGATGCGGGAGGCAACGGCGTGAAAGATGGCAGGGAAGCCTGCGACGTAGGTCGAATTGAGAGGTCGGGCTGTTCGAGCTAGAGCATTGACGACAGAGAAGTCTGGGGCGGATTCGAATATCTGAAGGATGATCTCTGGGGGTAGATTTGTGATTGAAGGCGATGATCTTGCTTGTGAAGAAGGCATCGGTTGCAGAGGTTTGTAGCTATCTCCTGAGGATTAGGATTATGTCCATTCTACCCCAGGCAGGAGAGCAATGTAGTGTGCATTCTTCGTAAAAATGTGGAACCCCGGGGCTGATGAGGGCAATTCAGGGGCCAGCCACTTGGACTCGAAGTGATATTGAGCCTGTGATAGACTGTGACGCTCTAGATTAAGGTTAACACTCAAAGTCGCTTGGAAACTGGATAGTTGCCCAGACTGAAGCTCCAGCTGCCCTGTAGTTTAAGGTATGGTGGCTCGTGGGGGGACAGAATTATTGGCACCCCCCTAGAGGAGCCGCGTAATGGGTGGGGTTTTGCTCCGGCCTCTAGGTCGCGTTCCAGGGGTCCTTCGGCTAGCCCGACCTATTACGTAGCATGCCCCTAGACGAATACAAGGTCTAGGGGGGAGCCAATACCATAATTTTGTCCACCCGTGAGGGTGGCTGCTGGTAGTGCTCTGAAGGTTACGTCACGCCTCGGGCCGCAATAACTCTACGTGAGGACATTACCTTATCGACCTACACAGTATTGAATCTACTTTAGGTGAAGTATTAATAAACATCCTCGGGCCAGCCATTGCTGGTTTCTTAGGGCAACCTCGGCCCGGACGCATCACCTTAGGGGTCCAATTCGGGGAGGACCGAGGATTTTCATTAAATACTATGTAAATCGAAAGTACAACATTTACATTTACAGCACTGCCGAACAGCACTACCGAAATACCTACAGCTGCGGAAGTCGGCATCTTAGAGCGCAACTGAACGGATACCGGAGTCGTTGATACTGCTACGTTCATCGAGATCATTCACAACAGAATGTCACCTTGGCTTCGTCACTAACCTTTCGGAGGGGAATGAACCATAAGCCGCACCAACTTCTCCTCGTTCTAACGCTTCCTTCATTGCGAAAGCGGATAACACGGATGATCTCTCGGAGTTGGTGGCGCGAAGCCCCGACAGAGTTGGTGCTTGCATGGCGACGTGGCACACTGTCGTTTGTCCAGAGGCACGATCCAAACGTATTTTGCGTCCCCTTTCGAGCACATGAAGCGCAATCGACCAACGTGTCTGGACCGGTCGAGATTATGCAAGTGTGACATGATTCGAAACTAGAGCAAAGCAAATGCCAACGCCCGCTGTCAGTTGCATGGACTTTCCGAAAGAGTCATGACAAAGAAGGTGCGAATTCCACTAAGTGGACCGAGCGACAACGCCTGTATATTGCAACCCTCATAGCTTCTTTTCACACATCTCCTCGCGAGTTCCCCCCACCCTTAGCATATTTTATCCATGGACTACAACGCCATCAAGGCACTATTCATCACTAGTACCACGACCACGACCACTAAGTACCTCACTGTCAGCAAAGCGCTACCAACATCTCCCCGTCATAAATGATATATCGCTGTATCAGATTGTATCTATATCATCACTATCTAGAAGACTTCCGACATAGTGATAGGGTAGACAAGAAGTATCAGATCCTCCCTTAGGATCGCAAGGCTTGGTCGCTAGAGATGACCCCAAAAGTATCTCCTGAAGCTGGCTTTAGGGGGTAAAGACTGGGGCTTAATACTGCTACTCAGCTACGCGATCGCTTTGTTCCCTCTATGACGCGAGGCGCTGGTAGAGAGGTGCTGGGAGCAAGTTGATGGCAGCGGGGTGCTTGGTGGCGGTGGTAGTGGTGATAGTGGTGGTTGTGGTGATGAATAGTGCCTACTATTCATGACTGGCGTCGCCATTCAGGACATGCTATTGGTTGGGAAAATTAGCTACGAAATATATAGAACGATACCACGGGGGTTCCTGTCATCCATGGATGGTGGCATTTTATCCACGGATGGCCGAATCGACCAATGGACTGCAACATACAACATACAAGGACTGACCAACCCTCTGCGTCAACCAATAAGGACTTCAATCGAAGAATTAGTGTATCATCTCTGATACGAGACCATGACCCAGAGCATCATCCTCAACCTCATTCGCGTTCAAGCCCCAGTCGACCAATTTTCTTCAAGAACCAGAGTCCAGAGATCATCCCCTTTTTGCAGGTTTGTCTCAACATTTGGTCTCTATACATATCTATCGCTTGGTTTACCCACGCTACAACTCTTAAGATTCTCCTAGAGCATTATCAGCATGCATTATATGATCAAAGCCACCTCTCTTATTGCTACCACGACACTCTGGATAGCACCTGCAGCCGTTGCTATTCCAGTTCAACCCATTCTTGCTGCTCCGCAGCTGGTCTTGACAGATGGACTCAATGCGTTTTACAAGAACCCAGGGCTTGGCGTCGAGTTTGAACTTACCACACTCACATATGCATCGACTAAAAGAGAATGGAAGGATATCGATACCGCCGCAAAAGAGGAGCTCAAGGGTGCAGAGCTCATTCCTACAGGCTTTGCTGGTGGTCCTCAAACCAACTGGAAGATTACCGCGGAGATATCGCCCGCGAATCTGATGACAGAGATCATAGTCGATGGCCGGAACAATAAAGTCCTTGATGATGGTGGTGATGCATMAAGACTCATCGGCCAAGAGATTGTCCAATACATGGTACGACTTCTCATAGCTCAACATCTAATCCAGCGCTGGCTTTTGCTAAGTAGTCTTTCAGAACGGCTGGTCGGCGTTTTGTGGCGATGAAAAGGGGCATGATAAGAAGTGTTACGCTACCGTCAAACCCGACCCCGCGGGAACCAATCCATGGGAAGTCCAATGGCGACAGTCAATCGATCAGGCCCTCTTTCAGCCTCAAGTCACTGCCGCAATGCCTATGGAAGGTGTGCTCCAAGTCCTCAAGGATGGAAAAGCCGGAACCCAGGCCGACGTTTTGATCAACAGGGGACAAGMCTACAACCAAAAGATTATTGTTGTAACCAAAGACAGCTTCAAACCATTCTTAGATATTCGGCAGATTGACATCAACGATGAATTCTTAGGCTTCTTCTCCCTACTGATCAGTTACTGCGTTGCTGCTTCAGAGGGGGAACCCGCCCATGGGCCAAAGCGTGGGCTGAATATCATGCCACGCACCAACTTCCTTACCATGTACAACAAATTTGCTCGGGACAAGCTTAAGGAGCTATTCAAGTTCAGCACCTCTTTATACGACATTGTTCGTGTTATCGCCGCAGTAGAGCCTGGCCGCAAATTGGATATTGCGAACATGAAGTTCAAATGGAAACCACAAGATTTGCGAAATCCCATCGACGAGACCTGGCCGGGGAAGGATGACGACATGAAAAGTGGAGAGCTAACGGTGAAGAAATTCCTAGATACACTCCAACCGTTGCCTCCGGACGCCCCACAACTCGATTTGTTAATGTTGATGGATAGGATGGTTCGACATGGCCAGATAGGAGGCTACGGGGATCGGATGGAAGGCGTCTATGGATCAACTAACAGACCGGCCCCAATTTTCGAGTTTCGTGATCTCGAAAACGTGAACAGAGCTAACCTTGCTGACCGAATGGCGGCTTTTAATCGGCAAGTTGTTGCCCTCCATGCAAAAGCCACTGCCCCTACTCTAGGTATGTACAGGGACAAATCGAAGCACTCTTCCTCAGGCAATGTCGAACTTAAGGTACTGATCAAAACTCCTCCAGATCAACACGACTCAGGGCAGGAGAACGATGCAAAAAGCGAATACCAAGACCAAAAGCTCGAAGCCACTGAGAGTACGCCCCCCCGCCAAGCAACAAAACTGTGAACCAGAGACTTAGGCCAAGAGGTCTGGAGAAGGGGTCACGCGATCAAAGAACCAAGAGTGGGGGCGGTTGTCTTTCATCCGCCACTATAGTGGCCCTTTCAAATGATTTCCAGTCGATCCCCCACTTTACCATGCTTGAAGTAGACCAATTGTTTGTGGACGAGAATATATCCGAGGCTCTAGACTGAGACGGGGGATCTTAATACTTGATTTCTTAACAGCGTCATAAGCTTCACAACATTACTAAATAGGCCAATCAGATGAATCAATGTGGCAGACACCATGACATTTTACCCTTTTTCTCCAATTGCCCATCCCATCACATCCCATGCTTCCTGACGCAATTGCTACCGACCACAAATAGCCATCCCATGCTTCCTGACGCAATTGCTACCGACCACAAATAGCCATCCCTGAGTGCCACAATGACGCTCACCATAACTCCTCACCATTTCCAGCAGCACTTGGACGAAAGAGTTCCCCTTCCTCCCTTTTCCCCTTTCCGCAATACAATCAGTATCCCTGAGAACACTATAATGATCGCGAGAAAGAGGTGGCGGTGAGGAAGGAGAATGAACAGAAGCTGAGGGATTTAGATGACGATAGAGAGTTAACAGTGAAAGGGGAAGAGACGCCCGTTTTACCAGGACCGAGATTCTTAGTCAAGATGCTAGATGAAAAAGAACTAGGTAAGCGGGGTGTCGCCCTGCGCCTTGCCCGCGGGAAATCACGTGACGTAATTGCTTTTGTTTAGGCACCAACGACGGACTGTTATCGCAGAGAGTGGAAATTAATCTCTCAGCATATCCGATCCAGCATTGATTAAGATCTGAGCATTGATTAAGATGTGTTTCCCCTAGCCCTTCGCTATGCCCTCGCGGGCGCTGCAAATTGGAAATGATGGCGAGCCAACCCCTGGCTTTGTCCAGCAAGGGCAGGTTGATTGGGTTGCATTCAGCAAATCTACGATCTCCGCGTCTATCTCGGTCATGCAGCGCTTTTCAGCGGCAGGAGTACAGCCGGTCACCGTTGCAGGTGGGTTGGCCTTAGGATCTCGGTTTGAACTTGGCAAAAAAGGCGCTCAGAACATGGATCTCGCCCTCAAGAACCTGAGTGGCGTATTCGGATATGACAAGCTTCTCTACTATGGTTTTGGCTACAGAAGCTTCGTGAACATCCTTACGGAGACCAAGGTTGGAGTCAACCTGGTGGCTTTATGTGCTTGCCTGGTTGAGATGCATGGTGTCACAGTTGCTGCAGGGATTTTAGCAGCCTTGTGGAAGCTTGAAGCGTTCCCTGAAAGATTCGAGCCTGCAATGTCTCAGTTTAATGCCCTTGTTACTGCATGTGCTGGTGTCGTAACGGATACGACATTTGGCCAGGTAGGGGACATAATGTTGGGCGACATACGAAAGTTACTACCTGGAAAGTCAATAAAAACGGGCTTTCCTATGAGGTCGGTTTCGAATGCTGAAGACATTGCAAAAGCCCTGCACGGCCTCTTTCAGATCTCTCGTCACTCCCTCGAATACATAGAAGTGGTTGGTGGGGCCAACTGTACCTTCATCGGGGCGTTCGCCCACTGGCTCCTCGATCTCACTGTACACGTGGAAGATGAGGTAGGGACCACCATTTACCAGAACGCTCCGAATCGTGAAACAGTCCAAGTGAAAATCCGGTACCGAAGTTTAGATCAGGTGTCTACCGAACTTCACGTTACATCAAGAACGTATGTGCTTGGAAATCATTATGAGATGCTTATTCATACCCCTTGGGAAGGTGATTTGTCTTTGCTCGTCCGGACGGCCTGGGATGGCTGTCTTGAGCGAGTATTCTGGAACTCTATGCGGAGACTCAAGAGCGTTTCTCGAATCTTGGGAGAGTTCCTTGGGAGTGCTGCCAGAATATTTGCTGCGCTGGCAGAAGGGGAGGCTGACGTGGGAAGATTCTCGCGCGCAGACTTCGCAGACTTCGCCTACGGCACCCATGGTCATGGGTTTGTCAAAAGCGTCGGAAATGTCTTCCCAGAGCTTGACCGTGTAGATGGCCTCGAGGGAATCATGCTCGACGCTTCTAATGCTTCCTTCAAACAGGCTCTTTCTAGTCTACAGATCTTAATAGATTCCTTGGTGCGCCTATGTGAATGTGAGATGTGCAAAGATCTGGCCAACCGGCGCGACACGGACACAAATGATGCAACGAAGGACAAAAATTGCATCTTGGTTACTACAGTGGCAATCACTTCCTTAGTACGGCTTGTGGCAGGCACGAAGAGACATGGCACGATAAATCCGACTATTGCTGGCTTACAACATATTTATGGGCGGTGTACCCAGCGGATCAAGATTAGCTGTCGAACCAACAGCTCACCTACTGTCCCGGATGCTCTAGGCTTGCATGTTAATCCGCACGGTCCTACCAGTTCTCCCTTAACACCTGCATTTTTGATGGCGGATGTGCAATGCCTCTTCACCGGACATCGACCGACAGAAGCTGAAATACACCGTAATAACTATCGAACAGCCTTTAGCTACAATGGTATTTGCTGCTATCTCGAGGTTCTACATGGTCCGAGCAGCAACGCGGCAGTCTTGAGGCGCATTCATGTCATACCAGGACGTATCCAGAGAGGTGATCGAGAGTATTCTATGGTTTGGGATTGTGCGCCGGCACCGCAATCTCAACTGCCGCTGCCAAAAGCAACACTTGGAATCAAATCGGTCACGCTCTCAAGCGAAACAAGGGATGACAGTATTGATATAAAAGCTCTCGTCACTGAGAAATCTGGTGAAGGCCAACTCATCTTCTATTATCAAGCCCTATTGCAAGACGCACGAGTGGTTCGGATACGTCCCGGAATGCTTACTCATAGAGTATTGGAGCGCAGCGGCTTAATAGTGTGCGACAGGTTGTCATGTAACAAAGATCTCGTCTTTCCTTGCCAAGTCATCAGTGAAGGTTGGGACTTAGGGGAGCACAGGACAACTCCAGTTCACCCCGCTGAATGCCTTATCTGGCCCTTCCGAGAAGATGACATTGGACGTTGCGTAGCTGTTGAATTAACCCAAGAAAAAGGCCTCTATGTTAGAAACGGCGAGTGCTTGCCATGCTGTACGAAGGCTGCTTCCAATCACCCCTTAAGTATGATAATTTAACTGATATCTTGCATATCCGTCCGAGTCCACAAAAGCGACGAGGAACAGCTGAAGCCACGCCTGTGTCCAACGCCAGATGGTCTCACGCAAAGGAAACCGTACATATGAAACACCAACCCAATCAAGATGACTCATCATATCCTGCGCTAAGTTTTCAGCAGCTGACGTAACAGTATGCACAATTCCTGAGACATGAATGACCCACGTCCCAACCGAGAACACTAGCGTGATGAGTCGGTTGCTTTGGAGTCAGTGGATTCAAAGGAAGCCAATAAGGACGCCGTAGGAAAGAGCTCATATGGAAATGGACTTGAAAGGGTGCTAGATAATTTGCGCGCCTCGGAGAAAGGGCATTATGGTAGAGGGCGAAGGGGATGAAACGAGTCGTGCATTCTAAGTGGGGAAGGAAGTGTGGGCGTGAAGGCGTTTAGGAGATTTAGAGGGAAGTATTGCAGGCGTGTAGATAAGCAAAGTGGGTAGAATTAAGGTGCTGGGCTCTACCGGGGCACACTTTGGTAGGGGTATCGGGTTCAAGGAGTTTGAGGGGTGAATGGGGAGTAGTAGCGACAGCTAGGGAAGCAGGCTTGATGGGCAAGAAGGGATTGGGTTGTGGCGTAGTTTGTTCATACAGAGTTGTAGTTTCGTAATATAGTAGATTTAAGACAATGAGAAGTCCTGCAAACTTCGACAACAAGACAGAAAGGAGAAGGAACAAGAAAAGAAAATTTCTCAAAATAAACGACAAGACGCAAACCTCCCTGAGACATTGAGAACTTAGAGCAAGCATAACCATCTCTATTTCTGAAAGTCTTTCCCCAGATACGTGAGAGTAATGGCTCTCTCACGCTTAGAGGTACCAGCAGGCGATTGCACCAATTCTCTCGCTTTTGTTTGTTCAACTGGGCTCGGAGTTGGGCGCAATGACCCCAATACCAGGATATGCGCCATTCACCTAGAATCACTAGTTAGAATGCTTGCGATGACAGGTAATTTGGCAGTAGGTTACTTACTGGTGAGCCAGACGAGCTGACGCTCCCGCTAGTTGAGCCAGCGCTATCTGATGGCTCTGTGAACGAGAGGGCCGCGGGACAGTTGAAATAGCCATCATTGATGAAGAAGGGGGCAATGACACCTAAATTGAAATTGTCAGTATTGCCCTTACTAAGTGATGTAACGCGTGGCCTTACCCTTAATGAACCCAGTGTACAATTCGAAATTGTTGTATATGGTAGGAGCCAGTTGCCCAGGAGCCACATCCAGAAGGTTCTCCAAGATGAAGCAGCCAATCTGGGCTGGACTAGCTGTACTCAGGTCCGTAGACAAGTCGAGCGGGACGAAATTGCCTACTCCTTGATTGCCACCCAGTGCACGAGGGTTCGCTAAAAACATCTCCCCTGCCTGCTGAAACGCAACGGGGAGGGTCAATGGCACGCCGCGTCGGAACCAATTGTCAGGGAATGTTTCATTTAGGAAGAATGGTGCCACGTTATCGTAATTGGCTAAGCCGCTAGTGCCGTTGGCGAGGCCTTCATACACGAAGACACGCTCGGCATGAGAAACCGCAAACCAGACCACGCCGGCGAAGAAGTCAGGGTTCGTGCCAAGGGAGTTGTCATAGCGGAAACCATTGTCTACGGCGTTCGCTGCAAGATTGAATTCGCCGCCTTGCGCCTCGGATTCTTTGACATACTCGTTCCAGCGCTGGAGGAGAAAGTTGGCATTGTTGCCAAAGTAGACGTCTTGGCGGGTAATGCTCCCGTCGATTTCGAACACTCCATGCTTGTCGAGGCCAAGCGCAGGCCCGAGTGTATTTGGGACGCGAGAGTCGGCACCTCCGATGCTATATATGCCACTCACTAGGTCACCGCCGGCTATGAGGCCAAGGGCTGAGAGAAAGACACTGAGGCCAAAGGTGAAGCCATAGCCAGTCTGCACGGCATTGGCAGCTTGGGCAAAGGTCGTGATACCGTTGCGAGATAGGTAGCCGTGGTTAGCTAGAGTATTAAGTGTGGGGCAGATACCGCGCACATCGGTGGGACCTGGGGCTTGGAATTGGTGGTCCGGATCGTCACCGGGTATCACTGCAAGTCCTTGGGCCTGAGGAGTGGGAAGATCAATTTTTGCAAGCTTGCCAGTAAGCGGTTGTAGTATTCCGTTGACTATTGGTTGGGTCTTAGCCGACGTGCGTATAAATTTGGAGGCATGAAATACTTACGAAGGCCTCCACCCAATGGTAGATCAAGGATGCCGTTCACAATGGGTCCGATGAGACCAGGTTGCGGCGCCGGCTCACGTTTCTTGGCTTGATGGGCTTTGAAAAGGGTTTCAGCCGCCTTGGAATTCCTCTTGACTGCTTCGAATTTGGCGATATCGTCTTCTGATAGAACGCCAGACCGTCTTAGCTCTGCAAAAGGGCAAGCTCCATACGCAAGAATTGCAAAGGCCGCACTTAGAACAAGATATGTTGCCTTCATAATGGAGTCGATGTTTAGTGCTCGAAGCCTACACGAGGTTTACTGAAATCTTTGAGATAGGTCTGCGACTGTGGCTCGTCCGCATGTGCTTCCTTATATGATAGCTCGGAAAGGGACAACACCACAAAGGACGTCATTCTTACGTTCAAACAGCATTCTCAAACCGCTGACATCTAAGCACGCCATATTTGCTTAGGTTGGAGTGCTCGCTTCAATCACGTACAACGTCGAAAAGTTGTAAAACTGTCGGATCAATGGAGCTCATAATTGGGAAGATCTCTTCCTGATGGGGTATCGCTGGCAAAAAGAGTTAAGTTGTGAAGCCGAAAAGCCGGTCTTGCCATCGTTTGCAGCGTTAGAGCAGTACGCAAAGACAGCCGATGCCCGAAATGGCAACCGCAGGGATAGGATTATAGGTTCGGATGCATAAAAAGAGGTAAGACCGTAAGTGTCCCCTCTCTATATCCAGATGATCGCAATTTAGAGAAGGCCGGTGCAGATTAAGGATAGCTGAGAATGGACTTTTGAGAAACCGATCATCTCCAAGATATGCAAACTTCCTCAAACAGGGTAAGTATCGACAATAGCTGTGCCCCCTGCGGGAACTTCGTCGATGCCTGGAATGGCAACGGGAGTGATAGAACTATAGGTTTGGGTGCATCAAAAGAGGTAAGACCATAGGTTTCCCCTCTCTATGTCCAGCTGATCGCAATTTCGAGAAGGCCGGCGCAGGTTAAGGATAGCGGAGGATAGACTTCTGACACATAGATCATCTTCAAGATATGCAAATCGCCTCGAAGAGGTCTAGTATCAGCAATAGCTATCTCCCTGCGGGGACTTCGTCGACCACTATTTCCAAGTATGCATTTTATCCATTCTTTGTGAACAGCATCACTAATTGTTCGCCTATGAAATTTTAGCGAGGCTGCAGGCATCACTCTGAGTTTATTCACACTTTATTAAAGGGTTGTATATTCAATCACATGAATATAAGGATGCTTAACAGCCTCTGTAGATGTGGCTTTCGAGGCAAGATTGGTGCCGGCTTATTTCTGAATCTCTTGTGGTGTTGCTCCTCTGCATGGATTGGACGAGCCAATCTAGACCTAATCTCCGAGGATAGTATGGCAGGAGTATAGCTACTCGACGATCTCAGCTGTAAGCTCTGGCTTCGGCCCAGAGCGTGGAGCAAATGGTCCAATAACAGATAAGATTTATAATACTGTCACGTTGCAAAACCGGAAACATAGGCCAAGAGATAGGCTCATCTAAAGAAGCGAAAGATCTTCAGATATATGGCCATATGAGGAAACAATATGGGATGCAACGGATCAAAAGACGAAAAGCGAGGCGGTGTTGCCATGCACTTCGCATATTGCGTGCTTCCACGCCGCCTAGAAAGGAAAACTGGGATTACCTAGTCCGACCATCACCTCATCTATTTCACTTGATTGAAGATAGCTTAGCAAGACGGCACAATTGGCGTCATGCCTTTTCCGCGCCACAGATGTCGAAGGTTAAGCAAGGAAGAGAGCAAGTAGTGGGAAGCAGAGTTCAGCTGCTTAGTAAGCTTGACCCTTGTAGTAATCGCAAAATTAAGTCCGGTTAGACCCGACAGGGCTGGTTGCCGTTAGGAGAATTATCCATTTCGAACACATCGTTCATCCCGAACCAGTGTTGGCAAACACGCTCATGCTCATAGTTTGAAGTCCCATGGATCGCGCGAGATGCTATTGAACGTGGAAAATACCCACAGTCGATGGGTCTGCATCTCTCAGAGCCTTTTCAAACATCATACCATAAACGTATGCTTCCCCTATCCATCCACAAGGGCCATCTGTCTCCCTCAATATAAAACGAACTTGTCCATCTTGAAATAGACAAATGAGATCACGCTTACGCACTAGCGAGGGTACGCCATCTGCGTTACCACCATCTATATAGATTATTGCGATATGCATAGCATTCCACTTCTATCGAGAATTTCCAGTTATTCCGCTTAACCGCACATGCCCGGCCTGTGACAGATGGTAGCAACGGCCTGAGATCAGCTCCTAAGCCTCGCGCTCCGCTGTCTACGGTTTCTCAGCACCGACTTTTATACGATGCTTACACTAGGTATCTCGTCCTTATCACCATGGCTAACTGCCTTGGCTGTACTAAGAAGTAGGTTGAAAGCTTGAATGAGCTTTTAACATCTTCCTGTCCTCGGTACCGCTGGAACTACTATCCGCTCCAACCCCCACTCCGCCACCAACTCTGCCATCAGAGCTACCTCACCCGCAGTCGACATCTGCACCTGTTCCCGCTCGATCCTATCCACCCCCACCGAGTGTTGAAAATCTAAAAGAGGTGGAACAGAAATAGGTTTACAAGCCCGTACGAAACATCGCACAGATGAGGAAAATGAAGCATGGAGCTTCAGAAAAGACGCGTACAAGCCGGCTGCCATCCGCCGAGATCTGTATCGGATGGCCTACCAAAATAGGTGGGAGCAACACGCGTTTCTCCCGCGATGAGGATTTGGATGCATGGTATACTACCATGCTCAACCATACGCAAAGGTCATCAGCTGAGCAACCATACTAGATCGGGCCTAGTGCCACGGCTCGATGCTATCCATTTTCCTTGCGATTCGATACTATAGGTTCGGTGGCAGTATTCAATAGTGGTCCTAAAGCCCGCGAGTCTTGGTGTAGAGATTTGCAGGCTCCGGGACCACTATTCAATACTAACTCTAATTGTATTAAGTAGTGGAACACAAGCCCGCAAATCTTGGCACAAAGTTACCTATAGTGTCGCCGGGCGCTGTTTCGACTTTCTTGCGGTTGTATATTCTTGACCTTTTCGACTTCCGATTATTAATCTTCTTTCCTTACCTTCCTATTCACCCAATCTTTATCGGACGTCAAGAAATCTTGGTATTCCTAGAACTTCGCACCTCCAACTGTTCCACCMACAACCCGTCAACATGGCAACGCGGGCTATGCAGGATCCTATTAGCCAATGGTATGCATAATGAATATGCGCTATGCGATAAATCGCGCATGGGCAATGAGGGTATTGCTTTTTTTCATTTTTTGTGGGTATGTTGTCACGGTATCGCGGTTGTTGCCTTTCCTCGCTAATCGCGGATGATGTGATTATCGGCGTAATTGTATCATTCAAAATATACCCCTACGGCTGCCGTGTGGATGTCCACATCCACCACCAATTAGTTACAAGTTGACAAGTACTCCATAGCGGATCTTCCATTCTTTATGCGACTTATAGACCTGGGGCCCCAACTCTGTTGTTTCAAAGTACAATTGCTGACGTGCCTATCTGACTTCAGCAATTGTTGCAAGGAGCTGTTTGTATTCAAATACCAGGCCCATAACTCTAAGCTGTCGCGCAAATCCCTACATCCGAACATCAGCATGTCATTCTGGCGCAAAGGTAAGTCCTTGATCATACAAGACACTGTCGAGGATGTGTCCAATGGTATCGACGATGCGGGTGAGATACAGCAGGAGAAAGATGGCGTCAGCCACGGGCTACATCCAGGAGAGCTCAGCCTGGAGGAGGATATTGCAGGCGGTTTAGGTCGTCATTTAGGGGTGACCTCGACAACATTCCTAATGTACGATTAAGCACGCAAGTTTCCACCGCTTCTAGCAAGCTAACGCAGTCTGTAGTGTTGGGAAAATCATCGGCTCTGGAATCTTCGCAACGCCCTCCTCCATTACTAGCAGTGTAGGCAGCGTAGGCGCAGCTCTCATGCTGTGGGTACTTGGGGCGGCCCTTTCATTCTCAGGTCTCTGCGTGTGGATGGAATTTGGCTGCATGTTTCCTCGCAGTGGTGGGGAGAAGGTCTATCTAGAAGCATCGTACCCCAGGCCCCGCCTCCTGGCGACCGTCTTTTTCTCCACGCAGGCAATCTTGCTTGGCTTCTCTGGTATGTGAGCTGTCACCTCTCCCTCGCTTTGCGAATGTCTTCAGACCCTCTCAGAAGAATAACGAGCGATAGCGTCCAATTGCGTTGTCTTTGCCGAATTCATACTCCTCGCAGCCGATCATTCAGTCACTCAATGGGCAGAACGCGGTATAGCTATAGCAGTGATCGTCTTTGTCAGCTTGATGCACATGTTGATTCCGAAGATTGGTGTTCGGATCATGAACGTTATCTCATCCATCAAAATTCTCATCCTGCTCTTCATTGTCATCACAGGCTGGGTTGTACTCAGTGGCAAGGTCCACAAAATCAAGGATCCGCACGCGAGCTTTCGAAACTCTTTTGCCGGCTCATCTCACTCAGGTTATGAGTATGCCACGGCATTGTTCAAGGTGTTGAATTCATACGAAGGGTCTGTTCAACGTTTCATGTCTGTAAAGATGCCACACTGACACCGCTCTTCTGCAGCTGGTCTAACGCCGCATATGTGTTGAATGAGGTCAAAAGACCTGTGAGGACTCTCAAAATCGCCGGACCTCTGGCTCTCGGTATATGTACTTTACTATACTTGCTTGCAAACGTAGCATATTTCGCTGCCGCAACTCCCAAAGAAATCGCCCACAGTGGTGTCACGGTGGCTGGCTTCTTCTTCGGCCAGGTCTTCGGTGAATCAGCTGAGCGTGCTTTAAGGTGAGTTAGGACTGACTTCGCACTCCGACTGTCGTAGGAGGATATGACGGAGTGTCAACATGTTGCGTTGATAGCTGTGCTAATTGATCGACGTCATCTCAGCGTGTTCGTCGCCCTCTCCGCTCTTGGTAATGTCATGGCCGTCACATTCGCGCAGGCTCGCGTAAATCAGGAGCTAGCGAAAGAAGGTGTCGTTCCCTTCGGCCGCTTCTGGGCCTCGAATTGGCCTTTTGGCTCTCCTTCGGGAGGACTGCTCCTCCACTTTATTCCATCGTTCATCATCTTAGTCGCGATACCATTTGGTAGGTATCATATACCTACCTTGAATGAGCTACTAAACCCAAGTCATCAACGCCTGGTATTACCT
Organism: Cladonia macilenta KoLRI003786; assembly: GCA_000444155.1. Taxonomy (NCBI): domain Eukaryota; kingdom Fungi; phylum Ascomycota; class Lecanoromycetes; order Lecanorales; family Cladoniaceae; genus Cladonia; species Cladonia macilenta. The sequence continues at coordinate 1,496,214 of KE598623.1, forward strand.
AGCTGACCTCTTCGCACGTGGACAGGCGATGCCTACGATTTCATACTCGACGTCGAAGGATACCCTAACTCAGTCGTCTACTTCATCGTCATCATCGGGCTTTTAATTCTTCGTTGGCGCGTGCCCGATATGCCCCGCCCGTTCAAGATATGGTTGCCTGTCGCCGTGTTCTTTCTCATTGGACAAACCTTCCTGCTCGTCGCACCATTCCTGAGGCCTCCTGGTGGAGTGGGCGATACGAGTCTTCCATATTGGTTGTACCCTGTCGTTGGCATTGTTATTCTGGTTGTTGGAGTGGGTTACTGGTTTGGATGGCAGAAGGTGCTGCCAAGAATAGGGCGCTTTGAGTGGAGGAGCTCAAAGACTTACTTGGAGGATGGAACGGTGGTCACACAATTTAAACCAGAGAAACAGCAGTGAGGCTGTGCAGGTGTTTATATCTCCTGGTGAAAATTGGTTTTTGGAACGAAGGGCGTTGAGCCCGCTTTGCAGGTGACAAAAGGTCTGTGGAAGAAGGCGGACGTACTATCAAAAACGAATTTGGGCACCATAACAACTCTGAGATATTGAAGGGTGCCGCGTCGTTGCGTCAGCGGTCTACCCTGGTGAACTGCTTTGAAAGCAATGAATACGGCATCGGCCAGTCGCAGATCGTGCCTCTATCAGATTCCGGCCAACAAGACCAGCGCTATAGCTAGCAGTAGGTGTATAGCAGCCTGTGAAACTCTCGCGTTTGAGACTATAGCTCGAATCTGCTGCCCTAAGAAAGCAAGCGCGGCCGGTCAGCCGCGGTAATACTGGCATTTTTGTCACAAATAGAGTGGTAAAGTAGTTGTAAATCAAGATATGGCCTTCCAGTGCAGGCATTGAGGTCCTAATAATACGAAACGAATTTTATCCCCTGCATTTTTTCTAAGCAACCACTGGGCAGAGCTCGGAGTGAAGCAAGAACTTCCACAAGAGCGTAGAATCGAGACAGAAAGCACAGTACACCCAGTGGGGCAATTGCTCTTATCCTTGAAGCCCTCCGATGTGATCTGCAGGAGAGTTATTGAAACGTTAAGTAACCCATATAAAGGAAATGGTAGGCTGTCACGTAAGTGCAAAAGAACCCTCCCTTCATGTTAGCAATGAAGCTTTGACGCAGAGTCCAATCGGAGTAGCCCATTCGTCTAGAGGTATCGCATGTACGTATTGTGTTGGCTTGCTGTCGTGCAGCGATGGCGCCAATAAACTCCTGCTAGCCCCATCCATTGTTATTTCCTCAAGAAAGATGTCCAATCGTCCAACAAGAACGTTGAGATGAAGGCTTGTCCAGGCGCAGAAAAGTACTGCTGTGAAGCATATCGATATAATTGCTCCATTTAGCTAGGGGGTAGTGCCCGATAGTATCACCGCTGGTGGCCACTAGCAGTGCCGCCGGTGGATCGGCGGCGGATGCTAGGGATAGGGGGATCGACGCAGCAGTATTAGCCGTTTCCACTGCTTTTTGGCATGTGCAAAACCTTTGCGAAAGCTTGGCATCTTTCCTTGTGCGCGCGCGCGTGTATTCCTCACAGAAATCCGCACCACCTATCAACAACACCTTTTTGATCTACTTTGAAGCCATAAAATTCTATATTTATAAATATGGCGGTATTACTATTCTTCCTCTTCTGTCTAAGTTGTAAGTTCTTAATAATATGCTTTAATATCTCTCTTAAATTAATAGCTACTAGTATAATATTAAAAGTATTATATTATTACTTAATTATATCTACTATTTTTAATTATGTACTAAAGTGTTATGGTTCTTTAATACTTGTTATTAACACTTCCTTACGACACTTTCTTGTAATACTTCCTTATGATATTTCCTTCTAACACGACACTTAAGCGTTCTAAATACCGTAATACCCTTTTTTAATACTTTATATTATATATTTAAGTACTAGT